>JASGCC010000034.1:1270991-1870991 GCA_030067915.1 Hydractinia echinata
TTATAAGTGATTATGTTGAAAACCCTCAGTATTTTATTCCGAAATGTCAAAAAGTTGGCCTGCAAGAGTTAGCACAAATCAACAAAAATAAGTTCTTTACACATTTTAAATATTGTCTTTCCTTTAAAGCTTATACAAAAATATGAAAAAGCCATAGTTTGGAAAACATCAAATTTAAATCTACAAAAATCAGTCATTTCAGTTGCATACCATCCTCTCCCACAAAAATATTACACAAAATGTAAAAATCAAACGGTTAAGAACACAAAATTTTTCTTTTTTAGTATGATGATCTGTACTGCCCTTTACTAACAATTTTGAACCTAAATGTCAAAAAATCAATAAGCAAAGAATAAACTTGAATAAAAAAAGATCATTATTTTGGAAACATTGTATACGGTTCGTAAACAAAAGTTTACACAAAATATAAAACAGATTGGTTTTTGAGAAACACATCTAAATCAACAAAAATAATTTAATTCAGCATGTCGTATATATATTGCTATTACCCACTAATCTTCCACAAAAAGGTTATAAACACAAAAAAAAATCAGTCATTTCAGTGTATACAGTCCTCGCCCATTAGATTACAAAATATAAAAAACAAAAACAGTTTCAGTCAGAACATTATATAAGTATTTTTTTATCACCAGCAAACATTTATCCGTACAAAATTTTGTAAAATTCTCAAGAAAACAAAACCGTGAAACCATGGAATTTTCTTCAAGGCAAAAATGACATCACATACAGTTAGTTCTCCCCAACAATAGTTTATATTACGAAATATAAAGACATCAGCTTATACAACAGCTTACAGAGAAGTCTGATTCAACAAAATTTGTTCTTTTAGTATATATTGCATGTGGTCTATTTCCACAAAAGTTTACACAAAATTTCAAAAAACAGCATTTTGCAACACAAACAATATAAACTGACTTAACCATACCATCCTCTCATAATTTTTTAAACCAAAGTCATAAACCCACGTAAATTTCCAATCATTTTACATGTAGGCTGACAAAAGTTCAACGGGATGTCAGAAACAAAACAATAAAAAATAACTTAACACACACACTTTAAATTCTACAAAATTCGTTCCACTTGTCAAAAGTTTATAATGCGAAATACAAAAGACTTCAGCTTACACAACAGCTTACAATGAAGTGTAATTCTACAAAAAATTGTTCTTTTAGTATATTGCATGTGGTCTATTTCCATAAAAGTTTACCCAAAATTTCAAATAACAGCACTTTGCAACACAAACAATATATATAAACGGACAACCATACCATCCTCTCATAAATTTTTTTAACCCGAAGTCATAAACCCACGTAAATTTCTAATCTAATTTCAATAACCCCTGTAAAAATAACTTGGCATTTTACACGTAGTCTGACAAAAGTTTAACAGGATGTCGGAAACAAAACAATAAATAATAACTTAACACACACCACACTTTAAATTCTACAAAATTTGTCCCACTTGTGATATTGCATGTGGTCCCTTGTAAAGTTTGCAGGTAATGTGAAAAAAACTATACATTATGGGCATTAACAATGAGTCACACTATACTATCCTGAAAGTTCAAGAAAGATTTTGTAGCTAGCTTGCTACATCATAATTCGTGTTCAAAAAAGAAGAAAAGTTTGACTACTAAGGTAGCTATAAACACCTAAAACAAAGAGTAATAACAACATAACTTATAGGTTAGAGGTAACTATGGGATGGCGCCTTCTCGAAGCTAACATTAGCTAGCTAACAGTAGCTAGGACACCCAGTTAAATACACTTAAGCTGGGTAGACTTAGCTACGTCTATAGCTAGCCATTTGTGCTTAGTAAAACACATATAAAGGAAATCAATAGCTATGTAAAAATTATGACATTTGCAGTTAGTTCAACAAACCAAAATTTTCTATTTCGCTAGCACATTGTAGCCAGCTAACAGCTTTATGTAGCATTTTGAATTTTAGGACAAATACATTAGTTACGCACAGGAGAGACATTAATTATGCAAAAAAAAAAAAAAATATGCTAGATTCTTTATAAAAAACGCGGTAAACTTTAAGAATTTGAAGCTCTAATGGATTTTTTTTGAGAATACGATTCTCCTTGACAATTTTAAGTGCCCTACATATAAAAACGGAACGTCTAAAAATATCAAAGTTCTTACTTTTTCTGAATTCAAAGTCACTTGAACTTGAAACTCTAGCATTCATTTTCTACTTCTAACTTTACTTTACTACTTCTAGCTAGCTCCACTCTTCACTTCCGAAGTAACTTATTGTGGCTTCCAACTTCACTTTTCTACTTTTACTTCTACTTCTTCACTTGGACTTTTCTTTCTTTCTCATATATTCTTTTTTGAAACACTTTACCATTTCACTTTTTGCACTTTTTTGAATACGAAGGGACCGTTGTTTTGTTGTTGTTTTGTGTGTCGATGGTAACCCGGTTCCAAATTATATGCTTTTTTAATCCACTCCACTTCTTCACTTTGACTTTCCTTGCTCTTAATATCTGCACTTTTTTATGACTAAGGGATCGTCGAAAATAAGACATTTTTTATCCGCTTCTTTAGTTCGCCTTTTTCGAGAACTTTGTCGAGAGATTTTTATGTTTGTTTGTTTTTACGCCAAGGGAACTTTCTATTCGAATGCCGTCCCGTTCGAAAGTACGTATTTGAGCGAATCATACTGCTTATTTTCTATCACGTGGTTTCTAACGGTTGCGAGACAAATGTAAACAAAACAAAAAAACTCGAAAAACTCGCGCATTCGGGTGATAAAAAATATCGTTTTTGCAAAAGTCACAGACAGACAAACGGAACTGGCGTATTATTATAGAGACTAGTCGATAAGGCCCGTGGAAAAATCCACTTAAGCAAAAGACCAATGAAAAAATGGGTTGCTTTAGATGTTTTGCTGAACGTCTGCAGTGCAATACACACACAAAAAATGTTCTTAAAATCTTACAACCAAATGTCAAATGGTCAAATCGCATTTAAATCCTCTACACAAATCCTTACACAATTATAAAATTAGAACAGCTTGCAACGTGCAAAATCATGTTGATAAAAAGTTACAACAACGACACTCACAACATCAACACTCACAACACCACCACAAACCGACAGTAAGAACACCGACAGTTACAACACCCGACAGTCACAACACGGATAATAAACCAATGTTAGAAATAACGCATCTCAAAATATGTACATCTTATAAGTGATTATGTTGAAAACCCTCAGTATTTTATTCTGAAATGTTCAAAAAGGAGGCCTGCAAGAGTTAGCACAAATCAACAAAAATACATTCTTTACACATTTTAAATATTGTCTTTCCCTTAATAGCTTATACAAAAATATGAAAAAGCCATAGTTTGGAAAATATTAAATTTAAGTCTATGAAAAATCAGTCACTTCGGTTGCCATACCATCCTCTCCCGCAAAAATTTACACAAAATGTAAAAATCAACCGTTTAAGAACACAAAAATTTTATTTTTTAGTATAATGATCCATACTGCCCTTTACCAACAATTTTAAACCTAAATGTAAAAAAAATCAATAAGCAAAGAATAAACTTGAATCAACAAACATTGTATACGGTTCATAAACAAAATTTTACACAAAATGTAAAACAGATCGGTTTTTAAGAAACACATCTAAATCAACAAAAATAAGTTCATTCATCATGTCGTATATTGCCATTACCCATTAATCTTCCACAAAAAGGTTATGAAACACATCAAAATTTAAAAAATCAGTCATTTCAGTGCACACAGTCCTCGCGTTTAGATTACAAAATATAAAAAACAAAAACAGTTTGAGTCAGAACATTAAGTAATTTTTTTATCATCAGCAAACATTTATCCCTACAAAATTTTGTAAAATTCTCAAGAAAAACAAAAACGTGAAACCATGGAATTTTCTTTCAGCAAAAATTACATCACATACAGTTAGTTCTCCCAAACAATAGTTTATAATACGAAATATAAAGACAAAGTTGTTTATGTAGTCTGAAGATGTACTTAATGTACGAAAAGCTTAACAAATAAATACTTTTTAACTTTCAAACTCGTTTTATTTTTTTCTTAATTGGTAAACTATCCTCTCATAAATTTTTTTAACCCAAAGTCATAAACCCACGTATATAAATTTCAAATCAAATGTAAAAAACCCCTGTAAAAAAACCTGGCATTTTACATGGAGGCTGACAAAAGTTTAACAGGATGAGGAAACAAAACAATAAAAAATAACTCAACACACACACTTTAAATTCTATAAAATTCGTTCCACTTGTCATATTGTGGTCCCCTTGTAAAGTTTACAGAAATGTGAAAAAATTATTCTCTATGGGCATAAAAATGTGTCACAGTATCCTAAAAGTTCAAAAAAGATTTTGTAGCTAGCTTGTTACATCATAATTCGTGTTCAAAAAAGAAGAGAAGTTTGACTACTAAGGTAGCTATAAATACCTAAAAAAAGAGGAATAACAACAAAACTCATAGATTAAAGCTAGCTATGGGATGGAGCCTTGAAGCTAACATTAGCTAGCTAGCCAACAAAACAGTACCCAAGACACCCAGTTAAATATACTTAAGCTGGGGAGACTTAGCTACGTCTATAGTAGTAGTAGCTTAGTAAAACACATATAAAGGAAACAAAAGCAATGTAAAATGACATGATATGACATTTGCAGTTAGTTCAACAAACCAAAACTTTCTATTTCGCTGGCACATTGTTTGGTAGCCAGCTAACAGCTTTATGCAGCATTTTTGAATTTTAGGACATATACATTAGTTACGCCACCAGGGGAAACATTAATTATGCAAAAAAAAAGGAAACAAATGCTAGCTTTTTTATTAAAAAACGCGGTAAAACATAAAACTTAAAGAATTTGAAGCTCCAATGGATTTTTTTTGAGAATGCGATTCTCCTTGACAATTTTAAGTGTGCTACATATAAAAACGGAACGTCTAAAAATATCAAAGTTCTTACTTTTTCTGAATTCCTAGTCACTTGAACTTGAAACTCTAGCATTCATTTTGTACTTCTAACTTTACTTTACTACTTCTAGCTCCACTCTTTCACTTCCGAAGTAACTTATTATGGCTTCCAATTCACTTTTCTACTTCTACTTCTTTACTTGGTCTCTTTTTCTTTTTTATATATGCGTTTTTGAACTACTTTACTTTTTTGCACTTTTTTGAAGACGAAGGGACCGTTCTTTAGTTGTTGTTTTGTGTGTGATGTTAGCCCTGTTCCAAATTATATGCTTTTTTAATCCACTCCACTTCTTCACCGAATCGTCGAAAAATAAGACATTTTTTATCCGCTTCTTTTAGTTCGCCTTTTGTCGAGAACTTTGTCGAGAGATTTTTATGTTTGTTTGTTTTACGCCAAGGAAACTTTCTATTCGAATGCCGTCCCGTTCGAAAGTACGTATTTGAGCGAATCATACTGCTTATTTTCTATCACGTGGTTTCTAACGGTTGCGAGACAAATGTAAACAAAACAAAAAAAACTGGAAAAACTCGCGCATTCGGGTGGAAAAAAATATCGTCTTTGTAACAGTCACAGACAGACAGAACTGGCGTATTATTATAGAGATAGATATAAAAAGTTAAAAGAAGAGTAATTATTAAAGAGTTTAATTTAACTGCAATCATGGTTGATGTTGAAAAATTGTCGAAGAAAAGAAATTTGTTAGTAAATCTTATTAGAAAAGCTGTAGTTGAGAATGAAACAATCTTAAAGGTGAAATGATGAGAGTAAATCGGAATTGAGTTCGAGAGAAAAGGTGATAAGAATGAAATCGGATATTGTAGTAAAATTGTATGATGAAGTATGTTTAAGAAGCGTACTAATCTGTATAAAAAAGTAAATAAAGGCGAGGGACCGATCAAAATTTATCTCGATAACCGATTAGATTTACTCGATGAAGCTAAATCACTCATCACCGATACATGTAACGTTGATTTTGTATTTGCGGACATTAACTGCAATACAGTTGCTAAACATAAAAACGCCAAGTTTAAATTTTTCGACTCAATTGACAAATTTAAAGAAATCCTTGTTGAATCTTCACATTAAAACTTTTATTCTGTTTGTTACGTTTTTTATAGTTCAATTTTCTACACTAACATAACATTTTCTCTCTCATAGCGTTATTGCAAATTTTGATTATTTTTATTTTTTATTTTTTCCACATTATTTGCAAAGTTGTAAATTCTCAAGTGTCTTCTTTGCTGCAACTTTTTAATTGCCGATTTAATTGTCACATTACTAACTGTTAACTCCCAAAAGTGTGACATCTCTGTTTCTTTTATTACAAATTTCTACATTTTTTTTTTAATCATAGCCTTTGATTTTGTTCTTTTTTATAACTCTCCGCCATAAAGTTAAAAAGAAACTTCGCACATTTTGCTCATTATAAGTTTTTTTGTTTTCCCTCTTTTAACGAGAATTTTATCGTTTATTTATTTGATAAGAAGTATATAATTTATAACTCAATGAATATTGAGGTTTAGTCAATCTAATTTTTCTTTATTTACTGAATTACCGGCATGAATAATGCACATTATCAATCCTTGATTTCGGATTTATATTCTATTCAAATCAATCCTGAGGCATTGGATGATCCTGGACTAACACCTTTTAACAGTGTTAATTGTAAGTATTATGATTGTCAAGATTTTAACACTTTAGCGTCTGGATTTAAGTCATGTTTCTTCTCTGCATTACATCTTAACATCTCGTCCCTCTCTCGGCATTTTGATGAGTTTAATGCGATGTTAGCCCTCCTAAGATTTAATTTGGTATTATCGGAATTACCGAATCAAAGCTTTTGTTAAACCAGCCTTCTGCACTCAATTTTTCTCTTGATGGTTATTCAGTCGAGCAAACGCCAACAGAATCGACCGCAGGTGGCACTTTGTTGTATATCTCTAATCACTTCGCTTATCGGCCTAGATCTGATCTGTCGAATTTCATGTACTCATCAAAGATTTCAGAGTCTATTTTTGTTGAAATTTCGTTTTCTCGCAAATCAAATATTATTGTTGGTTGCATTTATAAGTATCCTGGTATGCATATTGATACTTTTAACAGTGAATTTTTATCTCCCTTGTTACAATCTGTAAGCAGAGAGAATAAAACACTAATATTATTGGTTGACTTTAATATTGATCTCTTGAAATCGGACGTAAATCAAGAGATATCATCTTATCTTGACATTCTTGGTTCTCATTTGATTTTTCCGCAGATCCTTTTGCCAACAAGAATAACGGAAACCTCTAAAACTCTTATTGACAACATATTTTCTTCTCTCACTGAGTATGAATGTACTTCTGGAAATCTTTTGCATTCAATTTCTGATCATTTACCTCAATTCTTGCTAATCTCATCAACAGACAAACTCAGTGTGGATGAAAATATTCCTGCCTCTTACCACAAATTGGAACGAATTACTAAAACCTGATGAGAGTAACGTTGATTCTTCTTTTGACTCTTTTAATTGTATTATGAGTAGGCTTGTAGATCGACATTTACCCACAGTGAAATTGACTAGTAGACAACTAAAATTGAGGTTTCAGAAACCTTGGATAACTACTGGGATTTTAAAGTCTATCACTAAACGTGATTTCTTTTTTCGAAGGTTTGTGAGATCTAAAACTCCGGACTCAAAGTCTTTCTATCAAAACTCATTTTAAGCATTATAGGAAACATGATTGTTTCTGTTATGTAGACGCAGCGAAACTAATCACTTTGCAAATTACTTTGACTTTCATTCAAACAACGTTAAAAAAATTTGGCAAGGTGTCAGAGATATCATATCTCTTAAGTCATCTAAAACTGCCCATCCCATATCCTTGAGAATAAATGGTGCTGTCATTTCTAACCCTGCTGATGTTTGCAAATTCTCTTAATTCATACTTCTCTTCAATTGCAGAATCCATAAGGTCTAAAGTTCCTCCTTCTTCTAAAAAATTTCTCTTCTTTCCTTATTACGCTCCAACCATAATTCGCTGTTTCTTCCTCCAGTTACTCCTGAAGAGGTCTCAAAGACTATTCTCTCTTTGTCTTTAAACAAATCGTCTGGTCCCAACAGTATTCCAGTTAAAATTCTAAAGCTTGTTAACCATGTTATTTCTTTTCCGTTATCAGATATCATAAACCTATCTTTCACTAAAGGTCAATTTCCTTCAACTCTTAAACTTTCTAAAGTTATTCCTGTCTTTACAAAGGGATCACCTCTTGAAACTTCAAACTATCGTCCTATTTCACTTCTCTCTAATATTGAAAAAAATATTTCAAAAACTTATGTACTCTCGTTTAGTTTCTTTTCTTGACTCTCACAGTATCATATATTCTCGTCAATACGGCTTTCGTAAATCCCATTCAACCACACATGCTCTAATTAATATTGTTGAGCGGATCAGGCAAAGTCTTGACAAGGGTGATGCCGCTGTTGGTGTATTTGTCGATCTACAAAAAGCATTTGACACATTAGACCACTCTATTTTGCTATCTAAACTTTCACACTATGGTGTGAGAGGAATTGTTAACCGAGGGTTTCATTCTTATCTCTCATCTCGTTCACAGTTTGTTTCTGTTGCCAATTGTAAGTCTGACCTCAAAACTGTTTTACACGGTGTACCACAAGGTTCCGTCTTAGGACCGCTGTTATTCTTGTTGTACATCAACGATCTGCACGAGGCAATTAAATTTTCTGAAATTACTCTTTTTGCTGATGACACGACCTTGTTTCAATTTGGATCTTCCTTAAAGTCACTCAGTGATAATGTAAATGCTGATCTTGTACTTCTGTGTGATTGGCTTAATGCCAATAAAATTGCCTTGGAATGCTTCCAAAACTGAATTTGTACTTTTCAAAAGTAGACATAAGAACTTTGATTCTGAACTTGAAATTTTTCTGGACGGTAAAAAGACTGGATCCTAGCTCAAGTATCAAATACTTAGGTCTTAAACTCGACCAAAATCTGACATGGGGTGATCACATTATGGATATTTCAGTTAAGCTTAGGAGGGCTAATGGTGCGCTTTCTAAACTCCGCCACTATATTCCTCAACCCATTCTTATCAATATATATCATGCCATTTTCAACTCCCACTTAAGGTATGCATGTCAACTATGGGGTCAGTACGATTCTACATATTCTCGCCGTATTCTAATTCTTCAGAAATGTTCTCTTAGACTAATTTCCTTTTCTGAACCTAGGTCTCCTTCATCTCCACTATTTGTAAGGTTTGGAGTACTCCAAATCTTTGACCTTGAAAAGTTCTAAATATTATTTTTGTTCACCAGTTTCTTAACTCTAAACTTCCAACTGACCTTCATAATACTTTCAATTTCACAAAGATTAACCACATTTATAGTACCCGAAATAAAGCCTTGGGTATATTAAAAATTCCCAAAGTTAACTCTAAATTCTATGGTAGTAATTCACTGTGTGCGCAGTCAATCTCTCAGTGGAACTTTTTTCAGCAACTCTTCCCCAACGCCCAATTATCAAATCTTACACTATGTAAATTGAAGTCCCTGGTTACATCCTACTTTCTCTACAAGTACACATAGAATTTTAATATTGACTAAATCCTCATTCAATAGCTTTTATCAAAACGGTGACCTATATTATTTTTATGGCTATGTACTTTTCAAAAAACATTTCTTTTTTCTCCCCAGTAACGTTTATTTAATTTATTTTTCTGTTTATTGTTGTTTTCTCTTGTGTTAATGGTGGCCATCCCCACTGTTTAGTTTTTAACTAGTGGGATGGTCTCCTTGTCAATTAGATTAATTATTTGTTGTAATTTTTGGCTTTTTTGACAGAATAAAGATATCTATCTATCTATCTTAGTGAGGAACAAGCAATCGCAGAGTCGGAAAAATGTTATGAATTTGAAGTGTGGGTCAACAAACATATGCAGAGAGTTAATAATATTGTGGAAAAACAAAATAAATCTGAGAGTAGAAGAAACCCAGAGGAAACTAAAAATTCTGTACGCTTACCAAAAATTGAGATTAAAAAATTTAGTGGTGATGTTACTGAGTGGACATCGTTTTTCGATTCGTTCGAGTGTGCAGTGGATAAGTGTGAAAGCCTGAGTCCTGTCGAAAAAATGAATTATTTAATTAATTTGTTAGAAGGAGAAGCGGCAACTGCCGTCAAGGGATTACAACTATCGCATACAAATTATCCCATCGCGTTAGAAATGTTGAAGCAAAGATTTGGGGATGAACAAATCTTAATATCGAGTTTCATGAATAAACTTTTAAACTAAGAATGCGCTGATAGTATGTCGAGTTTGATCGAGCTACGAAAACTGTATGATACAATAGACACACAAGTTAGAAGTTTGAAATCTATGGGCTTAGAAGAGAAAAATTATGGAGCTATGTTGGTACCTGTGATTATGTCTAAGTTACCACAAGATGTTAAACTTGTCATTTGTCGTCAGTTTGGAAAGGATACATGGGATGTTACGTTAGTTCTAGTCGCATTACGGAGAGAATTAGAAGCAAGGGAAAAAGTGAGATCAACAGATGTAGATGTTTAATAAATAATAATACTGAAGAAGATGCAGATGTTAGTTGTGGTAATGGTGCGAATTTAAGCGTCACCGTTGATAGTGTAAATAATGATAATTTTACCAACATCATTAAAATTGAAAAATTTAGTCGTTTAACAAAACTATTAAGAGTAACAGCCTTAGTTAATTTATTTGTTGTTAAACTTAAACGTAAATTAAACCAGAAGAAAGAAGAACAAGTAGCTTTTAGCAAAGAAGATGAATTAGAGCTTACGAATGGAATTAATACGAGGCAAAACGCCGAAGATGTTTATTGTTTAATTTATGCAAAATATGTTGAAAATGCCAAAACAGCTTGGATTAAAGAAGCACAAAAATTGTTAAGTCATGCTGAATATCATACGAAAAAGCTGTTAAATGTGTTTTTGGGGAGAGATGGTGTATATAGATGTAAGTTGAGAATGGGGAATGCCCCAATTCCTGAGTCAGCAAAATACCCAATATTAATACCAAGTAAACATTATCTTGCAAAATTAATAATTTATGATGCACACATGAAAGTTGGACATAATGGAGTAAGCGAGACATTAACAGAAATTCGATCTGAATATCATATACCAAAAGCACGTTCGTTCAATTATACATAATTGTAGTACATGTAGAAAATTTGAAGGTAATTCTTATAAGTATCCTGCATGCCCCCCCCCCCCCATCACCCCCCCAATTTTTTGCATAGCAAATTTTTTTTGTTAATTCAAAAATAACCACCTGCTCCATGGAATTAATTAATTAAATCAAAATGAGCTTTTACCTGCACCCTTAACAATAGAAAGTGAACGAAACCGTTGCAGTGGGCATAATATCAACACATATTTTCGTGAAGGAAGAAAATTAGTTTATGCTGAAGTGTTTTTGTGTGATACATTATTGTAATAATGGCTAATAGAAAAATAACAGATATGTTTTCATCAGAAAAAACAACAAATAGTGCAAAATCTACATCGTCGGACGCAGGTAAGTCCTCTGCAATATGTATATCGTCACCTCATATAGAAATTGCCAGAGATTTCCCCTATCAACCACCGAAAACATTCATTTTACCAAAGAAAAAAGTTGGAGAAAGAAGTCGCTCTTGTCAACAACAATGGTTTGAACGATTCCCTTGGCTACATTACGATACAAAGTAAGCAATCATTTATAAATCCTATTTGTATTGATTTTTCATCTTTCTTTGTTTAAGGATGCGCTCAAAAAATATCTTTTGGTTTAAACATGTCTAAATTCTAAACAGGTCTAAACTCAACCTCGTTCCCATGCCGTTTCTGATTCTCAGAGGTCCTCAAGATATTTCAAAAGCCTAAACAAGGTCTAGGAGCCAGGTGAAATAGGATATTGTGTTCTTAAACCTGATTGTGTGTTCTTAACCTTAATTGATTTACAATATTTGTTTTTAGGTCAGATTGTGTTTTATGTGCTTACTGCATAAAACATGACCAAAATCAGAGCTTGCTGAGTAAAAGAAACAAGGAACAAGCTTATATAAGTCTTGGTTTTAATTCATGAAAAAAAGCACCTAAGTGTTTCGAAATTCATCAGCAAACAAATTGCCACAAAGCATCTGCTGCGTTAGAAACCGTTGGTGGCCAATGCCCTAATATTGCGGAATTAACCAATCAAAACATTGTTGAATCGCAGCGTAATGAAAGGAAACATTTATTCGATGTAATACGATGCCTCAGATATTTGGCAAGACAAGGAATCGCCATGCAAGGAAACCCAGGAAATGATAACTTCACACAGCTTTTAATGTTACTTGGAACTAAAGATTCTTCCATTCTTTCAACATTACAAAAGTCAAGGTTAAAGTACACCCACAACGAAATTCAAAATGAACTTTTGGATTTGATGGCACAAAATGTTGTTCGTGGAAAGCTGAAAGCCATCCGAGAGAATATCCTTTTTGCGATAATGGCTGATGAATACACTGACATCAGCAACCACGAGCAATTATCTATATGCTTACGAAACGTCTCTGACGATTTACAGATTAAAGAAGATTTTCTTGGTTTCTACGAACTAAATGATATCAAAAGTAACACAATAGTAGATGCAATAAAAGATGTTCTGTTACGATCTAATCTTTCACTCCAAAGCTGTCGGGGACACATGATGGCGCTAGTAACATGATAGGCAAAAAATCTAAAGGAACAACCAAAAGCAATTGTTACTCATTGCCACGGGCACTCTTTAAGTCTAGCTGTCAAAGATTTAACCTCTTCGAATGAAGTTTTAGCAAACACCGTGGGTACCGTTGGAGAGATATGCATTTTGATCAAGTACTCTCCGAAAAGAGAGAAAATACTGGGAACGTTGGATGAAATCATTGAAGGAGATACGAATGGAGAAGAAACAGAAAAACACACACCGGTTTCTTTAAATAAGTTATGCACAACACAATGGATAGTTAGAGCATCTTGTTTCAACAAAATTTTTGAAAGATACGAGGCATTGCAAAAGTTATATAAGGTATGTTTGAATGAAAAGGTTGAGTTGGACGTTCGTAGTCGCATCATTGGATGTCAATCGCAAATGGAATCATTTTCTTTCTTCTTTGGTCTCCTATTGAGCCATAGGTTGTACAGTCTTACCGATAACTTATCAAAAACTTTGCAAAAAGAAAAGATGAGTGCTGTGAATGGTCAAAGACTGGCTAATCTTACTGTTCAAACGTTGCAGGGAATGAGAACAACTGAGGACTTCGACTTGTTTTTTGAGTCTGTAAAGAAAAAAGCTACAAAGCTTGATGTTGAAGAACCAGCGTTACCAAGAAAGCGTCGCAGACCAAAATATTCGATTTTGAATTTCCTTGAGGGTAACGAAGATAGAGAACGCAATACAGAAGCATTCTATCCTGAAACTCCAGCTGAGCATTACCGCATTATATTTTTTGACGCTATTCCCAGTGGGCACAAGAACGTTTTTTTAACGTTCAAAAGACGTCATTTTGATCGTTCAATTAACGGTCAAATAACGTACCGTCTGCACATTCAATAACCACTTTTTCCAGGACGTTCAAATAACGTTCCATTTGTAACGTTTAAGTTACCTTATATTGTGATTAAAGAAACGTTAAAACAACGTCATTAAGTGAATTTCGCAGGAAAGGAAGTTAAAAAAAAACAGAATATAAATATATAAATTTATTAAAATTAAAATCGGTGAAATAGAAACGACGTTTATTATTATCGAACACATAAAAAATATCAATATTACTTAAATATTAATAAACTAGTCGATAAGGCCCGTGGAAAAATCCACTTAGGCAATAGGCCATTGAAAAAATAGGTTGCTTTAGATGTTTTGCTGACGTCAGCAGTGCATATACAAAAAAAAATGTTCTTAAAATCTTACACAAAATGTCAAATGTCAAATCTTACACAAAATAAAAAAAGAACAGGTTGCAAGGTGCAAAATCTAGTTGATAAAAAGTTACAACAACGACACTCACAACACCAACACTCACAACACCCACCAAACCGACAGTAAGAACACCGACAGTTACAACACCGACAGTCACAACACGGATAATAACAATGTTAGAAATAACGCATCTCAAATATGTACATCTTATAAGTGATTATGTTGAAAACCCTCAGTATTTTATTCTAAAATGTCAAAAAGGAGGCCTGCAAGAGGTTAGCACAAATCAACAAAAATAAGGTCTTTACACATTATAAACATTGTCTTTCCCTTAAAAGCTTAATACAAAAATATGAAAAAGCCATAGTTTGGAAAACATTAAATTTAAATCTAGAAAAATCAGTCATTTCAGTTGCATAACATCCTCTCCCACAAAAATTTACACAAAATGTAAAAATCAACCAGTTAAGAACACAAAAATTTTTCTTTTTTAATATGATGATCCGTACTGCCCTTTACCAACAATTTTGAACCTAAATGTCAAAAAATCAATAAGCAAAGAATAAAATTGAATAAAAAAAGATCATTATTTTGGAAACATTGTATACGGTTCGTAAACAAAAGATTACACAAAATGTAAAACAGATCGGTTTTTGAGAAACACATCTAAATCAACAAAAATAAGTTCATTCAGCATGTCGTATATTGCCATTACCCATTAATCTTCCACAAAAAGGTTATGAAACACATCAAAATTTAAAAAAAATCAGTGATTTCAGTGCATACAGTCCACCCATTTAGATTACAAAATATAAAAAACAAAAAAAGTTTCAGTCAGAACATTAAGTAATTTTTTTATCATCAGAAAACATTTATCCCTACAAAATTTTGTAAAATTCTCAAGAAAAACAAAAACGTGAAACCATGGAATTTTCTTCCAGCAAAAATTACATCACATACAGTTAGTTCTCCCAAACAATAGTTTATAATACGAAATATAAAGACAAAGTTGTTTATATAGTCTTAAGATGTACTTACTTTGTACGAAAAGCTTAACAAATAAATATATACTTTTTAACTTTCAAACTCGTTTTATTTTTTACTTAATTAGTAAACGATGGCTGTTATTTTTACCGATAAAGACATCAGCTTTGCAACAGCTTACAGTGAAGTCTGATTCTACAAAGATTTGTTCTTTCAGTATATATATTGCATGTGGTCTATTTCCAAAAAGATTACACAAAATTTCAAAAAACAGCATTTTGCAACACGAACAATATGAACTGACAAATTTTTTTAATCCACGTATAAACCCACGTATATAAATTTCCAATCAAATGTCAAAAACCCCTGTAAAAAAACCTGGCATTTTACATGTAGGCTGACAAAAGTTTAACAGGATGACGAAACAAAACAATAAAAAATAACTTAACACACACACTTTAAATTCTATAAAATTCGTTCCACTTGTCATATTGTGGTCCCCTTGTAAGGTTTACAGGAAATGTGAAAAAATTATTCTCTATGGGCATAAAAATGTGTCACAGTATCCTAAAAGTTCAAGAAAGATTTTGTAGCTAGCTTGTTACATCATAATTCGTGTTCAAAAAAGAAGAGAAGTTTGACTACTAAGGTAGCTATAAATACCTAAAAAAGAGGAATAACAACAAAACTCATAGATTAGAGCTAGCTATGGGATGGAGCCTTGAAGCTAACATTGACATTAGCTAGCTAGCTAGCTAGCTAGCTAACAAAACAATACCTAAGACACCCAGTTAAATATACTTAAGCTGGGGATACTTAGCTACGTCTATAGCTAGCTATTTATGCCTTAGTACAACACATATAGAGGAAAACAATAGCAATGTAAAAATTATGACATTTGCAGTTATTTCAACAAACCAAAACTTTCCATTTCGCTGGCACATTTGCCAGCTAACAGCTTTATGCAGCATTTTGAATTTTAGGACAATTAATTATGCAAACCATTGTAAACAAATGCTGGCTTTTTTATAAAAAAACGCGGTAAAATATAAATTTGAAGCTCCAATGGATTTTTTTTGAGAATGCGATTCTTTTTGACAATTTTAAGTGCGTTACATACAAAAACGGAACGTCTAAAAATATAAAAGTTCTTACTTTTTCTCAATTCCAATTCACTTGAAACTCTAGCATTCATTTTGTACTTCTAACTTTACTTTACTACTTCCTAGCTCCACTCTTCACTTCCGAAGTAACTTCTTGTGGCTTTCAACTTTATTTTTCTACTTCTACTTCTTTACTTAGAGTTTACTTCTAACTTTACTTTACTACTTCCTAGCTCCGCTCTTCACTTTATTTTTCTACTTCTTTACTTAGAGTTTTCTTTCTCTGAATCACTTTTTTCAAGACGAAGGAACCTTTCTTTTGTGTTTTTTTCCGTGTCGAGGGACACCATTTTTGGAAAGTTAGCCGTTAAATTTATTTCAGCAAATCAAATTGAGTCGTTTTCATCACGTGACGTAAACAAAGTAAACCCGCTAACAAAATGGACATAATTTTTTCGGCGACTTCAAAGAGAATTTCGGCAACATCAGAGGAAAATGACGATATCAACTTTGCCTGTCACAGAGACACGGAACTGGCTTATTATTATACTAGTCGATAAGGCCCGTGGAAAAATCCACTTAGGCAAAAGGCCATTAAAAAATAGGTTGCTTTAGATGTTTTGCTGACGTCAGCAGTGCATATACAAAAAAAAATGTTCTTAAAATCTTACACAAAATGTCAAATGTCAAATCTTACACAAAATAAAAAAAGAACAGCTTGCAAGGTGCAAAATCTAGTTGATAAAAAGTTACAACAACGACACTCACAACATAGACACTCACAACACCAATACTCACAAAACCGACAGTAAGAACACCGACAGTTACAACACCGACAGTCACAACATGGATAATAACAATGTCAGAAATAACGTATCTCAAATATGTACATCTTATAAGTGATTATGTTGAAAACTCTCAGTATTTTATTCGGAAATGTCAAAAAGTTGGCCTGCAAGAGTTAGCACAAATCAACAAAAATAAGTTCTTTACATATTTTAAATATTGTCTTTCCCTTAAAAGCTTATACAAAAATATGAAAAAGCCATAGTTTAGAACACATCAAATTTAAATCTACAAAATCAGTCATTTAAGTTGCATACCATTCTCTCCCACAAAAATTTAGACAAAATGTAAAAATCAACCGGTTAAGAACACAAAAGATTTTCTTTTTTAGTATGATGATCCGTACTGCCCTTTACCAACAATTTTGAACCTAAATGTCAAAAAATCAATAAGCAAAGAATAAACTTGAATAAAAAAAGATCATTATTTTGGAAACATTGTATATATACGGTTCGCAAACAAAAGTTTACACAAAATGTAAAACAGATTGGTTTTTGAGAAACATCTAAATCAACAAAAATAATTTCATTCAGCATGTCGTATATTGCCATTACCCATCAATCTTCCACAAAAAGGTTATGAAACACATCAAAATTTAGTCATTTCATTGCATATAGTCATCACCCATTAGATTACAAAATCAGAAACAAAACAATAAAAAATAACTTAACACACACACTTTAAATTCTATAAAATTCGTTCCACTTGTCATAGTGCATGTGGTCCCCCTTGTAAAGTTCACAGGTAAAATGTGAAAAAAATTATATATATTCTATGGGCATAAAAATACATCCTACTATCCTGCAAAAGTTCAAGTCTTTGAAAGATTTTGTAGGTAGCTAGCTAGCTTGTTACATCATAATTCGTGCTCATAAAAGAAGAGAAGTTTGGAAACTATAGTAGCTAGCTATAGATAATTAAAAAAGAGGAATAACAACAGAAGTCATAGGTTAGGACTAGCCATGGGATGGGGAGGTGGACTTGGAGGCTAACATTAGCTAGCTAACAGTAGCTAAGACACCCAGTTAAATATACTTAAACTGGGAACACTTAGCTAAAACTAAAGCTAGCTATTTATGCTTAGTAAAACACATATAAAGAGAAGCAATACAGTTCAACAAACCAAAGTTTTCCGTTTGTTAGTCAGCTAACAGCTTTATGTAGCATTTTGAATTTTAGGACAATACATTAGTTACGCGCCAGTGCATCATGAATTATGCAAAAAAACGTAAACAAATATGGCTACATACGCGGTAAAATATAAAACTGAGGCTTTTCCTGGAAAATGCGAGTCTGCTTGCTCCAGCGACATAAAAACCAAACAAACGTCTAAAAATATCAAAGTTCTTACTATTTGTGACTTCAAATCCACTTCAAACTCTAGCCTTTGTTTTCTACTTCTAACTTTACTTCACATCTAGCTCCACTTCTCACTTCACTTTTCTACTTCTTCACTTGGTCTCTTTTCTTTTTAAATATATAGCTATGCTTTTTTGAACCACTTTTTTTCCTTTTTTTCAAGGTAAAGGAATCGTTCTTCTGTGCTTTTTTTTGGTGGCCTTTATTTTCTACCTCTAACTTTACTTTACTTCTAGCTCCACGTAGCTCCACTTCTCACTTCCAACTTCACTTTTCTACTTCTTCACTTGGATTTTTTCTTTTTAAATATGCTTTTTTGAACCACTTATTTTACTTTTTTCAAGATCGTTCTTTTGTGGGTTTTTTTGGTGGCTAGAGGACACCATTTTTCAAAAGTTAGCCGTTAAATTTATTTCAGCAAATCAAATTGAGTCATTTTCATCACGTGATGTAAACAAAGTAAACCCGCTAGCAAAATGGACATAATTTTTTCGGCAACTTCAAAGAAAATTTCGGCGACATAAAAGGAAAATGACGATATCCACCATGACCGTCACATACACTCCGTATTATTATAAGAGATTATAATAAATAATAAATTTTTTTCTCCTTTGAGGTTTTTATCACGTGTTGCTTTTTCATCCACCTTCTCCACATCGGTCTGGTAAGGACGAAAACTAGAATAAAATAAGGAAACAATTTGTATGACAGGCAAAACATGCAGGTGATTACAGCACTGACACGAAAGCCAAGTCATCAAAATTTCAAGAAAAAACTCACTTTGTACAACAGGCTAAACATGCAGGTCATTACAACACTGACACAAAAGCCAAGTCATCAAAATTCAAGAAAAAACTCACTTTGTACGACAGGCTAAGCATGCAGGTCATTACAACACTGACATGAAAGCCAAGTCATCTAAATTTCAAAACAAACTCACTTTGTACGACAGGCTAAACATGCAGGTCATTACAACACCGACACAAAAGCCAAGTCATCAAAATTTCCAAAAAAAACTCACTTTGTACGACAGGCTAAGCATGCAGGTCATTGCAAAACTGACATGAAAGCCAAGTCATCAAAATTTCAAGAAAAAAACTCTTTTTCATGACAGGCAAAACATGCAGGTCATTACAACACTGACACGAAAGCCAAATCATCAAAATTTCAAGAAAAAACTCACTTTGTACGACAGGCTAAGCATGCAGGTCATTACAACACTGACATGAAAACCAAGTCATCTAAATTTAAAAAAAAACTCACTTTGTACGACAGGCTTAACATGCAGGTCATTACAACACTGACACAAAAGCCAAGTCATCAAAATTTCCAAAAAAACTCACTTTGTACGACAGGCTAAGCATGCAGGTCATTGCAACACTGACATGAAAGCCAAGTCATCAAAATTTCAAGAAAAAAACTCTTTTTCATGACAGGCAAAACATGCAGGTCTTTACAACACTGACATGAAAGCCAAGTCATCAAAAATGCAAGAAAGAAACTCATTTTTATGGTCACTACAACACTGACAAGCCCCAAGCCATTTTCAAAAAATTAAGAAACAGTTTTATATATATTCAAACCTTGGCTAGCTACATAGCTAGCTAGCTACACATCTTATATATAATAAGAAATTGTTTCTTTTTTTTGTTGTGATCGTTCCTGCAACGAAATTTTTCTATCCTAAACTATTTATAAAATTACCTTACCCTGTACGTACATTTACATAACATAAAATATATACAACTTTCCACCGCTACCTCTTTCCACCATCATTATTGCCCACTAGACCATGTGCTCACAAAATTAAACCATTCGCGCTCATAGCACGCAATGGCTGATGGTCTTCAACCTCGTCCCCGGATTCCTTTTCTCCTTTGACTACCAAGGCACAAGTAAAAGAGACAGAGTTCTGGAAGCGATGTTGTGAATGGGACAACGAGACAAGTTGCTCGCATTAAAACAATGGGCTACCGCACCACGCGTGTTTTGTTGAATATGTTACTCCCTGGGGGCTAAAATTAGCACTTCTTAATAACAATAATAATAATAATAAATATTTAAAGTGGCTAGCCCAGAAAATCACAAAAACCTATAGTTAGTGGATTGTTTCCACTGGGGGCCACTAGAACAAAAAAGAAACAAAAAATGATAAACCTTAGACTGCCTCAGCTCAATCAAACATAGTAACATTTATAATCTGTGAAAATTGAAAAGAAAAAGAATAAAAAACAAAAATTAAAAAGTTAAAAAGTGATCTCCATTAGAATTTTCCAAATACATTAGAGATGGAAGTCTTAAACGAAAGCAGACTTCCATCACAGGTCACTTGGTCTGGAAGATTATTCCACACTTTTGCAGCTCTAAATGGGAAGGCTTTTTTGCCAAATTCCGTGTTGACCAAGGGAAGTGTGAACCTGTTTTTTGAAGCTCCTCTGGTTTGATGATTATGACAGTTTTTTGTCAAAAGGAATTTTGAGCGCATGTAATCAGGAGCAATGTGATTCATGGCTTTGAAAACTAATATGGCATCGTTTTTGATGAGTAAATTATTCATTGAATATTCCCTCTCTTTCCCAAGAAAGGTACGGACACATTTTAATCGTTTTTCTAGTTTTCCCAATCTACCTTGGGTGGCACAAGCCCATGCCAAGGAGCAGTAGTTGAAATATGGCATGACAAGTGCATTAATTAAAAGGTTTTTTGTGTGAGGTGTTAAAAAGAATGCAATGGTTCTAATTTTAGAATATTTAATTAGTATTTTTCTATTTATGTCATTAATGTGCTTTTCCCATTGCATTTTTTGATCAAATGTTACCCCAAGATATTTAACTTTTTCGCTCCTCTTCAAAGGAATACCCATATAGTTGATAGTTTTGTTCTCAACTTTTTTTAACTGGCTGTGGTTGCCGAAAAAGATTGTTTCAGTTTTGTCCGTATTAATAGTCATTTTGTTATTATTCAGCCAGAGGTCGACTTGCGAAAGTTCTAACTCGACCTGGGAGACAAGGGTATCCAAGTTTTTATGAGACGAAATAATTATTGTATCATCTGCATATAGATGGTGGTAGTTTGAATTGATGACAGATTTTAAGTCATCAATATACAAAAGAAAGAGCAGGGGCCCCAACACAGATCCCTGCGGCACCCCAATGAAGCAGATCTGATCCTGTGTCGTTTACAAGAGTCAGCTGCATTCGGCCCGTTAAGTAGGACTCGAACCAGTCAAAGGCAACATCTCTGATGCCAAAACACCATAGTTTTTTTAACAAAACTTTATGATCAACAGTGTCAAAAGCTTTTTTAAGGGCAATGAGCACAGCACAAACAAAGTTATGTTGGTCGAGCTCAGTAAGAATAAAATCAGAGACATCGACTACTGCAGTTTCTGTGGAAAAGAGTTTTCGAAATCCGGACTGTCTGTCATTCAGGAAGTTGTGCTCAGAAATAAAATGAGACATTTGCTCATGCACTAACTTTTCAAAAATTTTCATAGGAATTGGCAAAATGGAGATAGGCCGATAATTAGTAGGATCTGTTTATTGCCACTTTTAAAAATAGGCGAGACCCTTTTAGTCTTCCAACATTTAGGTACATAACCAGTAAATAAAGATTTGTTGAAAAGACTTGATAAATAAATACTTAAAACTGACGAACCTGCTTTTAGCAGTCGTGAACCAATTCCGTCCAAGCCTGTAGCTTTATTAAGTTTTAGTGAACTAATTATTTTCTCGACACTTTTGGTCTCAATACGAACCCACCGAAAATCGTGTCTGCTAACAGGTGGATTAACATTAGTAGTGTCAGAAGAAAATTTAGAGGCTAGTTTGGCACCAACACTGACAAAAAATGAATTGAATGTGTTGGAAATTTCTTTTGGGTGAGAAGTTTCTGTACCATCGTTTTGGACTACTCGTTTTATCGAGGTAGTATTGCCTGACTTATCAGGAACCAGTTTTTTTTAGGGTTTTCCAAAGTTGTTTTGGCCGTTTTTGAAAGTCCTGCAAAACGTCATTATAGTACTCGTTTTTGAGTCGATTTTTGAGACCTATTACCTGGTTCCTTTTTTGTTTGAAAGCTTCCCAGTCTATGATGGATTTTGTTTTTGATGCTTTCCGTTTCAAGAAGTCTCTTTCTTTGATGGCTATTATTAATTCATCAGTGACCCATGCCTCAACACGGCCAGAAAATCTATGTGTTTTGAAAGGGGCATGTTTGTCAGCCACTGCTTTAACATTTTTATTCAGTTTCTCACATGCTTCATCAAGGTCATCATAATTATTAAAATATGACCAGTCTAAATTCCTGAGGTCCTTCAGAAAAGCCTCTTCACTGAAGTTCTTGTAGCTACGAACCTTGCATGTTTTAGGTTCAAATTTTGGCCTTTTGAATTTTCTGATCACATAAACTAAATTGTGATCACTGATGCCTAAATCCATGACACCAGTTTTAGAAATACAAGAACTGTTAGAAAGTATCAAGTCTATAAGAGTGCTACTATTTTCAGTAACACGAGTTGGCTCCGTAATATGTTGTTTTAGGAAAAGAGTGGAGCATAATTCCTTTATTTTGGAGGAAAGAGCATATTTTGAAAGCATGTTACAGTTAAAATCTCCCAAGATAAAAACTTCTTTTTCTTTTGGGAGCTTGTTAAAACACTGTTTAAAATGAGTACACAGGTTTTCGGTACTCTGCAAATCACTACCTCCAGGTGGCCTGTAAACCCCACACACGTAAATAGGTTTAGTTTTTTTCAGGCACACTTTCACCCATAGTGATTCAACATTTTCGAAGTAAAGGTGTTTCAAAAGGTGGCTATCCAAGTTTTCATTAACAAAAATCAGAACACCCCCACCTCGTCTATTCCGATCATTCCTATAACAAACATAGCCATCAATTTTAACGTCATTGTCAGTGATGGTGTCATCAATTTTGGTTTCACAGATGGAGAATACATCAAGTTTTGTTTGATGTAGCAGAAGTTTAACATAGTCTAGTTTGGATGACAGACCAATAATGTTGAGATGGGCCATTTTTAAGCCCTTCCCATTTCTGATTGCCTCAAAATCAAAGTTTTCATCAATAGTAATATTGATGCTGTCCGGAATTTCGTCACCAAATGACTCCTCATTAGCAAAGGGCAAATTACGAGAAAGACAGGGACTGCAAACGAAAAACAGTTTATCTTCAGGAGTCTTCATAAATTGTTGATATTTTTTATTAGAAATACGCTCACATTTTTTATGAGCCCAAAATCCACACAAGAAAGTGCTTTGTGTGTTTTTGCCACAGGTTTTAAGCATGAAGAACAGGGATACTTAACAGGACCTGGGTTGAGGCAGATGTCCCCTGACAAGAGGATTAAAAAATAGAAATACTTGTGCCTGCTTGGCTTAAGTTTTGATAAAGCCATTAATTTTAATTGGAGAGTGAGCTGGCTTTCAGAAACTCTATTGCAGGCATCAAGTGAAGAGATAGAAAAGAAACTCCTATCTAGTCGACTCATTTCGTTGTTGTTGGGTGAGCTACTTTTGAACGAAGGTTTTGTATTGCTCAAAAATACAACGAACACAAAAATCAGTTTTAGCGTAAATGTGGGGTTTCCTACCTGAGTAAAGTTATTTTTAAGTCGTAGGGAGATCATTCTACGGTTATGTGCTCTTCCAAAACTATGTTTGAAGGATCTGAGGCAAGCCCATTTCCTTAGGATGTTACACAGAAGGAGCAGCAGGAACCCACAACACAGCAAAGCTACCATATTAGATGATAGATGGATAAAAAACTGACTGGGATAAAAACAATTTATTAACAAAAACAATAATTTAAAAACTAACAAAACAACAAATTAAGGAAATGAAGATATAAGATATAAATGAAGTAAAGAAGGCAGTACAATATATAATAAATCAAAAAGGACTTAGCTGTCAAAGCAGGAGCTCTTCAAGCTTTAGTCTTCTTTTTTCTTTCTTCGACTTAGCGCGCCAAGACCGGAGCGTTTTAGATACGTCCGACCTCAACGAGAGCTAAGCACGGAGTGCCAACGTTACAAAAACGTTTAATCGTATACCTTTTTAATAACGTCACACTAATAACGTTCTTCAACACTACTATGCAAACGACGCTATTGTAATATCGTTATTTAAAAACGTAACTTTTGGTTTCTTTAAAATAATCTTTAAAATAACGTTACAAAAGAAATGTTACAAAAACGTCTAATCGTATACCGTTTTTATAACGTCACACTAATAACGTTAAAAATACGTGACTGACTTTTAAAAAACGTTATTTTAAGAACGTTTCTAAAACGTTTAATTTGAGTTAGTGTAAATGACGTTACAAAACAGATGTTGCACAAACGTTTAATCTTATACCGCCTTTTTAACGTCACACTAATAACGTTAAAAATACGTCATTTAGTGACGTGCAAAAAACGTTTTTTTCACAACGTTTATTAAGCGTTAAATCTATGTTTGTCTTAATAACGTTAGAAAAGAAACGTTACAAAAACGTTTAATCGTATACCGTTATAATAACGTCACACTAATAACGTCATTTAAGCGGTGTTTGAAGAACGTTATTTTCATACCGTTTTAAAAACGTTTAATTTAGGTTTGTGTGGAAAACGTTGCAAAAGAAGCGTTTAAATAACGTCATTTTTTGGTTCCGAACGTTGCAACCAAAAATACTTAAAAATGACGTTATAATAACGTTATGTGCCCTTGCCTATAAAGGCTATAAACTCCGAATCCTATAAAAAAGAAATGCTTGTACTTGACAAATACAGAGATGATATTGACATATCAGCATTAACGCAGAGCTTTTGATCCTCCGCACAGTGTTCGTCAATGAAAGTATTACTCATTTTGAAGAGATTAAGAACAAAATTATCGATTTGAGCAAATCTGAACAAAGCCTTATTAGGAACATTATGAAGGTAATGAAATTAGTTCTTGTTGGTGCAGCTACAAGTGCCACCCCTGAGAGATCTTTTTCGTTGGCACGTAGGTTGAAAACATGGCTTCGATCAACGATGTCACAAAAGCGCTTCAATGCATTGGCTATACTAGCTTTTCATAAAGATTTAACCGACGAAATATGCTTGACAGACGTTGCTAACGAGTTCGTAGCTTCAAAACAAAATCGGATAAATATTTTTGGTAAATTTTCGGATCACGATTTGTAATCTCTGAACAAAAGTATCAAGATACTATTTAAAGAAATGTTGTTTTCTTTAGATTTCTAATATTCTTTAACCATTGTTTCTCCTTTGGCTGGTGACCAAAAATTTAAGCAATCAAGTAAAACATTTTTTTAAGCCCTTTTACATACTTATTGTTGTCACTTCTTTCGCTAAAAACAAGTCCCTGAAATCGCCGCAGATGCCGTTTTAGAGGTTCTAGAATGCAAAAAATTCTTCGTCGCCCAACCATGATGGGCGACAAGGTTTTTAGGCATTACTTACGATTTCTGCTAAAAACTGGCCCCCTCACATTTGAAAACGTAGCGTGGGCCCTGTCCTGAAAGTCCTCACTTACCAGCATCGAGATTGAGGAATCATGAGCATTTAACAATATTGGCATAGATTACGTTGGACCTGTTTATATTTATAATGTATATAATAAAGACAATGAGTTGTTTAAAGCATGGATTTCGTTAATTACTTGTCAGTCAACCAGGGATGTGTATTTAGATTTAGCAACAGACTATTCTGGACTTTCTTGTGTTAATGTTTTAAAGAGATTTATTAATAGACGTGGTACACCTGAGCTAATTATTTCAGACAATGGAACATCGTTTGATAACAAAGAAGTATACAACTTTGCAACAAATCACAGTATAACATGGAAATTCAATCTGGAAGCGACGCCATGGGCAGGAAGATTTTTCGAGAGATTGGTTGCATCTGTTAAACGCGTCTTAAAAAAGACTTTGTCGAAAGCCAAAGTATCGTCCGAAGAAATGCTAACTTTGTTGATAGAGACAGAGAAAACTATTAATAATAGACCTTTGACATATGTAAGTGGTGATAGAAAATGAGCCGTTAACACCAAGCCATTTAATCTGTGGACGACGATTGGGTGTGACAGTAACGAAAACGATGTTGTTGAAATGAATGAAAAACTTGATAAGTTATTGAATTTTTATAGTAACTCGCCATAGAATAAATGTGGTAACTATGTATGCACTGAGGATGGTTTTAACCGAAAAGCTTATGCTATTTTAAAACTTGTTTTATATTTTATTGAATTTGTTTTGGAAGCGTTGGTCTGTAGAATATTTAACCGAATTACGTGATAAACAAAAGAGAAGTTTACGAAACGAGCGAAGTAGTAAATCCGAAATAAACGATAGAAGACCGGAAAACAAAGAGATCAAAATGGAGAACGGGACGTGTAAGAGAACTAATTACCAGCAAATTACCAGCGAAAACAACATAGTACGAGGAGCAGAAGTTACAGTCCTAAACCAAGACAATATCGGCAAATTACGACGACCAATTAACCAACTATTCCCGTTCGAACTTGCGACTAAAACACAAAATTCACCAGACATTGCATTTGTAGATGAACGAGATATACCTTGTTTTGGGGAGTGTCGAAAACTGAATGAACGAGACACACATATTTGTATATATATCACGTTCTGTATAAATTTTTTTAGTTAAGAAAACAAAAATTGAGATATTAGTCGTCGTTTATAATTGTAAAACTATTTCACTCAAGCCCCACTTGAGTGAAATAGTTTTACAATTAAGGGTCGTTATTGTGTTAAAAAAGGTCTTTCGAATGCGAGAAATACGTTCTTGAAAACTTGGCTAGACAGTTAAAACTCCCCAGAGAGCGTGCGCGCTGTGCTAGCACATAATTAAAATATAAGGACCAATTATCATTTTTTTTACTGCGGTAACAATCCTCGCTTAACATGCTAAAGAAATGAAAACGGTTTCAACAAAAATATTTCATTGACTTTCTAACGGCACCAGTCCGTCTGCGTTTCACCAGTTGCGTCACACATTCGTACCACCTTAAATTTAGCTATAATCGTCCCATATTATTATGTTCCATCGCGTCTACCGCTGAAGCGATTGACATCGCACGTGATATAAATAGTTTTTAACTGAGGATAATAATTGAGATAAATGAGGCCTTTCGAATGCAAAAAACAACATTCCTCACACCCTAAGCGAGACAGCACTTTATTTAAAAATTAAGACAAATTATTCATTTTTTATTGTGGCATCAATCCACGTATTAACCACCGCTGAAGAAGAGAATACGGTTTCAAAATCTTGATTTCATTAACATTCTAACAATACCAGTCTGTTTGTGTTTCAACAGTTGCGTCACACATTCGTAAGAACATAAACGTAAGTTAAAAACCAAGTATTTAATGCGCACTGAAGAAGTGAAAATGATTTCAAAAACTATATTTCATTGACTTTTTAGTAGTTGTAGGGACTCAACCCACAGTTTTGTTTTAAAGCGGTAAAATCCTTTCTAGAGAGGCCCTCCGCAACTACCCTCTCCAAAACCTCTTACGTCATCAGAATAATTTATTATAAATTATCCAAACTATATCAAAATTGACGCATGCGCAAAAAAGCCACGTGCGCCATCATGCAGAAGTTGAGTAGTGATGGAAAAGTCCCTACTCAAGGCACGACCTTTGTTTTCTAGTTGAACTGTGTATATAATAAAGAGAAATGAGTTAGTTTAGAAATGCAATGAGCAAACTCTACAGTGCTGTATCTGCGCCAGTAGCAACAGCTCGCGATGCTCTGAATCTACCGATCAACTGAAGAACGTGCGAAATACTGTTACTCTTTATTACAACAGGGTAAAGGAACAAATTTCGACAGGATCCACGATGAGGTAGAGCCAGAAGGAGAAGAGTCCTACTACGACACCTAAGACATACGAGACGAATATCAGGGAATCAAATATATCAAACACATGTTCCCCCGATAGAAGAAGCAGACCACAGGAATCGAAGACATCAAACACATGTTCCCAAGAGAAAAGAAGCAAGTCACGGATTCTGAAGGGCTCGAAGACATTCAGCACATATTCGATGAAAATGAAATACGGATGCTGGAGGATGGGAATCGTGTCAAAAACCTGGAGAATCAACAAGAACCTCAACCAACTGCTCGAACGATCAAGACGCAAGGATTATACGTAAGGAAAATCATCTTCAACCATGTACAGATCAAGATCATAAACACTAGAGAACCGTTGTTGGGATGTGGACCTATACCAGACTGGCTACAGAGAAAAAGGTGTATCTACGCCGTGATGGTAAAGATGAAACGACAATCTATGTGTTTGGAGATGTTTAGCGATAGAAAAGAGAGATAACATAGAACGAGGAACAAAACGCCTTTTAAAGGAAGCCCTTGCCCTAGCCCGAGAGTACTAAAAGAACCCCATGCTAACGCGTAAGGCATGCGGCCTGCGAAGCTGGTAGATGGAAGGTATCGCAAAGCACTTCAAAATCAACATCAACGTGTATGAGCCGAAGACAAAAAACGAGACAGCACCATGGCGACTCGTCTATGGTCAGAAACAACACAAGAAAGGGCTAGATGATATCACTCTTTAAATGTTGGAAGCACACTGCTTCTACATAAAAAATATCGAAGTTTTGACCAAGACGTTGGAGTGTGAAGTCTGCTGCCGGCTCTTCACATTACCTTGTAATCTCACGCGGCACAAGAAAGATGAATGCAACAGGCACAAGACGACGATCATCTGCAAAGCAAGTCAGGGAAGGTGTTTTACGGTGAAAACTTTACTTACCCTGCATCGCAACTGGTAGAATACATGTCGATGAAAACAGGAAGACATATACATCACGCACTCTGTGGGCATAGAGGGGAACATGTGATACATGACGTAAAAGGCGAGGAGTGGAAGGTAGACAGGTATAAACCTACTACAAAGACCGTCTACGAGTGCCATGGGTGCAAATGGCACCAATGCCCCTGTCAGCCAGAACTCAATATGTACCGGTACGAGAAGACGATGATGAAGGAGGATATGATACGAGAACAGGGATACAACCTCGTCACAGTGTGAGAATGCGAGAAATCACCGAAATTTAGGCGCTTCTTCAAAAAAAGAATTTAGACCCTATCCTCACTACATTGTGTTTGATTTCGAAGCCATCTTGCTGCCTTTGAACCAGCGACAAACAGCAGACATCAGGTCTGCTGTTTGTCGCTGGTTCAAAGGCAGCAGGTATATATCAGAGCATATGCCGTTAAGTGTCGCCATTCACGACTCATGTGAGTTAAGGAATGACTCCGAATTTTCCGTTTTTTGTTCGTGCATCCCGCGTTTTCAAAGTATGACGGGTTTTGATGGTGAATATGCCGGCTTGGTGGCCATGTTGGTTGATGATGTGTCAAAAGGGGTTAGCAATAAATAACAGTAGCCAAAAGTACACGGTTTTTTTGTGTAAATTGGATTTTACTGGGTTAAATTAAGCTTCCTGCGCCTCTTCACCTCATCCCCAAGGCTCTTAAGCTTGGACTTACGCGGGATACACAACAAGTTAGCGAAGACTATGTTTTATTTTTAAGTTACCTTCAACCATCTTTTTTACTTATATTAGTGGAACAACAATAACAATACCACAGACTTTTACAATTTTCCACCCTAAATACAGAGTCCGGTATCCGTTCACACATTCTGTGAAACCATCGTCCACAGTTACTACATTCAGCCATTTGCTTGTCTAAAATATAGCTCTCTGCGGCTCTCCATGGCATTCGGCAACTGCAGTAGAGGTCGATGGATATTTCCTTGGGCGCACATCTTCGAGCTATTATGTGGCTATCACATTGGGGAAACTTGATAATTTGATTTGCAGCTAAACATTGCAGCATATGGTTTCTCATTTTTGATGTTTCAAAAGTGATATCTGTAGGAAGTTTTTTGGTCGCGACAGTGTGATATGCAAACGCTACTGCGAAAACCCCACAGTCAACCCCGTTCTTTTGTTGCTGAACGGGAATTAATTTAACTTTGAGTTGATCCTCACAACAATTAATAATTGCGCATATTTGGGTCCACGAAACATGCTGTCCATCATATGAACCTCACCTGGTTTGCATCCATATGTTGAAATAGCAATCCAGTGAAGGTTTCCATCGTGCAATACCTGTACAAATGGCATGCTACGATATATGCGGAAATTAAGCGTTTGACCAAGCACTGTGTCTTGGAGTCCACCCAAATTTGGAAACTTTCGTTTAATCATATTTTGAAACACGTTTATCACGTTATCATTAAGCATTCTTTTTCCAGAAATGTCCTTCAAGTCATTATGTGAGAGAACAGTTCTTGCAAAAGGTGCAACATCATTTTCAAGATTCTTTTCAGTTATCGTCTTCATCATGACTCACTACAATTACTGGTGCATGAAACGAAGGTTCATCATAGCTGTTGTTGTCATGTATCACCTGCTCAACTTCAATCTTTTCGTTTTTCTCAACATTTTCAACCGCGATTTTGAGTTGAGATGCTTTTATTGATTCTTCTTCATACCAACTCGCTTCAACAATAGATTTTTGTTTTTTAATTTCGGAAGTGGCATATATTTATATGAAGTTTTCTTATCTGGTTTCACATCTAACTTTTGCTGTTTTTTTGGCAGCAAGGGAGCACCACTTTCTTTTGGAACATCGTCCTTCATTTTCCTTACAATTTCTGTAAGTTCTGCATGAATTGATGCAGTAAGTGTGCTGTTGTTTTCTGTTAAAAAACTAAGACTACGGATCTCGTTTAATAAACTCCTTATGGTCTCTCCGTTAATATTTTTTCTCTTTAAGACCATTCTACTTGGCAATTCCAATAATTTTGCGGCCTCGACAACATCGGCGGGTGAAGAAATTTTAACGTTCACCAAATCATTTTCATTCTTTGTTGATTCTTTCTTGTTAGTCAGAAGAAATTCCGAATCAAGATTTAAGAACGGAGAATTTCTGTACAAGCTGGACATAGACTCCCATCCCCAACACGGAAATTTCTTAAAAACAGGATACGCAGATGATTTCCAATCGGGGCATGAACAACTTGGCATATGTTTGTCATCACCAAAATTTACTTCATAATTTGCCATTCTGTATGATTTTTATACCGGTTGAGTGCAACTGTTCACCAAAAGATTTTTTCAATAAACAATGCTTAATCATGTCATGAGGGCGATCTTTCAACCATTCACTAATGTCATCCGCATATCGCATGTATTGAGAACTCATCATTTGATTCTGATCCGAATAGCTGTGGAGAAATATTTTTTACAAATAGATTTTATTGTCTTGGCCGTCAGGCATTGAATTTAAAGACAGAATTTCCTCTCGTATTTATCTGCCAGAAAATCCTCAATCACCACAGTGAGCATGCCAGTCAAAGAACTGTGACGATGATTTGATAAATAGTTATGTTTCAAGAGACTGTTCTGTCGTTCCACACCATTATTAGTATTGCAGTCAACCAAAAACCGATTTTGTCTAAACGCGACTACCCAACGCTATAAAATGAAACATAACATTAATAGTAATAGTAACATGAATAGTAATAATTCCTATAAGTAAATTATAGTAAGTTAGAACTGTCATAATACCTGTTTGATGCCAAGCCAATACTTGAGATGTAGTGTCTAAGTCCTTCTTGTTCAGACCAGATTGAAGACTTCTTCAAATTTTCTATCGCCTTTTCACATGAGCAGAGCCTCTCAGAGCGCGCAATCAGTCTTAGTAAAGTTAATATTTTTAGTCTGTCAGCGGAGCAGCCATTCACCTTCTTTTTCAACCAACGATCCCAAGCCTGCTCATGATGAAAATCACATATAAATACGGTACACCCTAGAAACAAAAATAAAATATACACTTGCTTTTTCTTTGAAAGTGTAATTACGTTGCTCTGACAAAATAATTGTGTACCTTCAAACACTTTTTCTAGACTTTTAATCTCTTCTATGCAATAATCTGACATGGCAAATTTTGGTTTTAGGCCACTGTTCCAAGATTTGAGAATTGTCAATGCCTCGGTAATGCATTCCTCTGTTTCAAATTCGGTGACAAATATACCCACAATCTGAGAGTTTACGTTTGTTTTAACAACCAGGAATCAATATAGAAAGTGTTGCGGAGCGTGGGACTGAGTCCCCTAGGTTCGCAAGCGAAAAATTTTAGATGCCCCTTTCGGTTGAATCGTATAATGAATCGTATAAAAAACAAAGTTTCCCACATGCTCCATGGTAATCGATTAAACGGTTTCATCTTCGCCTTGATGAAACATTTCCTGGGGATTCTGCATTGGCAGTACCGCAGTGTGTTCAGGACGCAATATTGCATGGGCCAGTGACATATTTTGTTTAGAACCTGATGTATCAGAAAATGCTAAAACGGTTAACGGAAATGGTGTCCGACACAGTGTACAGTTCGGGTCAAGTTACAAAAACGGAAAATATTTCTTTATCGGGAAATTATTTCCTGGTTTAGAAATTATGAGAATTCCCGATCAGGAAATTTTTTCATTTTTATGAAATTTGTTCTGATTGAACCCAAAAAATGAATGATATATATATATATATTTGAAGATTTTCAGTAGGTGTTGATGATTGCACGAGAACCGTTTGTCAGGATTTATATAAACGCCTCGGTAATGTACACGTTAAAAAAGTTTCCTGATATATATATATTGAAATAATTTTCCGTTTCTGTAACTTGAGCCGCACTGTATTTCCTGGACGTGCGTACAATATATATAGCTACAATCGTACACAAAAATATGGCTCTCCATTCCCCCTCAATGTTAAGAACTGTCCTTTGTGGCTGAGCAACGTAAACGAATACATATAAACATTGATCACGAGTGAGAATGGAACGTACTATCTGCAAAATATGCAGCTAGATATGTTCTTTTGCTGACTTTGCTAAACTTTTTGGTTTTTGGTATAAAATTGTCAGAGACAAGAAATTTTGTGGATGATTATAGCTAGAACAAGCTATGTGTGGGAATATCTATTCAGAGTAGAAGAATCTAATTCTATGCTAGCCACGTTGGTGGTTTCATCCCAGTTAAGTAGTTAATTTTATGCTAGCTATGTTATCTGTCTGAAAGAATTTTTCAAGCTAGTATGTAGCTAGCTAGCTAATTTTATGCTACATTCAAGTTAAAATTGCCAAGGACCAACATATTTTGTGGAGACGGATGTAACTACCAAGCATAAGCTATGTGATGGACATTCCTAATTAGAGCAGAATTATGCCACTAACTGTAGGAGAATGTGGAATAGCTAGATAGCTCGAAAATCTGTCATAAAGAATTCTCTTATGATGTAGCATAAGAGAAAATTTTTAATAGGTAGTTTTATCCTAGCTAAATTGGTAGTTTTATGCTAGCTTAGCTCCTACTGTTGTGCTAGCTAACTTTAGGTGTAAGTAAGGCTAAATAAGGGGTTCATAACATGTAAAAAATAGTGATATACTACTAGGGACAAAACCTCCACTTCTTTCTTGAAAAATCTCCTATCGTTTCTAGCTAGCTACGCTTAGCACCATCTTTAAAAAACAACAAAAACTCCATCTCCGTGCTAAAAAAATACGTTGTCTCGCTCAATTTGAAACTTACGGGAAAAATTACCAGACAAAGTTACTGGGAAACACAGTCAAATTTGTCTGAATTTCGTAGTGGGGGGGAGAGTGCTCGATATTTTTTATGTATAGGGGCGAGACGCGGAAATCCTATACAGCCTTATATTTGGCTTATATAATGAGGAAATGGGCTCCGCTACGCTCCGTTCGCTGGCGCTTACTACGCTTTGCTCCGCAAAAATAGAGGAAGGGCATAGCGTGTCGTACGGTATGTAGCATCGCCACGGCAAAACAAAGAAGGCCACGGCAAAACAAAAAGGCTACGGCAAAACAAAAAGCCTCGCGGCAAAACAGAAAGAATACCACGGCAAAACAAAATTTAAATATTATCGGTCACGGCCCTATTTTAACCTAAACAAAGTGTGTAACTTGCAGACTCGGTCCCCTTGTTTTGCGATGTCTAATTATTTAAAAAGAATCCCTGGCGATTATATTAACGTACCAGGGGTCATTGGTTCGGTTATTTCAGTAACTTTCCGTTGAGCCTTTGATTTCTAGGAAATTGCTAGAAAGGCTGTAAACAAAATGGAACATGTGTTTTGCTATTCCTGTGGCACCAAAAATCCTTCAAAAAACCATTTCTGCTCTCAGTGTGGGAAAGATATACATTTTATATGCAGCAGTGTGAGTGCTGGAGGTGAAAACATACAATCAGGTTCTGGATTGCCATCAACAAGAACAAAAAATCAATCTCTTCATGTACTACGCACACCATTTGAAATGGAAACGAGTGGTAAGTGACCTGTTATAGCTTAGCTATTTTTTCCCAAATAATGTGATGTCTTTCTTGTGAAAAATGTGAAATCTCGCAGTACGTACAAAAATAGTCACAAAATTTCCTGAAATAGCTAAGCTTGCTATTCTAGCCTAGATGTCATTTAGCTAGCTAAATATGATTGTATAGCCGACTTGCTTAATTTCTATCCAAAGCATATATTTAATTAAAGTTTAATACACAGAATAAGTCCCTTTTTGGTTATTTTAGAACCCGAAAAGAAGAAACTTAAAACTTTTGATGACTTTCGAAAGGATAAAGGCAAACAGTGGCACAATGGTACAAGAGTAAAGTCAAAATCATCCAAGCAGAACGAAAATTTTTCCATCAATATAGGAATGCTGGAATGGAATGAAAAACAATTTGAATTGCAGCAAAAGAGAGGAAAGCCGATTGTTTTATGTGTGGAAAAGGATATTAAATACCGGAACTTATGTGATAAGGCTATAAATAAATGGAAAGCCTACTATGCAGAACCTTTTAATGAAGAAGACATATATATTTTGACTTATGAAAGTGGAACTCAAGCAATGTTCTTACCTGGTGCATCAGAGTTATTTACATTGAGACGATACCAGGAAGAATTAGGAAAGGATTATAAACGCATTGTGTTATTTTTGTGTAAAAAAAGCAGATATTGATCTCCTGGAACATATTAACCAATTCACCAGCCAACCTGCATTATAATGTAACCTTTCCTGCTAACGAGGATCATAATAATAATGACAATCTACAAGAAAACAAAAATGCAGACCAAATTTACATCATTGAAGACCAAATACAAAGTAACCATCATATATCTAGTAACGACTTAGGAGAAATGTGTGGCCAAGATCTAAGATCTACTGAAGATGTAATTTCTAGGGTATCTTCAAAAGTTGATACACTCAGTCAATTCTTCCTGGTGACTCGTCGAGGAGCAACACTAAGCAGGACAATACATCTTTGGCAACGTCAAACTACGAAAAGTGCAATTACGTCATTAATCCAGAGTGGTTCGTTTCGAACATGTGGTGAAATAGTTGCTGTTTCCATATCTCAAGATGGCCCTTTACCAACATTTCTGGCCAAGTGTTCATACCAAGCAATGTACAAAGAAGTTGATTTACTGAATATTTCTGAGGAGGACATAACACCTGCAGAGCTCGAGTTGTTAAGAAAAATTAAACTAAACTGTAAAGAATACGAAACATTTATTCTTGACAATGGGTACACTTGGTGTAATAAATAATGACAACATTGAAAATATTATAAAATCTTTACAGGTCAGATTTGTGACAAACCGGATAATCTTCATGAAGGAGTTTGCAAAAGGTCCAGAAAGTTATGGAATAAAAGATCTCATTTTTTGGTATCCCAGTCTGTTGGAAAAATTTTTTTGGACAAACACAACAACATGAATATACCAGATGCGAATTATTTGTATTCTCTATTTATGCCAGTTCGTTCTGATCCTGGAAATAATAATTTTATCCTTGAAAATAATATAATGGATTTTTTACAAAACACATTGCATTCAATAGAAGATGGTGATACAGAAGGATACGAAAGGCCAATGGCAAATGTTAACGACTTAGAAGAAGATGGCGAGGCCAAAAAATTTATCCTAACAGAAATCAATATAAAAAATGTTTTAGGGTGGTTAACTGGACATAAACATAGATTTAAATCCTTAGAGGCTGCTGAAATTAAGGTGAAATTTGATCATGATTGCCGTGTTCGTTGGCCTGATCACACAATTTGTTACCCAGTCGTAACTGCATGTAGCAGAGAGATTGTTATACCTACAGCACATATTGACTCTTCTGAACGATTTAAGGAAATATTTTTAACCGCATTTGCTTCAGGACAAGCATATGGGATGTATTAAAACTGTTAGACATGTTTTATTTGGATACAAATTTGTTTTTTATATAATATATACATAGTTTGTTGGTTTTGCTTTTGTTCAGATAATCTTTTTTAGGAAAGATGTTAAAAGTTTTTGTTAAAAAAATCTTGTAAACTTTTCTTTCGATTTTCTTTTGTAATTTCTGATTTGCCTAGTTTGGGAAAAATTTATGTATATATATGTTATTTACTATATACAAGCTTGTATATATTCCATTTTGTTAAAAACGAGTTTCTATTTCTTTGAATAATTGTAGTCCTTCTTCGTATGTTGAGGGTGTAGGTAGTAGCAGTTCCGTTCTAACGTAATTAAAATACTCTTGAACTTCGTTTTCCTCCGTTGGTACAATGATGTGTTGTGCAATGTAAGAAAGATCGTTCTCAGAAACCGTAAGTTTGAGATTGTTGCAAGCACCATGTATCTCTGGGAGATGATAGAGGGAGTTGGGCCTACCAGCGGTTGTTTGATATCTTGATTTACGAATTCTGTGAATATTCCAATAATTCTTAACGGTGTCTAAATCTTTCTGTAAAACTGGAATAAAACAGTACCAAAGTAATTCCCTCTTCATCTTGTCGGACGAATCAAGTATTCCCTGCGTTTCTAAATCCAAAAAAAAATTTCTCCACCATGAAGATCTTAACTTACTGAATTGAGACCACCAAGGTTCGATGCGTTGATTTCTGGGAGACGATACATAACGATGAGCGTCAGGATTGTCTCGAAAAAATGATTGAGCAGCAGCAGCAACAATTCCATTTTCTGTACCCAAATCAGTCACTAATTCAACAGGACAACCACCTGACTCCTTAACGGCTTTTAAATAAAAATCACCAATACGATCTGGTGAATTGTTCGTTCTCGCTACATTTAACCACAATATCTTTCGGCTAAACCCATCTATGACGCCATGAATGGGAAAACCAAAAGGCTTTAGCTTGTCATAGCCGTCAATGTGCCAGGCGTAATCTGGTCCTGGGTTGCGGTATTGTCTACGCCTCAAACGATGCCTTCTCCTCCACGCTGTCCCCTCAGGATCTATTTCTTTCAGTAAGCCCTGAACTACTGCACGAGGCACTCTTACACCTTCTAGTTCTAGTGTGTGCCATATAGTTCTATAACCACCGGAAGAAGCAGGACCGTTAATTAATTCCATCATACGATTTCTCACTATTTCAAAAGTGGAAATTGAATTTGTATTTCTTCGCTTTAATCCAAATATGTTTAATCTGCGTAAGAGGAGGTACGTTTACTGATGTTGAATCCATGATATTTTGCAACAAATAATCGAATTTCGGTATAGCTAAATCCCCGATCGAAATAAAACTTTATTACTTGTTCTTCATCAAAGTTTTCATCGCTCTTCGATGTTTCAGCCTCACTACTTGATGAATGAGCTTGATTAACTAAAAAAGAGATAACGAGAATTTCTGCAAAAGAAATCCTAAGCTAAAGATTTACGAAGAAAGAAAAAAATTCATACCTTGACTACACACCAGACACGTTATATTGGTGGAAGTTGCTAATATTGATCCACAATTAGCACAAAACATCTCAACAATTTGTAACAAGACGAGAATAACAAAAATATTTTTCTCGGGGTGCTACCTTTTAATTTCTTGTTTTAATTGGCCCTGACCTTCTTTGTTTTGCCGCGAGGCTTTTTGGTTTGCCGTGGGCCTTTTTGTTCTGCCGTAGCCTTCTTTGTTTTGCCGTGGGCCTTTTTGTTTTGCCGTAGCCTTCTTTGTTTTGCCGTGGGCCGTTTTGTTTTGCCGTGGCCTTCTTTGTTTTGCCGTGGCACTTGTGGGCCACCGTACATTTCTTTCTCTGAAGGGAGTTTCACATTTTTCTGAATATCTTCATCTGAAGCGCTTTCTTCTGAGTCATTTACAGTCTCACTAATTTCATCACTCGAAGTATTAGTTCCTTAAAGGGAAAGCATTACAATTCCACACCGGTATTTGACTAGTAACAACTTAACATTAAAACACAAAAAACAACCATAGAAATACAAATACAAAAAACGAACCTTTAGGTCTAAAGTATATTTTAGCGGTTGGATCTGAATCTGTCCATTCTTTTATCTTTTTTTGAAGGGACTCTTGATCGATAAGTGAATGACACAACGTTCTTCTAATATGAGTTATATGGTTACGTACTGTTGCATTCCGTGGGTAAAATCTTTTATTTGATGGTTCTGGCAGTTTTGTTTCCTTACACATTTCTTTCTTGACATGTATTTTCAACAATCTTTTCATCTCTTTCGTGTCCGTGACACCTTCCTTTACATACATATCGATTTTGGAAACAATTTCTGAATCTATTCTTTGGGTTATACCGGAATCCTAAATAGAAAAATAGAAAAACAATTAACCGGTATAAAAATCATAGAGAATGGAAAATTTTCTATAAAATATTGGTAGAGATGAACGCAATTATGAAGTAAATTTTGGTGATGACAAACATATGCCAAGTTGTTCATGCCCTGATTGGAAATCATCTGCGTATCCTGTTTTTAAGAAAATTTTGAAAATTTCCGTGTTGGGGATGGGAGTCTATGTCCAGCTTGTACAGAAATTCTCCGTTCTTAAATCTTGATTCGGAATTTCTTCTGACTAACAAGAAAGAATCAACAAAGAATGAAAATGATTTTGTGAACGTTAAAATTTCTTCACCCGCCGATGTTGTCGAGGCCGCAAAATTATTGGAATTGCCAAGTAGAATGGTCTTAAAGAGAAAAAATATTAACGGAGAGACCATAAGGAGTTTATTAAACGAGATCCGTAGTCTTAGTTTTTTAACAGAAAACAACAGCACACTTACTGCATCAATTCATGCAGAACTTACAGAAATTGTAAGGAAAATGAAGGACGATGTTCCAAAAGAAAGTGGTGCTCCCTTGCTGCCAAAAAACATCAAAAGTTAGATGTGAAACCAGATAAGAAAACTTCATATAAATATATGCCACTTCCGAAATTAAAAAACAAAAATCTATTGTTGAAGCGAGTTGGTATGAAGAAGAATCAATAAAAGCATCTCAACTCAAAATCGCGGTTGAAAATGTTGAGAAAAACGAAAAGATTGAAGTTGAGCAGGTGATACATGACAACAACAGCTATGATGAACCTTCGTTTCATGCACCAGTAATTGTAGTGAGTCATGATGAAGACGATAACTGAAAAGAATCTTGAAAATAATGTTGCACCTTTTGCAAGAACTGTTCTCTCACATAATGACTTGAAGGACATTTCTGGAAAAAGAATGCTTAATGATAACGTGATAAACGTGTTTCAAAATATGATTAAACGAAAGTTTCCAAATTTGGGTGGACTCCAAGACACAGTGCTTGGTCAAACGCTTAACTTCCGCATATATCGTAGCATGCCATTTGTACAGGTATTGCACGATGGAAACCTTCACTGGATTGCTATTTCAACATATGGATGCAAACAAGGTGAGGTTCATATGATGGACAGCATTTCGTGGACCCAAATATGCGCAATTATTAATTGTTGTGAGGATCAACTCAAAGTTACAGTAATTCCCGTTCAGCAACAAAAGAACGGGGTTGACTGTGGGGTTTTCGCAGTAGCGTTTGCATATCACACTGTCGCGACCAAAAAACTTCCTACAGATATCACTTTTGAAACATCAAAAATGAGAAACCATATGCTGCAATGTTTAGCTGCAAATCAAATCACCAAGTTTCCTCAATGTGATAGCCACATAATAGCTCGAAGATGTGCGCCCAAGGAAATATCCATCGACCTCTACTGCAGTTGCCGAATGCCATGGAGAGCCGCAGAGAGCTATATTTTAGACAAGCAAATGGCTGAATGTAGTAACTGTGGACTTGGCTACTGTTATTTATTGCTAACCGTCAAAAGGATTTATTTATGATATATATAAGTATTATACGACTACCTAAAGGGTTGAGTACCATAGAAAACTCTCCCATTTCCTTGTTTTCGTTTATTTTTTCCTCGCAACAGCCAAAATCTAATAACTCTAGTAGTTTTTTTTGAAGCAGTAGCTATAGCTTACAGCTATTGCTAAAAGAGAAACTTTAGCCAACTCTAGTCTCGTATTGCTAGTTGCTACTTTCCGTTAACCTTCGTGATTGTCTGAACATATTGTTCCAGGGGAAATAGTTGAGTTTCATAGGATCGTGTTTTGGTTTGGTTGGCTAAGAACAAAAAACATTTTAATTCAGTGATTTGGTAGCTAGCTAACTTCACTTTTTACCAATATATACTTTAACTAAACCCTCTAAAAGTTTACATTGGCATTTTTTTGCCAACATAGCTTGCATATTTTGTAGCTTTGGTGTTAATATTAATGGATAAAGTCTATTATGCTAGCTAGCTATATAGAGCTAGTATACTATACTTAAATTTTCATCAAAAATATATAACCAGGGAAAATACTAAATTTAGCTATTATATTATAGCTTGTATTAGCTACCTTCACTACTAAAGTTTATAGTTATAATGTGTTATTTTAATGTTCCATAATGACTTAAAAAGAAACAAATCTAATTTGAAATCAGCTTAGCACATTAAAACGTTTAGAAATAACGATTGAGAGAAAACAAAGATATTTATTTAGACATTGAGAGAGAAGTCACAGATTGTTTTGATTTTTCACGCATAAGAAATATGTGACAACAAACTTATATCAATATATATACATCATGTATTGAAGTTTATTTTCCACAGTTGTAATAGTTTTTTGCTAATTTTTGTTTTTTCGAACATAAGTTTTACTTCTTTTGATTTTATTATATCTTTCTCATCAGGAGTAACCCCATTTTCCCGAAAAATTCAACCTCCCATGCCTCATAATTTGTTTTAGTTTTACAATGTTCTTTGAGAACCTGTGCCTGTATTGTAGGAAGTATCTCTGCACATTGATTCCCAGCTGCTTTTAAAGTTGTTGGATTACTCTTGTAAAGTAAATGATTTTTTTCAAATTTACTTAACAGTTAAAAAATATTTTGGTGCTATAGAGAATTCGGACTGTAAACATTAAATACCCACTATTCATTAATTCTGAGTGATCTGCCCATAGCAAGAAATTTAGCTTCATCTGTACAATGCTATCTCTTATTATACCTAATGTTTTGTGTTTTTCATAAAGATTTTTGCAAATTACATTTAATGGTATTTTTCGCTCATAGACAACATATTCTTCTTCGTCATTGTTCGTATCGTCCAGAATTATTTTCTTATATTTTTTTGGTTCAATTAACTCTCCAATAAATATTTTCCAGATTTGATTCCTTTTACCATGTCTTCATGTAGCTTTTTTGAGTGTCTTGGAATGGGAAATGACACACTGCTTCCTACAAAAGCAAGTAAAACTAGTGTATATAGCAAATAGAGAAGGAAGACTTCCAGAGTCAATAAAATCGCAAAATCAAGTGAAAAATCTTTGCAATTAAGTATTTTCAAAAATTTTTGCATATAAATTAAAACACTATATTCTCATGAGGATTAAGTTTTTTACAGCCATGAAAAATTGTATATAATAACTTGTATATAATTTTTTTAGGATAATGCCTACCTGGAAGCTTCTTGTATGCTCATCGTATTCTTGGCTCAACTGAAATGTTGGTGTTGTATTTAGACAGATCAACCCCTTCAGATTGGAGAAATTCTTTTACAACCATGTTGCCATATGGCTGCGATATTCCAAATGTTCTGGCTAACTCTGACAGATTGAGCTGTATAAAAGTGGCAATAAAGTTTTACTTAGTACTTAATGTTCTTTAGTAACAAAAGCAGAATACTGGGTTGGTGGAAGGAGGTGATAGTTGACAAATAATGTACCATAATGTACCCACCTTGTCATTAGGAGTCACACTCTTTAAATGCTGAAGTAATCCAATACGATCAAATTGGATTTTTGAAGGATGTGGACTATATGTCGTTTTTGTTGTGGTGGCTGTGATGTGTCTGTGGTAAAACGTATAATATATAGGAGAGAGAGAATAGGAGTAACTACATCGCAATGCAGATAAAACTAGTCTTTTAAGACGGAAAGTTTAATGAAAAAAAAGGAGGTTTCTCTCCAAAGAATAAGAATCCGCTGGAGAACTTCTGTATTCTCCCCTTTACAGGGATAATCGGAAAGCTAATGGATTTCGACTGTACTGAAACAAACACCTATGAATGTGGAAACATGAGGATTGGTGAAATTCACTCATGCTTGGGATCTGGTGCGGGCCCTTGAGTAAGCATCCCCGGCCTCCTGCAAGACACCAGCTACATTCATTGACACTGTCCGCCAAAACCAATATTTTTTGTTAAACTGTGGAAGAAGAAAAGTCGACTATTATTTAAGCAGAAAATGTTTTTAGAAAATTCAATATTTATTTATTTCTTTTTTCTTTTTTGATGTGTGATATGATTGTTGATTTGTAAACCGTGGTCGTACTAATTTTTGTTGTCTGTAAATTGTGATTTGCTAGGATAATTTACAATAAAATGCTGATATTACGATATGCTCGTATTGCTATTGCACAAAAGTTACCTTACTTGTACTAATTTTAGGTGTACTAATTTTAATAAAAATGACCACTAACCTGTACGAGTTACTGCCTTTTCTTTTGTTTCAAGAAAAAGACACGTTCTTTGTTTATCATAAGCTGACCTAGATTGCCTGGTTCCATATAGTGTTTTCACGTCGCGGTTTCTTTGGCTCATGTTGATTCAATATGTTTTTTAAAGTTTCTATGAATTTTTCTTATTTTTTTTTTTTTTTTGTTTTTCTACTTTTGATCGTCTTGGAGTGAGATTTATGTCAGGAACTTTTCGTATAGCATCCTTGAATTTAATTGCAGGATATTTTTCACTGCATTTCTTGTCAACATCTTCCCATAAATGACCAGCAACAGTTTTCATAGTTGGATTGACAGGTTGTGTTTTCGTATTGGAATGGCTGGGACAAGATGGTGTTGAGGTCCATGTCTTTTTCTCGTTTTTATCTGATTTTGAAATGAACCCAGATGATGACTGAATAGTGAAGTCACATGCTGTTGAATTCATTTTTTCTTGTGTTACAGACTTTAAGGGATTCATGGATACTTTTACGATTGGAGTTGTGCAAATTGAACTATTAGTAGAATCACTTAAAAATGAGAAACTGTTGCTGGATTTTGATTATCAGAATCTTGAGGTGTCGTTGTATAGCATGACTCAGAGGAAAATCTTGAATTACTTGTTCATGTCTCTTCCCATATGTCAGTTTTTTTGGTGTTTTTTCTGTCGATGTCAATTTTGTGTATATTTTGTGTTTTTTAGGTCGGTTTAAATCGGCTATTGGATTTTCAATGTTTAAAGAAAAAAATATTTTGCTGCACTCACTACAAAATTTCAGACTGTGTTGTATGGAAAGATAACCATTTTTCAGTTTGAAAATTGTCCATATAATATTCTTTTGTATCACCTTGCCAGCGTATTTTCGTGAAATATCTAATCAGGTCTTTACTTTTTAGATCAAAATATTGCTCTTAAATATCAAATTTGCAAACTGCAAACTGTGTCTGAAGATTCTGAAAACGTAGGTGTTGACACTTAAGGTGGTGTTTCTTAACCAGTATACAATTTCTTATAAACAAACCCACATTAAAATAGTGTAGACATATCCAAAAGTTTATACGAACCAAAAAATATATTTTAAAAAAAATTGAAACCAGGATAACAACCATTTCGCTTTTTGTTTACACTTTCCCGCTTTACTGCGCCATTATTATAATACGGAACATTTACCGGCCCCGATAATTTTTTTACGAACTCGTCCCGCGGAAACGCTAACTATCGCCGATATTTTTTAAAAAGTCGGTTATTTGGGGAAAATGTCGGAAAAGCTTGTCCTCATTATGACGACGAGACGAGACAAACTTGATTCGGACGTAAAATACCCCACACGGGACGGAAAAAGTTATAATAAGTTGAGGAAATGTCTCGATGCCGGCAAAAATTCTTTGAAACGAAATCTTGCAAAACGGCAAACACGACATTATTCGCCGTCAATGTCGGATTAAAATTTATTATAACTTTTTCTACACTAATTCAACCATGGAGAATTAAATTCAGCCGTTGGTTAAACACGATTGATTTTCCTCATAGTATGCAACCAAAATCCGACAGAATTCAACTGCGTAGGGTCAGTCCTTAACTCGGTCGAGGATACTCTGAATGGCCATCCAACGTTTATAGAGCATGAAGATACTAAGATCTTGGTGAAACGATTCGTAGAGGAACTGGAAAAGAGACACGCTTTCATCGTGAGGAGAATGTACCCGAAACCTGTTGACTTCGATATGCTCCCGGTCAAGACTCGGGATGCATGGAGCGAATGGGTGAACCAGGTAGCAATGATTGGTTTTAACAGTGGGAATTATGATCTCAATAAAATCAAGCGATACTTTATCGAGCAAATCGCAAAAAACGTGAAAAGAAGATGAAGCTAGTAAAGAAGGACAACAACTACATGTTCCTCACAACCTCGAAGTTATTCCTAGACATTATGAATTTCCTCGCTCCAGGTATGAGCTACAATAGATGGTGCAAGTCTCTGGAATGTAAGCTCAACAAACTTGTGTTCCCCTATAAGTGGCCAATGAGTTACGAGAAGTTGAATCACGTCGGGCCTGTCGCACACGAGGACTTCTATGGCCGGCTAAACGGTAAAACTACGCTATCCCTGAAGAGCACGAAACCTTCAGTGGTTCTACAAGCGAGGTTGTGTCACTATGATGGTTTGTACAACATAGCAGACGTATAACCCTTTATCAAAGCGGTTGATAGGACAAGACATTAATATTACAGAGATAATATAGGCATCTTGAAAGACGCCGTGAGTATCCCTGGCGTATCAGTGAGGTATGTGTTGAACGGCTTAAAAAATGAATCCAAAAGTTGAGCTCTACGCTCCAGGGGATCCTTGCAAGTGCAAATGTAAGGACTCCTGCTTCAGCAAAAAGCCTGTGTGGAATGTACGAAGAAGGTAGCTTACGAGCAACTAAACTAGCACCTATTGGATCAAAACCCGGAATAATGTATGGTCTGCCAAAAGTCCATAAAAACGGTTCGCCACCTTTTCGTCCGATTCTATCGGCCATTGGTACTCCAACGTACAATATTGCAAAGTTCTTTGTTGAAATGTTGAAGCCGTTGACAACCAATTATTTTACGGTGAAAGACACATTCTCCTTTGAAGATGTCACGGTTGTGATCAAAATCTGTATATGTCAAGATTAGACGTCGATTCACTGTTTACGAACATTCCTTTGGACGAAACCATTGAATTTGCGTTTCTCAAGTATACATCAATAGTGAAATTGTTAATGGCATTCACAAAAATGACTTTCGCACATTATTAATATGGCAACAAAGGAATCCTTCTTTATGTTCAACGAGGAATATTACCAACAGATTGACGGAGTTGCAATGGGATCACCTTTAGGTCCCACCTTGGCAAATGTCTTCCTTTGTTTTCATGAACGTAAATGGATCGAAGATTGTCCAAATGCATTTAAACCTCTATGGTATAAACGCTTCGTTGATGATATTTTTTTGCTTTTTTCATCTGTAAACCATCTTGAATCTTTTAGAGATTATATGAATACTAGCGGGGAAACCCGGCGTCGAAACGCCGGGTTAAGCCACCATAAAGTGCCCGCGGCATGTTCAAAGTCTCATAACTTTTTAATTACTGGATGAAATTCCTTGAAATTTTGTTACTTTTCTTAACTTTCATTGGACTTTCGGAAAATAAATTTTTTTTTCCAAAAATTGTCCTGTCAATGTCACTTTGTCCTTTATTGACAGGTGGTCATATCAACTTTTGCTGTAGTGCAAAAGTTGATAAAAAATGTTTTCTGAACTAACCAGTTTTATGAATATGTGATTATACATGTGATAGTGAAAAAGTCATCATACAATATTGGCACACATACTGTGTCATTTGCAGACCGGAATATTGGTAATTTACAGACCGGAAAAATTGTATTTTCCTATTTTTTATTTCTATCGTCATATGATGATGTCAAAGTTCATTTTGTCACATGTCAATCCAATTTGCCTTGATTGAGTAGTTACTGACATAAATGCGCATAGATATACCAAGTTTTATTCCATGACAGCTACTAACACCAAGGTTCTCAAATATCGATTTTTCAAAAAAAATCGCATTCTGATCGATTTTCTCCCTACAGAAATCCTTTGTCTTCATAACACCCCTAAATGTTCCTAATAATATCTTACATTCTTATATTAGTTTTTTTAATGACTAGTACTGTAAATAGTTTTAAAAAGATAAAGAAACGAGAATTTCCAAAAAAGACATATTTTCCTCAACCATTGTCTCATTATGACGTCATCATTTCCTGTGATGACATGTCAACCCAAATATTTTGTCACTAATTACGTCACAACATACTCATGCTTCTTTGTGACAAGTTTCGTCACTTAAAACCAAACAGAACAAAAGTTACAGCCCGCGGGCACTTTATGCCCCCCCCATACTTACAAGGGTCAAAAAAGCCCATACCAAATAGGGTTATCAAATTAATTGTGACTCTGGACTGGGCGCTTAACAGGTAAACCGTTGTCATACATGAGCATAAGGGTAATACCATTTTCCAAAAATCTTTATCGCGTCGGTTTCAAAAGAAATCAGGAAACAGCTGGGGTTACACGGTCCAGTTAAAAAAATTACTCAGCAATTTTATTTTGCAAAATAAATTTTCATAACAGTAACAAAAGCTGTAGCCACCTGACTGTATTTAGCATAATTAGTATTAGGAATTTTGTTGGTAGCCCAAACTGTATTTGGCTACTTTCACTTTTTAGTTAGAGGTAGCTAAAGATGTTATCTGAACTCATCAATGATTTTTCTATTAACCTTGATGACTTTAGTGATACTGAATTGTTACAACTGAAAACAGACTTGTCATCTAAAAATGAACTTGTCAATAAAATTGCACAAAAATATGAACCTTTACTTCAGACATTCAACACAGCTGAAGTATTGCTCGATGTTCAGAATATTGGTCATAGTTGATTCAAATCAAATCAAATTATGCAACAAAGTTACATTCGTTACTGCAAACTCGTTATGTGTACAAGCAGAAATTGTTCACCGCATCAAAATTAAATATACGATTGGAAAAATTTTCTGGCTCATCAGACTCGTTAGATTTTTACACTTTCAAATCCAACTTTAATAAGTTACATGAAAAATCCACACCAAAAGATCTGTTACCTGATCTGCTGAAAAAAAATTATTATAAATCTCGAAACAGCGCAAGTAAAATACGTTTTCGCGAAAAGTCTAAATACCCCTCATCCGCAAAAATAAGTTCCCGCGAAATTTCAAAATCGGCCTGATCCGCAAAAATAAAATCCAACAAAATGTTCTTCATTTTCCGATATTTCTTAAAAAACTTTGATTTACGCTAAATCCGGGAAAATTTTAATACAAAAGACAACGATATATATATTTTTATAATCCCTCCATTATAATTTTATTTATTTAGTATTTTGGAAGATGATATGAAAAATATATAAGTTAATGTACCTACAATTTATGTACAATATCATCAATTTTTTTTTTATTACTTTATATTTATCTGAGAATTGCGAGCCGCGAAATTTCCAAATTTGCCTTATCAGCGAAAATAAGTTCCCGCGAAATTACCTTCAACACTAAATCCGCGAAAAACAAATTCCCTTTTTTCCCGCGAAATTCCACTGAATTTTTTTTGTTGTTTAACAATTAAATAATTAGGTACAACAATGGCAATGTCATTTAGAAATCCATTAAATTTTTCAAGTCACAATGCTGCACAAAGAATTGTTTCCAAGGCAAGATCGATTGGACTGGATGTATACTGTGAAAAACCAACAGTTGGAGACGAAAACTGTGTTTATTACACTGTTCATGAAATCATGAATAAAAATGTTGACCAAAGTTTTGTTGGAACTCACAAAGACTTGAGAGTAGCAGTTGCAAGTTTTGTTTTTCAACATCGTTATGATGATTTTGTTTTAACCTAGGAAGAACATATAGTAATGAGAATGTAGATGAATCAATTACACATCAATTTTCTTTAGGGGTACATGCAACTGAACCTTTTATCTATGGAACTGCCATCATACTTAATACAGAGATTATTGTAACAAAAGCAGACAGTACACCCGAGTATCCTTATAGCGTATTTTGGCCATCACTTTCTTCTCTGATAACACCTGATTTAAATACGTACACTGGTCAATATATTATGTTGGGTCATGAAAATGAGCATTTTCAATCTTTATTTTTTTGCAATGAAGTGCCTTGGGGAACCAAGAGTTGCAAAGTTATTCAACCTAACAATAAACGAACATAATATGCTGATGTAATCTCTTCCAAATTGCCACCTATGCCTAAATCTAGCTGCAGAGTTATTTCTAGTAATTCTGGCCAGGGTGGAATCAAAAAGTTTGAGACTAGACAGCATTGTCACAAAAATATTTTGAAAATAAAATCAATTGTGAAAAATTTGCTAAACAAAATGATGCAGTATGAACATAAATCCGGTAGATGTCTGTGCACCGTTTAAACAAGTAGAGGCTAATGATCAGGGAACTCAATTTGAGGTTACTTTTTCAGTTCCTTTAAAAAGTAAAACTGCGAAATTAAATATGTAAACAAGAGAAAAAATATTTCAAAAACTTTGGACAAAGTAATATTGGCTAGACTTTACAATTCCCCCCTATGTAAAAAAAAAATAAATAAAACCAATAACCAACGACCAACCATCAAATTGCAAATATCATATACTATTAACTACATTGACTTCCCTTTGCGAATTAATGACTTCTTATATATACTTTTTCACTTTGCGCCGCACTGCAACGGCGTCATTGCATTGTCAGTACTTTGATGGTTTCCGAAACCGTTTTTTATTCTTCACTCGTCATCATTTCCCACGGATGATATCGTCCGTATTTTCGCTAAAATCATGGCTACAAATATAATAAATTTGCAACCAGAAGAAACATGGGCAGAACTATATACAAGGTTTTTGAAGCTTGATGTTGAATATGATAAGGTTCTATCACCACAACTAAAGATTTTATACAAAATAATGCAACGGCTGTTGACGAACTTTCTTTTAGCAAAGAATAAATGCTTTATCGAGGTCAGTCATGGTTTTCAAATAAATTTGAATACCTATTTAATATTAGTTGGTCAAGCAACCACAGGAAAATCATCCGCTCTAAAACTATCTACCATCCAACCGCTTGAATACATTAATATACGTGGTTGATGTCAACAGCAACAACTTCCGGTTTGACTACATTTTTTCCACCAACGATTCTGCATTTATTGTAAACGCAGAAATTCAAGAATATCTTTTCAAAATTTTAAAAAACAAAGATGAAAATTACACCGTCGATGTAGAAATCTTATCAAACGTTTTCAGCGGAGAAAGTGTTTCAATGCAATTCAGCACTGAAAATAAAAGACACATTCCTGGGAATTGTGCCTTCTGCATACTAGGTAAATAATGTTTTTTTCCGTGTCAATTCTTTCATACTGATTACACTTAGGATTATGGTCATTATTATGCACTTTTACCTATGCCTATTGGGTATAGTTAGGCTCGTAATAATTACAAATGGTAGTGGATACCTTTTTCTTATCTTATATATTATTGTGCAAACTACTGGAAAACACACTTATGGAAGGGTTAATATTTTCTTCTGTCTCAACGTACGGTCATTACGGCTATGGTTAGGGCTATGTATAATTCATTTTAGTGTGATCACTACATCTTATGTTTTATATTTGAGGTTAACTTCCTACACTTTACGATAATAAGGCCTTCATCTTTTCATTGAATAAAACGGTCTGTGGATTTGTGGACAAAGCAAGGTCTTCGTTTACTCATTTTTCGTTATTTATAATGAATGATTAAACCACGAATCCAGGAAGCCGCGAATCCCCGGAAGCTACGAAGTCACAAAGCCATTTTGATATGTTAAAAGTGCATTTTCATAAGGAAAATTGTAAACCTTTTATGTAAATCAATTTCAAACATCAGATTTAAGGTTAAAATCACATGCAAGTTTCACTTTAAAATCATCTGCAACTCAATTACTTGCATACATTAACGAACAAATGCGTTTGATGTCAACCAACCACAGGCAAATCATCCGCTCTAAAACTATCTACTATCCAACCGCTTGAATACATTAATGAAGATACGTTTTTGATGTCAACAACAATAACTTCCGGTTTCACAAATTTTTTGTACGCTTTATGGGAAACACACTCATTTAAAAATATATTTTAATTTAAAAATAGGAAGAAAATTAAATAATTTCAAAATTTATTTTCTTCAAACATGCCATTGTGTTTCAATTTGTATATTTCCATCTTCTTTTAGGTTTTATAAAACAAAAGTTCACCCTTATTTTTTCACTATTTTAATCAGTACTGAAATTAAAGAGCATTAATGATGAGTTATAATTTTAAAAATTTTTTAGGAGCAACATTGTCATTGATGGACAAAGGAAATGGTTTGTCGGACAGATTTCTGATAGTGACGCCAAGGTTTTATCGTCCACTGCAATTACAAGCAACATGTCAACAACAGTTACTAAATCATGTCAAGATTGACTACACATTTCAATATGTTAAAAAAATGGATAGTTCGATATTTTACTTCGATGACAATGCATTAACGTATGTATATGTATCATCAGTTCATTAATTTCAAAAAAAAAATCTTCCACTAATATAGTTATCTAGTCGGTGACCCGTCCTTTTTCACCACGTTGCGTGTTTGTTGCTACTTGCGGTACCCTTACCCTTTTTGCTTGACAGACGTATACGAGTATTATCATATAGATTAAAATCGTCATTTTATTACTTACGTTATAGTTTGGACAAAGAAATGGAAAAGGCAATTTTTAACAGAATTGAATGAAGATATGTCAAACGGACGACCAACAACAAAATCAAAGAAACCCGAACTGGTTCTAAAAATTGCTGCTTCACTACATATTACGGAACATATTTACCATGTTCTTTTAAATAATTACGAAAATTTTACTATACCAGAGTCCATTAATTCCGAAACACTGAAAAGAGCTATTTATTACGTAGAATGGTATAGAGGAGCAAAAGGAACTCTTTCACACGGTAGGTTAACACACTTTCCCATCATTAATATGATACGTTTTTTATTTTTTTATTTTCAAATTTTATTTGCAGTTTATTGATGGATTACTAAAAACCAAACGATCTGCATCCATACATCAGCGCCTCAAGAACAACATGATTTTAAGAACGTCATTTTAATGACGTCAGGGTCTCTTGTGACGTACCGTTCATTTAAGCAAAGCTGCCCTAAAAGATTCCGCACTTTATTATCGCAAGAATTTTACAACATAATTGAGAATTTTGTTAGCAACAATGTTGGTTCGATTGTAACGGTTAGACCAGGAGATTCTTCGAGAGATTCAAATTTTTTTATTAAATTACCATACAAAGAATTGCCCATTGACAAAAAAAATAAATTGGATGAAAACCAATACGAGTGTAAAATGTCAACAACGCCACCAGCATGTGTAACACAGCGGATTATTAACTGTGGAACACAGTTTCTAAAATGAGCGGCGCAAAAGATTCAGTCACTCTGGTCCCGACAACTTTCCTGATCTTTTCAGTATTACGACTTTAGCAACATACGCAGTCGGGTCGGTTGTAAAAGACCTTTTCTTAAGCACCGTTGCGCGATAGCGGATTCTGTCATTCTCTGAACTGTGATTGGCTTACAAATAGAAACTGCGTCGCGTTGATTCGTTCGCACGTTTTTTGCACGCCGTTTCCATTTCAAGCTATCTTGATTTTTCTCACTTCCAGCGCTGTGCTGTGTGAGACAATACCGTGTGGAAAGTAAGTTTATTTTTTAATTATTTAATACTTTATTGGTTTTACTGCCTGTTATTTTAGTTCCTGAGAATATATTAAGCTTGCATATTTAGCTTGGCACTCATTTCCATACGTTTTTCACAGTCTCACTAATGTGGCTGCAGCCACAAACAACATGCCTTTTCTTCTTTTCTTTTTTTTGTCGTAATTTGCTGAAAATTCTGCTGTTTGCTTCTGAAAACATAGAATTAAATCCAGGTCCTCATATGAAATGTATTCAAGCTTCATTTCACCAGGGTCACGAAAAGTTTGGAAATACTAGAGGAAGACAATGCTCTTGCATATCTCTCTTCAGTATATGCTTTTCAACTTTCAAAGCGGTAAGTCGATGGACGTGCAATGACTTAGAATATATATTGGAGCAAGGTGACATATCGTATAAACAACAAAACAGTCTAGAGTTCCTCTCTGCTGCAGAACTCACAAAATCTATTACTATACAACATTTAACTATAAACCTCGATTTCACAGCGGATTTCTTTGGATTTGTCCACGGTGGCTCTAATTCACAATCTGAATTTATTCATAACATACATAGTTGCAATGATTTCACGGGAATTTTAATTTTCATAAGTGGATACACTTTTGCAGTCATTCCAACCAAGCGCCATTACTATTTGGTAGATTCTCATAGTCGGGATCAGACAGGCATGCCTTCTGGAACAGCTTACTTGCTACATTTTTGAAGCTTATTTTACCAGTTCATCAAGTCAGATCCAGTACGAACTCCAGTTTATTATAGTGGAGGATGATGTATGTTCGGCTAGTGACAGAAGTAAAATTGTAGCAAAGCGCAGGTCTGAATGAAACTTGTTTCTAATGCTAAAATAAAAAATGCTCAACGCCTGCAACATAGGAAAGAGAATACAAAGAAAAAAACTTCATCTGTATCTTGCACAAAAGGTGTCCGTCCTGTACCTTCTAGTAGGAAAAAGGCACTATCACCACTTGATTGTGTAAATAAATTTGAGAAAAAATACAACTTGGTCCTGTCCACATTTGTGTAATATGCAATAGGTGTTTATATCGGAGATCTGTCAAGGTTTTTAAGGACCACAAAAATAGCCACGTGGATTATCTCAACACAAATGTAGTTAGTTCAGATGGCAATAAGTATATTTGTTTTACATGTTCTTCGAAGGTGTCAAAAAATAAAATTCCCTGCCAAGCAATGTTCAACAAGTTGGGTGTTATTGATATTCCAATTGAGATATCTAGATTAAATAAATTAGAGACTGCCCTCATTTCAAGGAGGTTACTTTTCAAAAAAGTGGTCATTATGTCAAAAGGGCGAATGCCTCAACGCAAAGGTGCAAAGGTGCAATTTGCAATATTCCTGTTTCTGTAAGCGAGAGATTCAATTCTGTACCATGTCCATCTGGCACTTCTGGTTTGGTCCTCATAAAGTTGAAGAAAAAGAAGATTTTCAATGGTCATGTTTATTTCGAATCAGTTTTCCCAGCGAATATTGAAAATGCATTGTTATATTTGAAAATAAACAAGATGCAGGCGCTGCATAAACTATCTCGCTATTAAAAATGCACAACTATAAAACATCGACAATGCGACTCAATTCTACAATTTCTGCTAACAAAAGATATAGCCTATCATTCATGGTTGAAAGTCGCGCGATTGAAACGTTTATGGTCTTAAACGTAATTTAGGTGACAAAAACTCAAAATTTTGATGTCACCATCATGTTCAGCATACTTTTTTTGTTAACTGTGCCAATTTTTTCGAAAATAAAGTAGTTTTAATTTTTGTACCAATTTTGGCCTAAAATGACATATAGATGGCAAAAAATAAAAATTTTGGTGTCACCATCATGTTCAGCATACTTTTTTTGTTAACCGTGTCAAATTTTGTCAAAAATAAAGTAGTTTTCAATTTTTGGACCAATTTTGGCCTAAAATGACATTTAGGTGACAAAAAATCAAAATTTTGATGTCACCATCATGCCAAATTTAGTCGAAAATAATACCAATTTTGGCCTGAAACGTCATGTAGATGACTCCAAGTACTTAGACAGCTTAGGTACGAAGATCAAATCTGTGACGTTGCAATTGACCATTTGGGACATAGTCAGTTAGATAGGAGTTGGAAACCAATACTATCCTCGCAGGCGAGATAGTAATAATAACTTATACAAAGATATTAACATCAACCTAGACAATGTCCCATTGCAGCTATTGAACCTTGACCATGATGAGGAAATTGTTATTGATGTTGAAAAGGAAGACTCGAGTGATTCTGAATCTGAAAACCCAGTAAATGATTCAGGGCTAGGTGCTTCAGAAGTTTTTGTTATGCCATCTGAAATGAATAGTGAATTACTTGAATTAGCACCCGGTGAAGGTAAATCCCCACAAAGCATTTTGATGGATAAATTTTTCGAGGAATTAGCTTTTCCTAACCTATTACCCAATGGTTGCTTTGGGTACCAAGTTGAAAGAGATATAAATTTATCACCGTCAAAGTACTTTAATCAACGCTTGCTCAACTACAAGCAAGATTTTGCCTAAAATCCTGATTATATATTTTTTGCCCAATTTGTTTTACACCAGTTGGGTAATGTGACTGCAGGAATGTTATCTACCAGTCGTAGCTCAACAGTTAAGTCATTGATTGCTTCTGACTCTGGGTTTATGTTCATGAATACCATCAAGGGAAGTCCAGCGTATTGGAAACGATTCCAATTAGAAGCACTTGCTATGATAAGACTTGGATGCCCCGCATTTTTTCTAACTCTTTCGGCTGCTGATCTTCGTTGGGATGACCTTGTTGCTATTATAGCAAAATTGCCCGAGGAAGAAATTCAAAATTTGTCGTATGTTGAGAGGTGTGAAATACTCAACAGCAACCCAGTGCTGGTAGCTAGACATATTCAATATAGGGTTGAAAATTTATTTGCTGAAGTGCTGTTTGGCTGCGATGCTATTGGAAAGATAACAAATTATGCAATAAGAATGGAGTTCCAGTTCCGTGGAGTTGCACATACACATTCCCTTATTTGGACCTTGAATTCACCGGAATTGACAGAAAAAACAATACCACAGTTCACAATTTTCATCGACTCTGTAATTAAGGCTCAGATTCCAGATGAATCTGAAAAAAAAGACCTTCATGATTTAGTAAAAACTTACCAGTTGCACAAGCATACCCGCTCTTGCCAAAAATATAGAAATTCTAATTGTCGTTATAGCTATCGTCGTTTTCTCACGGAACGAACTATTATAGCACAGCCAGTAAAAGATGATCTTAGTCCTGAAGAAAAAAGCAACATAATTGCGCAACGAAATGCTACTCTTTCAAAAGTAAAATTGTTTATCGATGAATACTTAGACCCCAGTAAAACCACCTATATGACTGGTAAGACAATTTCTGATATCTTGACACTTCTTGAATTGAGCTCTACTGATTACTATAAAGCTTTGTCTATTTCATCTAGTTCTGATTATGAAATACATTATCAAAGAAACCCTGACTCATGTTTTATAAATAATTATAATCCTATCATACTTGAGGCCTGGAGATCAAATATGGATATACAACCGGTATTCAATTATTACAAAGCTGCTTGCTACATGACAGCATTTTTTTCAAAGTCAGAAACTGAATCACCACAAGCTCTTCAAAAGAATGTAATTCAATGAATTTAGGAGCAAGAGAATCCATGTATAGGGTTGCTTCAGCTTTTGCCACATCCACATCCAGGATATCTATAGCCGCCCGGCTCTCTTGTTGATGCTCTTAACAGTCGCTTATCAAGCAGTTAAATCTTCTCTTGTCACTATTGAAATTTAGTAACTTTTCATCATTTTTAGTTAGATTCATGACAGTCACAAAAATTTGGTATGACGTCACGTCTTGTTAGGTTTACTCAACGGATAACAGGTAGTCAGGAAAAAAATGTTTGTTTTTTCTCCCAATATCCTTATTAAATGTTCCAAAACCATATTGTAGCCTTTTTATGCGTTTATCAAGTAATTTTACCCATCTGAGTCGTTTGCGTGCCTTGTTCTTCTTTCAAATTATTTTATGTTTCACCGTTTTAGCCTTTTTTCAGGTTTGGAAATGTATGACGACGTCAATTTTTTCATCACATTTGTCTTTTAATGTGCTAAGGAACATTTATGCTAAGTTTTGTGGCAATACGATGTCTCCTTCGTCACTTTTGGAGGAGGGCTTGTCTGCAGAGTCAGCAAAACGTCCGGCCTGAATGGGTTAGGGCTAAAATCTAACGTCTCTGCTTCAAGTAGTTTATTTTACACATAGTTTTTCCTTAGTATTATTTAATATATCCTTAAATATAAGATATTTTATTATTTTTTCTCTCTGGTAACATTTTTTTCAGACACTAGTCGCTTCCCGCTCTTTATTTACCGCATTTTGTATGTCTCACTACTGCAGTCACCTTTGTGCGTGACAGACAGACAGACCTGTACAGGTATTATTTTTTTCTGGGGTATTAAAATTTTATTGCAAATGTATCGTGTTTATCGACATTTATGTTCAGGACTTTTCGTTCACGGCATTTTTTTAATACTGTGGGAAGAGCGTTTAACTTAGGTGGGTCTTCCCCTTAAGTAAGAACAAACATGGCTGAAGAAGAAGAACAACAACGTGAAGAAAGAAATTGTTAGACAAGAATTGCAGAAACAAAGACATTTTGGCTCTCCAGAGTCAATCTTTAGCCGTACCCAGCAGTTTATTCATTCTGCTTCAAATCAAATCATTGGTCCAGCTTCATCTTTCTCTACCACCAACAGCAACACCACCACAGCACATCAACTGTCCCCTTCTGAAGCTTCCAACCAAGTCAGTACAACACTTACCTGCCCACCTCAACAACATCCATTGACAAACAAAGTATCACAAACTTTAAAGCGCCCAAATATAGGTTACCCATTTTCGTCAAAGATATGGTGGTAAGCAGAAAAAAACGTTCGGAAGACCGAGGGAAGATAAACCAAAAACTTTAGAAGTTGCGCTTTTAGAAGAAGATTATGAAAAGAAAGATAAAGTTAAGTTAACCGACGAAATTATTCTAGAGAGTAAGTTCCAAATTCGCAACAATCTTGTAAGTTTATTTTCACAGAAATTATCTTTAATATCACCTAACGTATTCACATTCATGAAATGTAGCAGAACAACAATATCCGAGGCTGTAGTTGCCGAAAACTTCGAATGGGATTACACACATTTGAAATCCCTTTGTGGACAAGGAAAATTGTATGTGCAGAAGAATGAAAGTTACAAAGTGCACGCACAATGATAAACTCAGTTAAGTCTTAAAATTTAAAGTCTAGAGGTTTTGCTCCTCTAAAGAATATGCTCATACAAAAGAACACAATTCTTCTTTTTTCCAAGGAGATAATTGGCACAAAAATTGAACAAACAAACACAGACGGTAGGACAGGACTTCTGTAAAGGGTACAAGGGTTTCGACTCATATTCCTGAACCAAGGTACCCAAAATGTCTAGCTGAGTCACCTCAAAAGAGGTCTGCGAACAGTCTTTAGACATTTCTTTCATCCATAACTTTTCATCTGTCCTACTTTGTACAATCTTGTGTGACTGGGGTAAGAAGTGGAGTCGTCACTCTCCAAAGATAAGACCAGTGCAGTCAAACCCCCTTGATGACATAATTTTTATTTTGTTTTTGCTTTTGTTTCGACTGGGGTAATAAGTGGAGTCGTCACTCTCCAAAGATAAGACCTGGTACAGTCAAACCCCCTTGCTGGCGTAATTTTTATTTTGTTTTTCGCTCTTATTTTGACTGGGTTAATAAGTGGAGTCGTCATCTCCAAAGACAAGACTACAAAAAAAAAAATAAGAATAGTCAAACCTCCTTGCTGACATAAACCGGAAGTTGTGGTGCTGACTGCAATTTACCTAAGCTCTTCAAGGAAAAGGATGTAAGGTTGTACACCATTTAGCAAGCTTTTTTTGCAAGGGACCACTGCTCTGTCGTTGTAATGAAACTACTTACCATGCACTTGGTTATAAGCAACAGTAGTGTAATGGCCATTGTCCAAATTTCCAGAGTGGTTGATTACAGCCCTTAAGTTGTAGTGCTTGCGACAAGAGACTTCACTTTCTACAGTGATAGGTATAGAAAGGCTGCCCGGGTAAGATGTGACAGGAGAGCAAACCTTAGACACAAGACCTTTGTTATAGGCAAAGCGCTTTAATTGTGGAATCAAAAGTGAACTGCATTCTGCGACCTCTTTTTCAACTGTTGCAGTTCAAGTTCTTTGTTATTTAAATACCAAAGTGATGATGAGGAAAACAAAAAAACTGAACAGTCAAAAGATTCGTTATTTCCAGACCTACAGCATCAAGAAAACATTGACAATGCAAAACTATGTTTTTGTGGAACGCAGAAGCCTAAAGAAGTAGATTTAATTGAACCATTGTGTGATCAGGATGAGCAAGATTTGTCTGCTGTACAACAGCTTGTCAATGAACTACTAGATTCTGATACTGTTGCTGCTACACTTAGTTTACGCCAATCAAGTACTTCATTACAGGACTGCTTAAAATTTCTTGCAAAAGGCATGCAGCCTGAAGAAAATGCAAAACGGATAAAAGTTGACCCACATTCTGTATTTCTAGATGCATTGTGTTATTATAAAATATATTACTGATGTTCCTAATCCTAAAGCTAAGCATTTCCTTGGACAGGTATGTTTTTCTCTATAAAATCTTTTACCTAAAGTAAGATTGGTTTTAAAAGTATAGATTTGTTTAAAATTTTTGTACTAAATTTTGTGCACTAACAAACATTTCTGTGCGGATGCGTTGAAATTGGTAGGCGCGAAAAATAGTATAAATAAAAGGTATACAAGATATTTTAAATTTATGTTTTGTTTTATTGTAGCTTTCTACACTATCACCTAAAGAGTTGGTTGCATTACGAACTGATGATGATTTCCTTGAATTATGTGAACACTGTGATATACACATGATTCCAAGTGTAAGTGACACATGGTTTACGCAATTTTCATAAGAAACATATTATTTATTATTAATCTAAGTGTTTATAAATTTTAGCTTTAAATTAGTTACTTGTATTAAAAAGGTCAAAACGCCTGTGTCATTGGAGTATATTATGACTAAATACTTTATTATAGGAAAATACCAGATTCAGTGTTATTTAGTCAATGATGGTGCACTTTGTACTTAACAAGCCTAAGAGAAGAAGGAAAATTACAAAGTGCAAGCAATGATAAACTCGACCAGTTAAGTCTTAGATTTAAAGTCTAGAGGTTTTGCTCCTCTAAAGAATGTGCTCCCAAAAAGATACAATTCTTCCTTTTTCCAAAAGGGGTTTTCAACTCTTGGTGTGCTACAAGAAATGACTCAATGTCCTACAAATTTTAAAAAGTTGTTCGTTGGTAAAGATGCGTACTCAGCAAAAGATGTTATTCGAATACTTCACTTTCCAGGTACATCAGCAACAGACAGCATCATGAAAGGTCATAGGGTGCATTTTTTAGAAGAAAGTTGTGCAGCACGTGTAAAGTCATTTTTAACATATCTGACAGGTGGATTTTATCGTCCAAAAAGGATAACAGTAACATTCAGTGATCGACCATCTTTTTTTAATAGTGCTTGCACGCTTAAATTGGATTGTCCAATTATGTTTGAAACTTACAAACACTTCGAAACATCACTAACCGGAGCTACTTTGAATGCCATCATGATAACGGTTTGACTATTATTACTCAACTTTATCTTTTTTTTGTTAGTATTTTGTTCGTATTTTGTTGGAAAAAAATATCCATATTTTCTCCTATATTAGAGGAAATTTTCTTTAAAATTAAATATGCCATTTAGTATTATGTGCCTTAATAAATACGCCCTTTATACAAATATATAACGCAGTATGTACGTTTTTTTTGTTTTTTGAAAAATCAAAAAAATGCAAACCATATGTTTTACAGTTATCAGTTTGTATATGCAAAAATGACCCTTAAACCTGTTTACAATATTTAACTACACATTTTTTTATAAGTAACCCCGTTTTTACTTCAGCGTTAGTTGCTAAGGTCAAAGTTTGATTTCAGCCTTAAAGTTGCTCAGTGTTATATTCAAATTTAAAATATCAGCTTAACACATATTTGCGTTTAATGTTATTATTTATTAGAAAAAAAGTTTGTTGTTTTGTTGGTTGCTTGATGAAATTTTTAGTTTTTAAGCCAAATCTCAGCCTTAGTCGTTACGGTTACTAAAGAAATCCCGTCGTCATGTGGACTTGCAGCATACCAATCCATGCCATACCACTCTAGATCTTCATCTAGGGCATCTGGAATCTGTTGTCGTACATCAGCAACATGTCTTAGTGAAAAATTTCTAACATCAACTTTCTCGCGACCAATTCTTTTATGTTCGAATAGGATGGGAATTCTATCCTCGAACAAAGCTTTCAATAACACGATTAATACGTGGAACGTAGATGTAATGAAGCATAAATTTTTGCGTAACGTCTTCAAAATTCAATATTCCTAAAACAAAATATCTGAATTAATAGTTTTTGTCAATTTTGCGAAAATGTTTCTTCGCTAAAAGAGGGAAATCATTGTACACAGTACATAAGAAAAATCGAGTAAATACCTTGTTTTTTTATAGCTTGAAAGGTACAATAGAACTCGTTACAAACATAATTCCAGACATCCCTCCGGGGTCTCTCTATTCTTTGATTATGAACAGATGAGCCTGCTAAATAGCTTCCTCGTTGCGCACCTCTCAATTGAACCATCCTTTCCCACACAAGAGTGTTTTCCCCTCCTTTGTCAGTTTTTACTCTAGAGGGCACACCAAAGTCAGTAAATGCTTTCTCGAATAAGGCACTAACTGTTTCTGCTCTGTTTTTTGTTGAGCATTTCAAGTACGTAATCAGCCGAGAAAAGCCATCGATCGATCCATGTATAACGAACCCCCATTAAACGAGACTGTGATGGCCATCTAAATGCCACAAACTGTTAGGGGCTGGAACACTGTATTTGCGTCGTCTAATAATTAATGACCAGCGAATTCGACTGCCTTCAGGATCTATCCTTCCAAGGCTACGGGTTACGCGATGTTGTTATATACGCAGTCCAAATTACCTCAGGTGTCCCAAAATCATCGATCTGCCGCAAGCAAGACCATGCGTTCTACGATATTCTGTAATCAGATGATCCAGCTCATTATCATTTATATTTGAAAATCCTGTAACATCTTGAATTCAATACTCTTTTACTCTCCTTTGGATTGTCCATCGCAATAACAACATCATACTTGCAATGTCTTTCCATGTATATCCCAGGTATCTGTAAACAGTAATGTTTCTTCAGGTACTTTGTATTTTGGTCTACCTGGACCATCAGTGTTTGCCAATTGAGCAACAGTCGTCACTATAGCCACCATGCAATTAGTATTTGCAGAATTATTAACCTGTCTCGATAATTTCTGCTTAAATATATGAAATAGCTCGACAAGGTTTTCAATTCATGGCAATGTGGAAAGTTATACCACAGTAAATACAAGCCTGTCAATGCTTTATCAACACGTTCTATCATGATTACATTGTTATCGTGTGTGAAATGTTCCAGTTCCTGAGTAAGTTGTAAAAGATCTTCAAAAAAATCATTAATAAATCGATTATCAGTTGCCGTAATAGTGGTAGCAGCCATTTTTTCATTCCTTTCTGACTTTGCTGATTCGTCCGAATCAAGATAGTGTGAATAAAAAAGACTGAAATAAAAAGTCCGAATACTCAATTAAAAAGTCTGAATACTAAATTAAAGAGTAACTGAATTTTGCACCATATGAGCAACCATAAACTCAGTACAATATATTGGATTCATCAAAGTTCATTAAAATAGAAGATAAATGTAGACAGATTGGTAATTCAACTAAGGGCAGTTACTATCGCAAAAATAATGAAACTAAAAAATTACTACTGTTAAGTCTTCAATAACAGATGTTATTTGCGATAAAAACTGCTATTACCTAGTGCATTAATAACAATATGTTGAAAAAAGAACGTACATGTCCCATTTGTAACTGTGCTATGTTAATTAAGACATCTAAAACTTACTCTTCAGAAACGGCGTTGTCAAAAAAAGATCACTCGAAAGACATCTAAATACGAAAAGGAACATGGTTTGAAAAAAGCAATCTAACCATTGAAGAAATTTTAGAATTAACGTATTGATGGACATCAGGTTAGTATAGCACTTGCCCTGCTATCTTTAACTATTAAATTTTGTCAGTGTAAAAGTTTTGTGGGTGTAAAAATTTCAATAATTTTCCCTAAATTTCCATAAACATTCCAAAACTTTTCCAAAAACATCTTCTAAATTGCTTTAATTAATCAAGATTATTTAAGGTGAACTATTTTGGTTTTATTATCAGGACACGCAATAATAGCAGTAATTTATTACTGAAGTGTACATCCTGTGTAAATATTCATAATAAATAAATAAATAAATAAATAACCTGTTCATAGCTACACCATTATTTTTTTAAATGTTTTTTTTATTAATTTTATTATTATTATTATTATTACTATTATTTACTCAGGATAGCCTCTTCAGTTTCTATAGGAACTGTTATCAATGAGGGTCCTGCGAAGGGGGTCCTAGTAGATTTAAAGCTCCCATTTGAGCTACGGAAGGGGTGCAAGCACAACAACCGCTCAACTAGACAACCGCCTAAGATATCAATCCTATTCTCATGCTGAACGTTAAGCAGAAAGGATCGATTCACACTTTTATAGTCTCTGGCATGACTCGGTCGGGGTTTGAACCCAAGACCTTCCGCACTGGAGGCGAACGCTCTACCACAAGGCCACCAGTTTTGATTCAGCTTCTAAAGACACTTCCAATTATCTATTGACTCAAAAAAACCATAACCTACCACCTATTCACTTTTTAATTTAGGAATCGAACAAAAAAAATAATTTATGAAATGGGTATTTCGACTAAAACTGCTGTTGATTGGGATAATTTTCTGTCGAGAACTATGTGATGCCATTATGATGCGAAAATCGAAACCAATTGGTGGACCAGGAATTAGAGTACAAATTGACGAGTCTAAATTTGGAAAAAGAAAATATCATAGAGGTATTTAATTTTGTTATTTATTTCACCATTACCGTATAGCCTTAATAAAATCATTGCGTTGGCGTTTAATCGAGCCATTACCTTTTTCTTTGACATTGACTTATTTCCCATAAATTCATCATGTTGCCCTTATTAACACTAGGACATCACGTTGAAGGACAATGGGTATTCGGTGGAATAGAGGAAGATTCCAGCAAAAAATCATGGTTGCTGTTAATAAACGAGACAGACAAACATTACTTCCTATCATTGTAAAAAACATCTCACCTGGCTCTATAAATTTTGATGATTCGTAAGATTCAGGTAGCAATGTACGTTCACTCATTAAAATATGGTATGATAGCATCAAAGGGTCATGCTGTTGCTATACCACACGATATGAAAAATCGCAACTTCACTTCCTTTATTACCATCAGAAATCAGCATATTATTGTTAAAGAGAAAGAAAACTTCTAGTAAACAATACTTTGTGTCACGTACATCAATTGAAACAGCATGAAAAGGACTTGTGTTTGGATATTCAACACACGGTGTAGATGCACTGGTTTTAGGCTATACTAAGTATAAAGGTCCGGATCATTGCTCAGGAATTAAATTAAATGGAAAGTACTTTTTAGTGACGCCCAATCCGTACTAAAGTGATGTCATAATTGAGCAGGATCGATTAGATATTTTACCAATAAAAGGGGATAGAGGGAATTCCAACAGTACATCTTTCTGAAAAAAACACAGATGAACAAGATGAAGGTCTTGCAGAAAACCAGTTTGATCATTTAGACCCGAATGAAGAGATAGCATCATGGTCTGGAATTGTTACTCCATTGGCACCACAAGATTTTGATGCTGAAATTAAACACATGTTAAAAACGTTTTTAGGTGATGATCAAGATATGCTGAAAAAAGTACCTGAGCAAGGAAATGTTGCTTCCAATTGCTTTGATCAAGACAAACAAGATGCTCCTATTTGAAAGCTAAGTACACCTGTTTTTTTTACAATGGCCTACCCTCAGATATTTGCGAACGGAACTTGTGATATCACAATTAAGCAATTACACCCTCTAGACTATTTTGATTGGCTTGAACATATATATTTTAAAGGTGATACCAGGGTTACACAGCACCCATTTTTAAAGTTTCACTTGTTAAATCTTGGATTGCGTAAAAAAGCACTTACTCAAGGTAGTTTTGTTGTTGCTCAGCAACTTAATGATGCACATTTAACAGTTGAGGAATTACAAAAAAATTTGGAAGAACAGGATGAAAGTGTTCCAAGAAAAATTATCAGTATTTCCGCAAACCTGCCAAACACTGACACATATTGGAGAGAACGTAAAAAGGAATTAGATGCGCTATGTTTTTTTTTACGTTGAAGGAGTTTCGTGTTTTACCTACTTATTTTGACACTAGTAGCTGTGCCGAACATCATTGGAAACCACTTCAGAAATTATTGATAGAGTACAATGCAACAGTGACCCAGACCGATATCACGATAGTTACAAATAAATTTTATTCTGATTCACATTTTAAACATAAATTGATTCAAATAACCTTCACATTGTTACAAAATATTTCAGTGCCAGACATGCTAATTTCTCTAATACAGTGCTCAAAGAACTTTTTCAATTTCCGATTTCTAGGGTAGAATAGAATTTGCAAAATCTTGTGGTCAAATTCACAGCCATGATATTTTCTTTTCTCCAAAGCATCATAATATTGTAAAATCTATAATGACAAATTACGAGCAAGGAAAGAGTAGAGAAACCAAGCTTTATGAATGGTTACAAACAGACTCTAAAACCACAGATGAAGTATTTCCCCCAAAATTTATATTATTGCATCCAGCTAATAAAGAAAAGGATTGGCTACCAAACAAATCATTATGAGCTAAACCAGAAGGTAGTGCATTACCTGTTGATGGAACCATACTTAATAAGACATTGGCTGACCTAAATACAACTCAAGAATTAAAAGACTTCCACATCACTCCTGTAAACAAAATTTTATTACATCGGTGCATTACTGTTAATAATCCGAATTATTAACAGTAAAGCACCGATGTAATAAAATTTTGTTTACAGGAGTGATGTGGAAGTCTTTTAATATTGTAGATTTCATTTTAGAGAATTTAATGAAGAAACCCAAACAACTTCAGGAAAGAACATTCATCCACATCAACCGGTAATTACTGATGGAGCACATCCACGTTATGAAGGACCAAGTGATCATCCAAGATTTATACAACATGCAAAGTGTAGTCCCATGAGTTGGTTAGCAAACTGTGACACCAAGCCAATTATAAGATTTTATTTCTCTTCTAAGTATGTGGCAGGGTATGCTTGAAAAGGAGCTGCCACAACCAGTGATTTAGTAACTATTTATAGCAATTTATTAAATACATCTGCCAGTAATGCATCTGTTCGAAGTATAGCTCAAAGACTACTATTAAAAACTGTTGGCATGGTTGATACACCAGGATCTGCTGCTGATTTCATTAACACCATATCAAAATTATACCATTGCTCTAGAAAGTTCAAAATAATCGGACAAGTGGCTATAGAACTTTAAAAATTAAAAATGATTCCAGCGGCACTGTCACAAACAGACGTCAAACACTTCCTGCCGTTACCCTGTTTGATTGGGCTAAGATTTATGATTGTCGTAAAGGTACTAGCTGTGGGCAAGACCATGTTCCTGTTTTTACAGGATTACCTGTGTATCCAAATTGGCCATCAGAGGAGGATTATGCAAAGGCCCAAATAATGATATTTTCAAAAGGTACATGGATAAATGTGAACCACTTACTTAACGGCCATAACAACTTCACAGATGCTTTCGCAGAGTTTTTAGATTCTGCTGATTGCCCTGAAGCTTTGTTAGAAGTTATGAAATTGGCTAAGTCACATTATGATGAAAACACATCGAAGAAAGAAAAATATAAAAATATTCGAAAGCTACAGGTATTTGAAGATTCAGAATTATCCTAAAGTCAATCGCAGTCAATGTCATCACAACAGTCACAAACTGAATATTTGGGTTATGCATTACTCCGTGACACTTTAAGAGAAAAGAGAGCGCATGCAATTAATCCGGAAATTGAAGACGTAGTTCTTCATAAGCAAGGCATACAAAATTTACCAAATTTAATAGATATTGAGGAGCCTAAAAACTGGATGCAGAACATGTAAAGACGTCTGAGAAAAGGGAAATGGAACACAATTCTCAATGCAATCTTCCTGATGTAAACCTAAGGTTGGTGAATGATAAACAAATGCAAGTAGTTTATTTTCACATTAACCACCTACTAGCTGTTGCTAGGAATGCAAATTTGGAAACTGTTCCTCTGAGAGTCATTGTTCAGGGATAATAATAAATATTTTAACAAGGTTAGTGTGCAGAGTATTTAAATCAAATAGGTCAGTTTTAAACTTAGCTCACATAGGCGCTGCAGCTGTACTGTTCCCAAATGATCATACTATTCATTCTGTAACAACCTCCACCTGTTAAAAAGAAATACTTGCTTCAGCAGCATTGTATGATTATCCGTTGTCTGATTTGCAATTTCGGAAAATTAGTTAAAAATGTATTTGATGATGATAATAATCTTTCTTTGATGTGTGTTAATGTTGATGAATAGATATGATTGGTTAAAATCTTACTGCATGGTGTAGTCAGAGATTTTATGAAGTTACTGCAAAAGCAGACCATACCAAGCAAGTACAAAACAGCTTTGGATGTATTCCAACCTTGACCTTATTTGGTGATTTATTTCAACAAGGAGCAATAGGGGAAACTGACCTTTATAAATCTCCTTTACCAAGCTCCTCTCCACAAGCACATACAAGTTATCCTATTTATAGATCTTTTACCCAAGTGGAGGTTTGAGATCAAGTGATAGACAAAAACCAAATCAAATTAAGTTGCTAGACAGATTAAAGAATAACACAGTTAGACTGGCAAGATATTAACAATAGAACTTTTGATTCTTTACCAAGTAGTGAGAAGGCTCGTTCTCAAGTGAAAATGCCATTTGGCTGGCAGATACATGGAAAGAAGCCCACAAACATAATAACAGTGTTTGACTAGTTTTGGATTAAATAATGGAGCAATGGGAACTGTGGTTGCAAATTTTCATAGCGAAGGGTCAACCTCCTCAATTTCCCGAATGATTATGAGATAACAAGACAGCAAGCTGTGATGATGGAACTGGTCTAACGACCCTTGAAGTTAAAATTGTAGAGGTTACACCCTCTAAAGATCAAAACGCAGTGCAAGATCACCCTTTTTACACGGACAGTCTGTAGATTCAAGGTAGTTGAACCAAACAACCCTCTCTACACAATACAACACGTACAACTAACGGTCGTTACACAAAAACATGAAAACATGAAAACATGAAAACATGAAAACATGAAAACATGAAAACATGAAAACATGAAAACATGAAAACATGAAAACATGAAAACATGAAAACATGAAAACATGAAAACATGAAAACATGAAAACATGAATAAATAAATAAATAAATAAATAAATAAATAAATAAATAAATAAATAAATAAATAAATAAATAAATAAATAAATAAATAAATAAATAAATAAATAAATAAATAAATAAATAAATAAATAAATAAATAAATAAATAAATAAATAAATAAATAAATAAATAAATAAATAAATAAATAAATAAATAAATAAATAAATAAATAAATAAATAAATAAATAAATAAATAAATAAATAAATAAATAAATAAATAAATAAATAAATAAATAAATAAATAAATAAATAAATAAATAAATAAATAAATAAATAAATAAATAAATAAATAAATAAATATTAATTTATTTATTAACTTTTTTAGTTTTTTTTGTTATTAGTTAGTTGTTCCATTGATTTTTAGCAGTTTTACGAATTTCTTCAAAAATGAGTAAAAACCATTTTTAATCAACCCTAATTGTACAACTTTTTGAAGCTGTAGCTATCTAGTACATACTTTTTAAAATCAGATATTCCTAGTTCTGCAATTATATTTTTAGAACTATATTTTCGTTTCGGTACGGTAGTTAGAGATTCAGTTTAAAATGTAGTAATCTACTGACAAAAGATAGTAAATAGAAGTTTCAAATAAGATATAGGTAATATAGTAATGGAATTTTTTTTATATATTACTTAGACTAGTTAAGTAGTGTTTCGGAAAACATCTAATAACCCCTTATTGTTATATTTTATTTTTATTACCCTTTTATCGGCGAGTCTAGTTAATTTAAGCATGAATAACAGGTATGCCACAATCCTGAAAAGTTGCGAAATTTCAAAATAATATTTGTCAAAAGTCCTGGAATTCTCCACAGGCCTTTCTATTTTTTTCAGTACAGAAAGTGTTTGTGCTGTTTTTACTTGTTGTTTTCGGCCTTTTAAAAACATAGTGATTTTTTTGCATTCTGCTAAAATTATTTATTGCATGTATATATTATACCTGAAGTGTTGGATTATCCCCATATAATATAAGCTGTGTACAAAACCATGCAACGGTAATATGAATAATAATAAATGTTGTAAATTCTTCTTGTTTTTTTGTCTCGCGTGCCTATTAACTGTATATTTGTGTCATATTTGAGTTTATGAAGTGCATGCTTGTTTGACTGTTCTATAAGACACGTTGGAAACAATAACCACGATAATGCGTTTTGTTTTATTTTCAGTAAAATAGTTTATTAGTATTAAATATACAGATGAAAAAGAACAAGTGTACCTTTCAGAATAAGTGGTTAAGTGATAGAGGTTCTCCAAGTGGATTAAAAAGAAATTAAGGAAACTGCTAAATGTCGACATTCAAAATGTCCTCACAGATAAATTTCATGATAAACATGAATTGTTACGGGGCAATATATTTCGTGATAGTCAAGAAAAACCAAAATGCAACTGGATAATCGAGACACATGATGTTAATCGAGATTAGTTATGAGCCACGAAGGAGCTTGTTGATCATATTGATCCCTTTATTGATGATGAGGTGACAAAACAGCTAGCTGTAATGATATTTTTTGTCTAATGACAGCTTTGACCGTAAAAAGGCAGAAAAATACAACAGCGACAGAACACAACACAAAACAATAAATATTAAAGCAATTCAAAATGAATTGAATAGGTACAAATGAGATAAATAAAACTTATCATAACGTGGATAAATTTAAAATTATTCTAAACGGAACGTGTTTAAGTTAAAGCAAACAACTATCTGTGCGCCAGGACTTGTGACCCTGGCTGTAGCTTTCCACATGTGTTACGGAGCTCCAACACTCAGCCTTACACAGATAATTGTTGCTGTGGAGCTGCCTAATGACAGTACCAGCCTGTCGTAACTGGGGTAATATGTGTGGGCGTAACACCACGAAGACCAGATAAGAAAATCTAACCCCCTTGCAAAGCTTCTTCTAAAATGACTAAGGGCAGCAGGATTGTCAATCCTGAAAGCAAAGTGAGCAAACTCTGCCTCTCTACTGGACTGGGGTAATAAGTGGGATCGTCAAACCCAAAGACAAGATATGATGTCAAGCCCCCTTGCTGTGCTTCTTAAAGTGTCTCTATACAAAGAGAGGAGTGAGCAAACTCCGGTTTCACGGTGCACTGACCAACATAAATCAGCTGGGGTAAATAAAACCGCTAGGGTCATGGATTCGGAGTGAGCAAACTCCGGTTTCACGGTGCACTGACCAACATAAATCAGCTGGGGTAAATAAAACCGCTAGGGTCATGGATTCCCAATATTCACAACTAAATCTAGCTTTCTAAAGGTTTATTATGGTACGGCTAGAAAGAACCTGTATGTTTTTTTGGAGAGATGCTCAATTGCTTTTATTTAAGTTGTAACAAAGTGATTATTATTGTGCTATGCTATAAGCAGCAAAAGTTTTAATATAGGGTTCAGCTCTTAAATTTCTTGTAGTAATAGGAGGAGCACTGCTTTGGATTACAAACAAGTATTAACCTTTACATAAAATATGAGCCAGCTAGATATAACTAGGTAGCTAGCTTTGTCAGGTATCATTGCAATCACTGCCTGGATGTGGGTCGGTATCTTATCATTAGCTAGCTACAAGCTATGCTAGCTAGCGTTATCTATCTAGGTAATGTATTTTACTTTTGCACAGGCCACAAATATTTACGTAAGCATCTGGCACAAGTTGTGTGCAGAACACCCAACACGACCTCCCAATAATTTGTGCACAGCAAACAATTTTTGTGTGTAGCGCATACACATCCCGAAATTAGGCCGTAAATCACAGGACTAGGACGTTATTTGTTTTTTGCTTAACCCTGTCCTGTGAAAATACTTGACCTGTTCACCAGTATCTTTGCCAAGTTGAAGCTTTGTTATATACCCCATTTTTGATGTTTGAGAGAGAATATACAGTAGACTCCCGGTTATTCGAAGCCTCAAGGGGGATAAGAATTTACTTCGAATAACCGGGAGTTCGAATAACTGAAAAATTCGTTTTCCCGCCAGATTTTCAACTTAACCTTAATGGGATGGACTTTTCTTAAGTAATTGAGGCATTGTGGTTCAGTTGAGCGTGTAAACACAAAGAATTTTTACTTTTTGAAGAAAGAATAAATTTGAACAAATTGTTAACAGGTTTTAAAATATGAAAGTTATAAAGAAAATGTATCTAGTAAATACAAGGAGTTCAACTCTTAAAAAAATCTTTAATGCTACATTGTTTTTTACTATCGATGTAGTGTTTTTGACATGTACGTGTTATCATGTTTAACTGCTTTCTGATTTCAAGACCATTCTCGTCAAACAAAGACCAGAAATGGAACGCTGTTATTGGTGAAGTCCTAGAAGCTAAAATGGAACCAACAAACGACATAGACAAATATGCAGTGGCGGTCTGCAAAAAAGGAGATATTGTTGGTCATTTGCCTAAAGGAAAAACAGGAAAATTTGCCAAAACGATATTTTACTTTCTGAAGTCAGAGATGTTGTGTACTTGCAAAGTAAAAGTGACAGGGAAAAGAACTAACTTTGGAGATGATAAGGGATTGAGGATCCCCTGTTTGCTTCAATTCTCTGGACCGAAGGAGAATATTGAACTTTTGAAGAAATTGCTTGAAGAGTGTAAATAGCCATGAATATTGAAACCTGATTTTTTGAAGAAAAAAAGTGTTTTAATCGCAGAAAATCAATGTTCTCACTCGACGATCTCCCAATAAGAAAAATTCGAATAACTGAGGGTGACTTAGCCTATAATTGGCCCCAAGGGGAATAAAAATCACTTCGAATAACCGAATTATTCGAATAACTGAAGTTCGAATAACCGAGAGTGTTTTTGCCTGAGTTGGGTAAGCAGATCCAAGGGGAACGCCATCTCACTTCGAATAACCGAATTATTCGAATAAGTGCAGGTTCGAATAACCGGGAGTCTACTGTATATATTTTCATTTATGTAGCCTCAATATATTATGCCGTGTTATTTGTAACTTTTTTTGTATAATGTTCTTTGTTTAGATGTCATGTCTAGAAGACTTAGAATCTTCGTTTCTAAAAAAGAAGAATACAAGAAAAAACCCACTATTATTGAATTAAAACGTAATTCATTTGGGCGTAGGGTATTTCCATATCACGGGAAAAACATAAAACGCAGAACATCATATATTTCCACAAATCCTACAATTGTTGATAATCAGAGAGACAGTGAAGGTTGGTGTCATTGGCTTTTTTTTTGGCTCCTAATTTTAAAAGAAGTTTCCGTAATTTGTGTGTATTTTCACATTCAGCGTGGTACGATGTTACTATTAATTCAAGCGAAGTTAGATAATGTTGATTTTGGTACTCAGAATGTGCAAGCTTTGGCAGATGAGGACTTGTTTTATATATTATCTTAAATGCATGCATCACCAAGAGTGTTGTGGTCAAAACTTGTCTTGCTCTGTATAGAATCCATTTCCTCAGATTGTAGAACATGTTTTTAATGCTAAAAGTTTATGATTGATTCCCTGACCAAAATATGCCTGAAACTGTAAAAGTGTGGACCACACTTTTTTACCCATAACAATACAGTATGAGAAAAAGTTGAATAAAAGACAACGCTTTAAAACTCATTCATATTTATGTTGGCTTGAACAAAGAGAAAAATTATGATTGTAATAAAATTCCTTTTTTGTATATATATGTTTATATTTTTGTTGTAGAATTTTTCAGTTCAGTAGAACAAAGTCTGAAGCTGTTAACAGAATATCTGTACAAAAAAATCAAGAGAAAACAAGAAAGCTGGCAGGATCGTATGAATCAATATGAGTGCAGCTGGGCGGAAAAAAGGAAAAAAGATTTTTAAGGCTGTACTGAACAGACAAATACAAAGTTCTGTATGTGAGAGTTGCTTGACAAACAAAGTTGTTGTGTCATGTCAACAATGTAATGAAATGCAACTTTGCTATGAATGTGATGAAAAAGTCCATTCAATTAATCCCCTACAGGACGAAGTTTCATTTGTTAATGGCTATGGTGTACCACTTACACCACTGGAGAAAATTGTCGATGCTGGTATAATCATTGATTATTTCTTCTATGATTGTTAGATGATTATGATTGTTAAGAATCCATTGGTATATATACAATATATATATATATATGTAAAATCTTAATTTTCTACAGCTTGGGCTTTACCGTTGAAGTGGTTACCATGCAAGTGCTGTGAAGGAAGCAACTAAGTACAAAAGTTTGTATATGAAAGATTTACTGTGATAACAAAAAACAACACATACACATAAGAGTTATTTAAATCGGATGGTGCAACTCTAACAACTGCTTTATCGTCACATCTTAACCATGAGCCACAGCTGCGATCTTTAATGAATGCCCAATAGTGGCCTGCTCCTAGGGTGCCCGAATGATTAATAGTGGCAGCTAACGAATATTTGTTGTTAAATGATGTCATCCGTTGGCCGAGAGCGAACTCTAAAAATGTCGTCGTTTGAAGCAAGGCAGTTAACAAATTTGTTATTTTTCAAGGTTCTTCCATCAAGAAACGTAAACCTCTTCAGTTGGATAATCAGAATGTCTCCACAATGGGTGAAGACCGTTTCGCTTGTACTGTCTTGATAAGAAGAGCACTGCGGGCGGGCAAAGCCACCTGTCATTTCCAAACAAATGTTCGGGCTGCAAAAAACAATTAATTGAACCTGTAACGCTGTTTGAGATAGGGAGTGGCACAATAGGCATACTTTCCTCCCTGCTAGATGATGAGAAGCATGCGTTACATGACGTCGTAGTGGGTATAATGTTGGTGATGATATTATTTGCAATAACCGAAGGGCCTGTTAATTCACTCAAAACATGAAGCACGTCCTGCTGCGTATTAATGTTGAATGGGGTCTTCCTAATGCTGGACATCTCACGCTGCAAGGCTCTTAAGAAGGCGGAAGGGTTAACAGCTGTGGAAGACTGGGACAGCATCGACATGCTCAGCATAACAGACTTCAATAGAGGAGAAACAAGAGAAGATTCCGAAGCACAATGTAACCAAAATGATGGGATTGCAGTTAATGCTTGCAGGATGGAATTGGAGTAACAGGTGTTTCCTTTATTTATTAGTCCTGTGTGAATTACTTTGCTGTGGGTAGGTTGGTCTGGGCCTGCTTTAACAAGTGTATTGGGCTTAGTGACTGTTGGTTGTTTGGCCTTTGGCATTAGAGGAGTGGGTATGGAATAGTTGGTTGAAATAGGGATGTGGCTGTGTTCATTCCACACCTTTGCATTTCTAGCGACCCAAATACAGAAAGAAGCTTTCATGCACATGTCACCGAGTTGTCGAGCAGCTTGAAACGTTTTTCTGCGATCCAATCCCAGTCTTTTCAAACACGAAGAAACAGATCGGGAGCAGTAGCCTCTGGCACCTACTTCGATGGCAAAAACACCTATATGCCAACCGTTTTGTTTGATGATGTTCACCAGAGGAGTGCATTGGGACATCTTAATGGAATGCCAAGTTTCCATATTTTCCTCGCATGGACAGGTAAGCTCTATCACAATCACATGCTTCCTGTTGTTGGAATAGAAAACGAGATCTGGCCTGAGTGATGTTAAAGCAATATGCCCAGGAAAAACAAATCCGTCCTTTAAGTCAGACAAAATCATCCAAATCGCAGGACAGATGTAAAAGACTTGTAAGTTTAGACTTTTTACCAGGAGTGTGGGCACCTGCTTTAACAAACTTAATGCTATTTAGCTGTTTTACAGGTGACGTGATGGACTTACAAAAAGTAGTGAGCAACTCCACAAGTTCTTTTAAAACAGAATCGTGGCGGAATGTAAATCTGCCCTGCGCAAGAGCAGTTTTGCAGGCACCTAGGACGCGATCTGTGGTGCACAATTTTTTTTCACATAAAAAACAAGAGGATTCAGTGCCATATAACGCTTCAAATTACTCGGGGAAGGAAGAACGTCGTAGGTCGAACTTAAGCAGAATGACAATAAGTTTGGTTGCATTGCCAACAAGGATTTCCAGGAGAGATCGTGCTTGATTAGTTCTTCCATTTACTCCAGTACCCTTGCACCTGAAGTTGCGTTACTCTACATACTTGTTCTTCTCCGTCTATTTCGTTTGCAGTGTTTGTTATTAGCTTCCTGTAAGGGTAACATTATCGGGAAGCAGGCATTTTAGCTCTCGGACACAGACCTAACCCACCTTTACCGTGTTGGTGCGAGCCCATCATTGCCCTCACTTTTAATTCTGCCTCTGCCGTCGTGACTGTGCCAGTTACACTCAACTTTCCTGCCTTTAATGGTGGTGCCGCTGATACTAGGGGGTCTTTTGAATCCCTAAGCAGTAAGTGTCCGCTTATTTTAGCAGATTTAAGAATCGACGTTAGACTTTTTATTGGCAAAGGACATGGTGAGCAGTCCGAGTATAAACAAACATTAGTGGTAGAGCGATGAAGGTGCAGCCATTTCCTTATAAAAGAAGATACCTTTTGCTCGAGAGTATTGACATACGCCTTATGTAAGTAAGAGATCTAACAAAAATCACGGATAAAAAATCAGGAAATTCTAGTGTATTTAATTTTATTATTTTCATGTATTCCTTTCAATTATTTAATTTTAGGGTAGGGTTATTCAGCTGTCGTCTTTCTCTCAGGCATTCAAAGAGTGATGTTTTTGCCAACATGAATTAAACAAAGAAAGAATTATATGAAGTTGAATGTTGTAGTGTGAAGCAGCATAGCTGTCACGTTGATGGCAACTGTTAATTATATCGTTATCGAAGCTCTGGTTGGTAAGTGCATATTTCCTGGAAGTTTACTATTCTTAGGGGTTTTCATAGGACATTTAAAACTTTTAATATATACTTCTATGTTAGTCACAGAAGAAAATCATACTACAATGAACTTTTCATTGTCGATGAATCAAAGTTGACAAATACGTAGCTACTTTACAGAAAAATAAATGTAATGGGAGAAGGTATGTGTGAAAGTTGAAAACTTATTTTGATTGGATGATGTTGTATATATTGTTTTTGTATTGTTTTTATTATTAATGTGATTGGCTAGTTCTTCTTCTGTATTGTTATGTAAATTTGTTGCCGCATGGTTGTATTTTGACTTTATGTTTTTTGAAGAAGAAGCCAGTTGGCAGTTTTGAACGAACGAAGTGTGTCCGTTTTCTCCGAGTCCTTTTATAAATTTTATATTACAATATTCGGATTGTAAATTGGCGCCCGATGAGGGAGTCGAGAGAAGAAGAAAACATCGAATTGTGCTGAATGTTTCCAGTCGATTCAGAGAGTGAGATTTGAATTTACTTATTATTTTGTACATTGCTCGTGTGGCGTGTTGTTGTTTTATCAGACTCTGTGCGCGAGCGAAATAGCCTCACATGTTTCGATTTTCACTATTTTTTTATTTTACTAATTTTGAACATTCTCTGGTAAAAGAGGCTTCATGTGTTTCGGTGATGTAAGTGTAAACAGTAAATGAGTTTTCGTCATTTTTGGTTGAAAGAGAACCGATATTGGAAAAAAATATAGATATATATTTTCTCTGGTGAAAGAGCTTAGGCATGTTTTTTGTTGTTACAGGTTTCTTGATTTTTTAAACGATTCAAAAAGAGACATTTTTCAGCTACGGATTTTTATATTTATTCAGATAGGACACTATGTCTACGGCCGTTATGGCAAGAAAAAGGGCTAGGCGCAAGGGTTTGCGTACACAGCTAGGTGTAGTTTTGTCTCAGTGCGAGAGTGCAGTTAATGATACAACTAGTACCCAGGCCCGGTTGCTAGGTATCAAAAACGGTTTAGTGCGGATTTTAGACCAGTTGAATGTTATAGATGAGGAAATTTTAAACGTTTTAGACCCTGACGACATTGAAGCGGATGTATTAGAAAGTGCCGACTACTTAAGACCTATTGATGAAACTTTAGCCTCTTTGACCCTAAAGTTGGAAAGTTTATGTATGATTGAAAGGTCTCACCCGTCAGTGACTTCATCTGCGAGTACTTCTAATTGTAAGTTGCCTAAGTTAGAACTCACAGTATTTACGGGAACGATTTTAGAATGGAGGGGGCTTTGGGATCAATTTAACTTATCTATCAATAAGAACGAGTCTCTAACTGATATCGATAAGTTTAATTATTTAAAGCCTTACTTGTCCGGAGAAGCGCTAGCCTCTGTGTCCGGGTTAGCGTTGAGTTCGGACACGTACAAAGAAGCAATTGAACTTTTGCATGAGCGATATGGCAATCCTCAGGTATTAATTTCGGCCTATATGGAGGCTCTGTGGAAATTAGGCAAGGTCAAAAGTAGGGATAATTTAAGAGGTTTGCGAAAGCTGTACAATGAAGTGGAAAATGTGTCAGAAATTTGAGATCTCTCAAAGTTGACACAAACTCGTACGGTAGCCTACTTTTACCGCTTTTAAAGGAGAGACTTCCCGATGATTTTTTGAGGGAAATTTCTCGGCGTTTTGGTTTAGGTATTTGGCCGTTAGATTTATTTTTAAAATATTTTCAAGAAGAGTTATTAACTGCTGAAAATTGTTTTGTCGCTAAGGACTCAGAAAATGAAAGATCAAACTTCACTACTAGTAGTTTTTACGGACAGGTGACTGATCGACAGGGTGGTGCATTCAAGCCTTGCGTATATTGTGAAAGGCCTAATCACTCTTCTCCACAGTGTCGAACTATAACCAACATCCGGTCACGCAAGGACATTCTAAGAAAGTCATCTCGATGTTTCATTTGTCTATCGAAAAACCACTACGCGAGAGAGTGCTCATCTAAGTATAGTTGTAGAAAGTGCAGGGGCAGGCACCACGTGAGCATATGTGAGCAAAGAAAAGAGAGAAATAGTAATCGAGACAATGGTAGGGGTAGGAAGGATGAGCGAGATAACACCGAAGATGGCGCGGACGAAAGGGATAAAAATAAGAAGGAAGTTGCTTCGTCCACTACTTCTAATAATGTTTTAACGACAAATCGTTCTAAGTGTATTCTTTTGCAAACAGCTCAGGCAAGTGTGTGGGATGAGGAAGGTAAGGTAAGTTCAGGTTGTAGAATTTTCTTTGACAGTGGGAGCCAGAGATCTTATATTTCTGAGGAGTTATCTCAAAGTTTAAACTTAAAACCAGTTCGTCAAGAAAAGATTATTATTACGACTTTTGGCAATAATGAGAGTAAATTACGTAAGTTGAATGTAGTTCAATTTAAAGTAAGACAGAGATATAAGGATAATGTTTTTATTTTTGTGGAGGCATTGTGTGTCCCAAACTTGTGTAGCCCTATTTCTGGTCAGAGTATTTCGTTAGCACAACAAAAAATTAAACATATTAGTTCACTAGATTTAGCAGATAGTGAAGGAACTGAGTACACCATGTCTGTTGACGTTCTCATCGGTGTTGATTTTTATCATTCATTTTTTACTGGGAAGATAGCGAGAGCGCAGCCAGGTTGCCCCACAGCATCAGAGTCAATTCTAAGTTGGGTACTTAGTGGCTCTATTTTCACTGGGGAAGGTAATGGGGGGGAGTCATTGTTTAGAAACTACTATATTGCGTTGTGACATTTCTGATCCGATTGATGAAGTAGATAGTTTAAGGGAAGAATTGAGTAGATTCTGGGAGGTAGAAAATGTGGGTGAAGGTAAAGACTGTGTAGTTAGACAGTTTGAACAGTCAATTGAGCATAATGGCGAAAGGTATATTGTAAAGTTGTCATTTAAACCAGATCATGATACCATTTCTGATAATTTTGATGTTAGTAAAAGACTTGAGAGTTTAGTTTCTCGATTAAGGAAAAATGGTATGTTTGAAGATTATAGTATGATATTTACTGAGTACGAAAAAAGGGTATAACAGAGAGGGTTGCTTGTGACGAAATTAATAAGGATGTTGGGAAGGCTCACTATCTGCCACACCGACCAGTAGTCAGAACAGATAAAGAAACCACTAAGATTAGGGCGGTATTCGATGCATCATGTTGTCTTAATGGACCATCACTCAATGATTGTTTATATTCCGGACCTAACCTTTGAACCAAAATTTTTACTATTCTACTGAGATTTAGATGCAATTATATAGCTATACTAGCAGACATTCAGCAGGCATTTTTAAATGTGGAAATTGCTGATGAGTGTAAGGATTTTTTGAGATTTTTATGGTTTGGTAAAGCTGAAGGGGAAAGCAGTGAAGTTATTGTCTATAGATTTTTGCGTGTTGTTTTCGGTTTAACTAGTATTCCATTCTTATTAAATGGAACTATCAGACATCATTTGGGTAAGTACATTGATATTTTTAAAGCTCTTGTAGAAAAGCTATTAGAAGATTTATACATTGATGATATAGTATCTGGTGTAGAGACAGAGAGTAAGGGTAAAGGTTTTTATGACAATGTTAAGAAAATAATGGTCGATGCTGGGTTCAATCTTAGAAAATGGGTCACTAACATTAAGGAGTTGCAAAGGTATATGGATAAAAAGGAAAACTGCTTGTCTGAAACAGCACTAGCTAGTGATAGTATGGAATTTAGTGAGTCTATATTTCCTCCAAATAAGGAAGTGTTTAAATCTGTATTAGGTCTAGGGTGGGACGTAGATAAAGACGAGTTTGTATTTAAGTTTACTGATTTTTTACATAAGTGTGACAATATTATTTTATCTAAAAGGAATATTTTGAGTTTGGCAGCTTCTTTATTCGATCCATTAGAAATGATTTCTCCGATAACTGCTCGTGTCAAGACAATCTTTCAAGTCATCTGTAAGGATAAGTTAGATTGGGATGATGATCTCCCCAATCATATTAAATCTATTTGGACAGAATTTGTTGATGTTTTACGTAAGGTGTCTGTCATTAGAATTCCTCGACATATCTATGTTTGTAATTTAGTTAAGGTTGTGAGAAGTGAATTACATGGGTTCTCTGACAGCGCAACAGAAGTTTACTGTGCTGTGGTTTATTTGCGTGTAGTCACGGAAGAAGGAGTAAAGTTAAGTTTTGTCACATCTAAGACTAAGGTTACTCCATTGAAAACTTTAATTATCCCACGTCTTGAACTTTTACATGAGACTAAGGTAGTGTTGAGTGATAGGATTAAGATAGACGATTGTTTTTCTTGGAGTGATTCAGAAGTGGCACTTTGCTGGATCAAAGGAAAAGAAAAAACGTGGAAACCCTGGTTTGAAAATAAAGTGGTTGCTATTAGGAAAGTTGTGGATAGGGAGAGGTGGTTTCATATACCAGGAAAGTGTAATCCTGCGGATAAGCCAACATGGATGATGAATGATTTTAATGATGTATTCCTTGGCAATTGGTTTCAAGGGCCTGAGTTTTTGCGGTTGAATAAGTTTGAACGTACTTTCTTTAACGTAGAGGAAAGGTTGCACCTTATAGATGTTGTGGTTGAATCTAAGAATAAGTCCTCCTCTGTACCAAATAATTCTGTGAATTTGTCTGTTGAAAAGGTCTTTCCCTGTGTTATTGAGCATGTGAATTTTGCGCGTGCCGAAGAGTCTGTTGAAAGGGCAGCGCCTGCTCTTGCGTTGCACAGTATAATGAGTGTTTAAAAAATTCAGCTCTCTTAAGAGACTGGTTACTGTGGGTGGATTTATTAAACGTTTCATTAATAATTTAAAATTCAAGACCTTATACGTTAAAGGACAAACGGACAGCCTAAAGGCTTATATTCTTTTATTTACTTGTGCATCTAGTCGTGCAATCCACCTCCAAACATGAAGATTGATGCTTTTTTACGTGCTATGAGACGATTTATATCTCGCCGTGGTTATCCGAGTATGATCGTACACGATAATTTCAAGACTTTCAAAGCGAAGGAGAAAACTAAAAAAAAATGTTTTAGGAGTGTTGAATTAGTATTCTTTGTTCCCTTACTCTTTGAGCGGCTTAAAACACGGCCCTAAGTTACAACAAAATTTTAAGTGGCAAAATTAGTGTGGCGTAAAAAGGGCCGCGTATGGCCGACGTAAAAAGGGCCGATAAAGTAGTGGTTTTCGCGTTAGACTATGTTGGCGTTAGACAGATCCAACTGAACATGCACCCTAATTTCACAAAGTTTTGCTGTTTTAGCCATGTTCTGGATCTGGTCTGTAAAGCACAAAAATTCTGGTGTACGGAATGTGCAAATCACATATCATCCTGTAATTTATTTTTTAGAATAGTAGTCATTACTTTTAGTGCTTTCGACCTGACATGTGTTGGGTTTGAAAATTACAACAAATCTGGACTGGCCTAATTACGCATATTCCTGTCTGTTATTAAAATTTTCTTGCCACATATTAGAGATTTATGACCATATTTTTGGTAATGTAATTTGCGCATGCGCAATAAATTTTTCTGGAAAATGTACGACTTTAACTACTTATCATTGTTCTTATTCCTACTAAATATTAGACCTACTTGATTATTTTTTAGCGCGTTATGTTAACCTGCACTATACCATCGTTTTCCCCTTTTTCTGAGAGTACAAGCGCTCTTTTAACTAAAAATATATTCGGTGCATATGTGAAAAAATTCGCAGAAATTTTTCAATTTTTTTGCTCCAATGAGGTATGCGACATCTACGACGCATCCAACAAAAGTTGGAATTAAAGTTTCTTTTCTGATCCGGCCATCAGAATGGAGGAGAACCCGTACATGGATTAGCAAAAACGTACACGTGCAGTCAACTTTGTCAATAGTTCATTTGCTTTATTTTATGCTAACAAACAAACATCGGAGTTGATAGGAAACTAAAAAGAGAGGGAATTCTTTGCGATAATCTGAAGATTAAGAATTAAACCAGATGTATTACAGACCACAATCCGAAATGCACGACAAGAAACAAAGGCAGAATGGTACTGAGGATCTACGGCATCGCACTGGGACGAAGAATATATTTAATTGAAGACTATAAACAGAAGATTTAGCCACGCATGGCCAGTTTCAAAATAAGAATTAATAATATGCCTTTATTACTAATACGCCTGCAAAAAGTACGATGTACGCACTTCAACAAGCACTTCAACTGGACCACTTGACAATACTAATTACAAATATATTTGTTGTTATTATGTGTTTCACTTGGTGGCCCCATACATTGAAATAGAAAAAAACTTTTAAGCTTCGTAACTTTGGAAACGGTTTTCAACTTTACCAATCCCAGAAGTGTGGTTTGCCGATGTTTTTGTAAACCAACGATATATCTTAGGCATTCTATAAACTTGATCTTTGGCCAAGATTTTAGGAAGAGAAAATTCTTGATTGCCATTATGTTTTCAGGTTTTTGACCGAAAATTGTTATATACAGTTGACTCTCTCTAATCCGAATCTCTATTATCCGAATCTTTCTATAATCCGAACAAATTAAAAGTCACCGTCAATTTTCCTTAAGAAACTCTCATAATTTACTTTCTACTATCCGAATCTCTGTAATCCGAAAACCTCTATAATCCGAACTAATTTTCAGGTCCCTTCGGCTAAATTCTCTCTATAATCCGAATTTTTAAGTGTAAATATACCATAACACTTTCGAATGTTTTTGTTTTTCGTAATTTGAATCTCTATCGAATTCGAATGTTTTGATTTTTTTGTAAACAAAGAGAAATCGCAAGAAATCAGTGAGTTCTGTTATTTTCGTTCAAACTTACTTATTCGTTTTTATTTCTCACCTTACTTTTTTTTCTTTTTTTTTTCAAAAAAGATTTCTCTCTCTTAACCGAATTTTCACCCTTGAAACCTGGAAATTCGAATTAGAGAGACTTTCTACTATCCGAATCTCTCTGTAATCCGAATAAAAAGTTATCCCCCTTGAGATTCGGATTAGAGAGAGTCAACTGTACTTGTAAGACGAAATTTTTTTGTCCTCTTTGAAATTTTATGTGACTTTCCAAATTATACGCTATTTCTAGTAGATATGACTTTACTTCCAAATGTGTGCATTCAAGTTATTAGGTATGAATACTCTGTATGAAGGAAAAGGACTGCAAAGCACGTAAACATAAACTTTTGTACCGCAATACTCCGTATGTGCTGACTAAGCATCTAATTGTGATGCCGGTCTTTTACTAGACTTTAATAATTCCCGTTCTGTACATTTACTTTAAAAATATGAGAAAACGTGTGGTGAAACAGGTGTTTGGTATACATCTGTTTGTTTATATGTTTATATATGTATAAATAGCCTTCACATTAATTATGTGTCACGCATGCGCACTAAGCTAAGTTAATGTACTCAAATTATAACTTTGTCTAATTGATATCTCCTTTTTTTATACCCGTATTCCGTCTGTTTGTACGCGATCCAAAATGCTACCCGAGTAGTGATAGCTCCTTTGATCTTGCCGTGAAATTAGTTTTACTGTAATGAATAAGACGCCTTTTTAACTACGCGATTTTACAACAGGGTACACGAAATACAGAAGACTCAGATACAGTAATTAAGGACAGAAGCTACGCTAAAGCTTTAAAACAGATATAACAGAGATACGTTTTCATAAGAATGAAAAGAAGATATCTTAAGGATACAAATTATTTGCGGAAGAAACTTTTGCGGAACATATTTTTGTGCATGAGTGGTCCCAAAATGCTTTATATCGCGGAATATATTTGTGCGAATACCGAAGATTCAGTAATTTTAGTAGAGGCAAATGCCTAATATAGCTTTAAGAAAAGTATTTTTAAATGAGCAACAAAGAACTCAATGGCTTAGGTACCACGGAAAACCAAACTACGACGAAATCAAAATTTTTGCGGTATAAATTGTGGTGGATACAAGAAATGGGAAATTTAGTGGAAAAATTTATTACGGATGATCGATTTTTAAAATTTTGCAGGACTCATTTTTGTGGATTTGGGTCAAAAAATGTTCCGAAAAAATAAGTAATTTGTAACCTTAAAGTATTTGCTAGAAATGATCGTCCTCCTATCTAAATTTAAAAACATTTTTTCCATAAATTTTTATTACTAATGTAATGTAATATATTTTTAACTTCTAAGGTATACAATGGTAAAACGTTACAAAAAGTTCTAATACGTTAAAATTTAAAATAGACAAACAAAAAATAGAAGAGAGAAAAAATAAAAAATATAGCAATGTCATTATGGCGTGTAATACAACCCAGTAGATCTAGTGACATATTTTTTTTCATCACATGTTGTAGTACATGTAACTTTCGCAAGACGATATTAAATAAATAGTGCTGACCTTAGCAAGAATATTCTCTACGATTTTGTTGAGGTACTATCGTGCATTGTTTTATTGCGTGTACTTTAGAAGGGGATGGGGTGGAATTTAGTTTTAAGGTGACCCCAAATTCGAAGATCTAATGTTCTTTTCTCATAAAGGGCAAAGTACGGAAGTATATTCCATAACTTATGGGTAAAATTTTTACCATGATTGACAACGTTGCTGGACGTACCATATATAATACACCTCGTCCCCAGGACCTGTTAGGTTTTTTATATTTGGACGGCCTCGCGATAATTATTTTTGCGAAAAAAACCCGCATATTGCCAGATTCGCAAAAACTTTAATTTTGTCCACATAAACGGGATAGATAGGATAGGAATGTAAAGACGTCATAAATAACTCGTACAAATATAATCCAGTTAACACGAGACGTCTTAAACACGTCTTAAAACGTCTTTCAAAGACCAGATGAGGCGTCCCTGACCCGTCTAAAAGCGGAGAAAAAACGTCTTTTTGTGACGTGTTAAAGACGTTTTAGAGACGTTCTCGTAGGTACTGAAACGTTTTAAGGACGTCTTTATTTAGTCTCTTGCAAACGTTATACTGCCAAGGCAGGCCTGCTTCGGATAATTTTAGCCTTTGCATATTAGGATTTTAGTAATTTTAATTGTGATGGAGGTGTGACAAACAAAAACAAGAAAAGGGTTAAGAAAACGATGATGAAGTATTTAATAGAAAATGAACAAACAGTTTTATAAGAATGAAATAATATGACATACAAGCTTTTTATAAGCAACAACAAGGAAAACAAAATCATTAGTTTCGGAAACTTTTCTTGTTCTTGTTCTAAAATAAGCAACAATCGAGCCTTTAAAACAGAAAAACCTAAGTTGCATTAAGCCAAAGTGCTGTTTTGCTTATAAAAAAGCGTGCATAACACAAAATATACAGTGTAATACTACAAAATTAAAATTGTTGAACATGAACAATAACAGTTAGTATCTTTGAATGTTGTCTTGAACAACAGCGTTAGTTTAGTTTTAGTTTGTAGCAGTTTTCTGATTAAACCAAATAAAGACGTCTTTAAAACGTTCATTTTGAACGAAATTTTACTGGTCTTACAGAGACCAAATAAAGAAGTCTTTAAAACGTTCATTTTGAACGAGATTTTACTGGTCTTACAGAGACCAAATAAAGACGTCTTTAAGACGTTCATTTCGAACGAGATTTTACTGGTCTTACAGAGACCAAATAAAGTCGTCTTTAAGACGTTCATTTCGAACGAGATTTTACTGGTCTTACAGAGACCAAATAAAGACGTCTTTAAGACGTTCATTTCGAACGAGATTTTACTGGTCTTACAGAAACCAAATAAAGACGTCTTTGAGACGTTAATTTCGAACGAGATTTTTCTTGTCTTACAGAGACCACATAAAGACGTCTTTGAGACGTCTTTTTTGGTCGGAAGATGTCCGGAAGAGTTAGAGACGAGAAAAACCGTCTTTAAGACGTCTTTGTGTATTCTTTAATCATCAAGCACAATAATGCAAATACTGGTAGCAGACGAAACGCAACATTAAAAAAAAGTGTAACAGTGTAAACAGTGTGAAAAAATTGCTGTCTGTGGTATATTTCGGGAGAAAAATATTTTTTGCGAATTTGGGAAAGTTTTTTCCCGCGAAAATTACTTCCCTTAGCCCTAAATATTTTTGGGAGGGTTTCGGGGCGAAATCTCCCCCTCCCCCTGCCAGTTATTTTGCCATGTTTTTGCTATGTTGCATAGCTATGATACTTTACTGAGTTTTCATAAGTATCTATTAGACACCTGCCTGCTAAATGTTTAGGTACCATACATCCAAGAGGCCTAGATATTGACTATCACTGACACTACCGCTTAATTTTCTATTATGTCATTATAATCACTAAAATGGCATATCATTCCGAAAGAGATTAAGAGTAACAAAGCACGTAGTGCGATGACAAAACTTGTCTTTAGACGATGTCGGTGATTTGACAATAATATTTCAAAATGACCTGAATAGTCATTCCCCTTATTTCAAGGTGTATCCGATACACATGTTACGAATTTTTCCTCCTTGGACTACACAAATAAAGCTTATGACAAAAAGCGAAAAAAAAACAACAAAAAAAAAACGGCGATTAAACTAGGCAATTCAAAACGAATTAAATAAACATACATGGAATAAGTAAAACTTATCATAAAATTGACTATCCTGAAACGGATAAATTATTTAAAAATCCTAAACGAATGAAAGGGTAAATCATGCAGCCAACGATCTGTGTGCCAGTACTTGTGACCCTGGCAGTAGCCTTACACGTGTTACGGGGCCCCAACACTCAGCGTTACACAGATCATAGAAATATGAGATATGTAAAAACCAGAAGATATGATAAATAAACTTTCAAACAAAACAGTAAAATTCGTTCTAAATGGGCTCCTGGTTTGCAAGTTCTGTTGTAAAAAAAGAGCTTAAAGTTACACATATGAGCCAAAAAGAAAAAGAAGTTATGACGGTAAGATGGTATGAAGCGGAGAGCTAAAGAAGCTAAAAGACCATCATTAGTCACTGGTCTCTTCGGTTACAGAAAAAATATTTGTTAGGAATTGTTGCAATCTCGTTCCCTGTTCTTTTCATGTAAACAAATCTAACTTATAATCACGTATTAGGTAAAGTGTAAGGCAGTAGGTAGACGGAAACTGGCAGATTCGCGGCCAAACACCCACCTACGACCGCCCGTCTAGCTTCATCTACTGCCTACCGAAGACGTGGCGTCCTACTTTCCTGACCACTGCCAGTGACCCAATGCCCGCCAAAAATTTGACACCCGCCGACAAACCAAACAACGCACACAAACCATCCTCAGTTATATACCTATTATAGTGTAAAAATAACCATATTCAAGTTAACACGAAGTTTAGTACTTCCAGAAACTGCAACTTACTTTTTACCTAATGGAACACAGGACTACAGGTAGGCAGAAAGTAAAGAAGAGAAAGGTGTAGTAGAGTGCTCTGTGGAAATTTATTGAACTGCAGCGATGTGAAATTAAAGCGAATACCGGGAAAATAAAAGTTTTACCTGAAAACACAAAATAAAATTTGATTCGAGAACGAAAGTAATCCAACAGCCAGCATGACTTAACGGAACAGTACATAAAACTAATAAAGAAGGTAATATTTATCTCGGGTAAAGTAGAGACACACTTCTAAATACTTAGTTTTCAAGTTCAGCTCGACACTTTCAATTTACTTCCAAGTTTGTCCGTTTTTTTGTCTTTTTTGTCGTTGGTTGATGAAAAATCCAAGGCACCGAAATGAGTTCGTTAAGGTGGCGTCGATGTCTTAATAAACTCCGGACACTCTACACATGCAAGCTGGATCGATTAGGAAGTAGCTTGTGAGTAGCGTTAAAGCAGTGAATTCTAGAATCCCCATAGACACAAGAAAATAGGCTGTAGATAAGCTGCTGAAATCAAGAACTGGGATTTCCCCAATTAAAAACCTCCATCTTGTGTTCTAAGAATTGATTCATCATTTGTTCGTTTCTGTTTTATTCCGGAGCAAGTCAAGAAGGTGTCGAAACTAACGAACAAGGAGCTTGGTGTAATTTCCGCGCCGCACCGAATCGACTTGTCCGTTCGTCAGTTGTAGTGTCGGAGACTGCATATAGACAGACTGTATATATGTATATTCATATATAAGGCACAGGAGTGACGCGTGTATAACCTCTTTGTGCTTTCTTGTCCTGCTAGTATCTCTTATTTGGCGTCGAGGAATGGATTTTAAACAAAGAACATTTACCACATTTACCACAATATTGCCAGAGAAGTACAAATACGTCCTAAACTTTGTTCTTAAGTTCTTGTACTGTTTAAGAGAAAACTGTTACGCTCAAAGGATTGGACTGAATAAATTTAAGAAATAATATTATCCTTAAGTCATTTTGTAGTATTATAATCGAAGATATGTACAACATCCACGCAGGTACGAATGATTTATACTCCGAAAGAAACGACCAAAAAATCGCTGGTGCCCTACTACAAAGAAAATTGATGTACCTGACATCAAGATTGCGATATCAGGAATTATTCCAATAGCTAGATTATCGATACAAGATAGATTATCAATACGAGCTAAAAACAGAAAACCCTCTTCTGAAACGGAAATGATTTGAAAGAAACATTTGCTATATCGAAAAAAGTGGTGCTAGATATCTGAGAAGAGATTTTATAAATTATATTATACCCATTGAATCTTCTGAAAATTTATATTGTACGCAATTTTGTACGTGTGGATAGAACTGCACTTAAATAGATATCATGAACCACTAAGACGTACCCGTAATTTTCACCGTGGTCAGTCTGTCTTTTGTCTCCAGTGACTTTGAAATAGTGAATGTCAGATCTTAAAATTGTTAGTAGTTTGCGTTTATAAACCACTAACTCGAGTACACGCATCAATTTAAAACCAAGATACGAGCTACAATATTGACTACCTTAAGGCAATTAATATTCACGAGAATTAATTTTCGCGGTTTTCGCGGATTTTAGCTATTTCCGCGAAAATATGTCTCCGCGAAAAATCCAAATACCCCTGATCCACGAAAATAATTTCCAAATTCAGCTTACCCGCGAAAATAAATTAATGCGAAATTTTCTTCCTTCTATAACATCTTTTATCAAATACAAATTTTCGTCAAACCATGGCAATTTTTATAAAAGACTACATGTGTTTCTTATTATTGCACTTACTAGTTGTAAAAATCCACTCAGACAGATGAACAATGAAAGACATCGAAAATTTGAGGGATTTTGATGACGTCAACAGTGGCTCATTCAAATAACACTAAAAAACTTTTTTAGAAATTTGTTTAGTTGTTGGTTCTATTGTGTAGAGCTTCAAACGCTCAAAATAATGTATATGATCATGGGCGTTTGACGAAGGGCTTCGGAGATGTTGGAATTTGAACGTTTTTTGACGACGACGTCGTCAACCCGTCGATTTCAAAACGGGTTGGATGACCCAACTTTGGGGAATTTGACCAATTTTGGTCATAGATGGCCCCTATTTACCTGCGCAGTGCAAAGTAACTGCCTTCCCCATCTCGTTTTCAGACCTGGCAAAATTATATAGGCGATTAACGACATTAATGACATGGATGACCTGTAAACAATTTATATGCATGAAAAATATGCATTCGAATTGTTTATTATTTGTTTGTACTTTTAAGAAAATAGGGATAACTAAATCGTAATGCAGATATCACTAGTCTTTTAAGACGGAACGTTTAATGCAAAAAATGGAGGTATCTTCCCAAAAAATAAGAAAGCGCTGTAGAACTTCTGTATTGTCCTTTTTCAAGGATGATCGGAAAGCTAATGGATTTAGGCTGCACTGAAACAAACACGTATGAATGTGGAAATATGGGAATTGGTAAAATTCACCCATGCTTGGGATCTGGTGCGGACACTTGAGTAAGCATCCCCTGCCTCCTGCAAGACATCAGCCACATTCATTGACACCATCCGCCAAAGTCATCAACTTTTGTTATTGTTCAAACATTTGATCCGCGAAAATATATTCCTTTTTTTCCGCGAATTTCCCAGAAAAAAAATTTCCGCGAAATTAATTCCCTTGAAGCCTCGTCAGCAAAAGGACTCTCTTCCGAAAGGTAACGTGTTGAGAAAGACATGTCTTTTTGGTTTTAGAGCAATACTGGCAATGAAATGTAGTCAGAACTTTTCTCTCTATGTCATCAATATTGCTGCTAGCTTTAGACCTCGCTTATTTCAAGATCACTAGCCTTTATTTATTGCAAAATGATTCCAAGATCATCTGCCGGCAGGAACTCTTCCTACACGACGGCTATTTTCTGCAGTTTTTACGCATTTGTGCTCTGGAAATATTCATGTTTATGAGCTTATGTTTAGGAAGTCTGTCAGGTAGCTCAATACTTGGTTTTGCCATTGAACTTATAAAATGTTTTCACAAATTACAGGGACAATTTTCACACATTTCGTGGTCCAGGTCCGCTCTCTCACAAAAGACTCAATTTGTAGCTTCGTCATTGAAATTAGAAAAAGGTTGACACAAAGTACGGGGACAAATTTCACACATTTTGTGGACCAAGTCAGCTCTGTCAGGGAAGACTCAATTTGTAGTTTCGTCATTGAAACTAAAAAATGTTGACACAAATTACGGGGTCAACTTTCACACATTTTGTGGACCAGGTCCGCTCTCTTAGGAAAGACTCAATTTGTAGCTTTGTCGTTGAAATTACAAAATGTTGACACAAATTACGGGGACAACTTTCACACATTTTGTGGACCAAGTCAGCTCTCTTAGGGAAGACTCAATTTGTAGCTTTGTCGTTGAAATTACAAAATGTTGACACAAATTACGGGGACAACTTTCACACATTTTGTGGACCAAGTCAGCTCTCTTAGGGAAGACTCAATTTGTAGCTTTGTCGTTGAAATTACAAAATGTTGACACAAATTACGGGGACAACTTTCACACATTTTGTGGACCAAGTCAGCTCTCTTAGGGAAGACTCAATTTGTAGCTTTGTCGTTGAAATTACAAAATGTTGACACAAAGTACGGGGACAACTTTCACACATTTTGTGGACCAAGTCGACTCTTTCCCGAAAGACTCAATTTGTAGCTTCGTCATTGAAATTAGAAAAAGGTTGACACAAAGTACGGGGACAAATTTCACACATTTTGTGGACCAGGTCCGCTCTCTCACGAAAGACTCAATTTGTAGCTTCGTCATTGAAACTACAAAATGTTGACACAAATTACGGGGACAACTTTGACACATTTTGTGGATCAGATCCGCTCTCTCAGGGAAGACTCAATTTGCAGCTTCATCATTTAATTTATATGATGTTGACACAAGTTACGAGGAATTTTTTTTATACATTTTGTGGACCAGGTCAGCTATTGTCACAAAAGACTCAATTTGTACTTTATACATATTTCCCGATTTTATTTATTTTGATGTGCTGAAGCTTTTTCTCAATTTTTCTAAGAAAAATGAAATGTGATTTTCGAAATCCTGACCCGAAATTTGATAAGATAAAGTCTGAAATTTTCAAAATCATACTGCAAAAAAAAAAAAAACGGTTGCAACGGCTTATTTTATTAGTTCATCCCTGACCTCTGCTTCAAACTGAGGCGTAAAATTCAGAATGCTTTCACCGTGACAATAACACCACCAAAACAGTACTTCCTGAAGTCCAAATGAGCTAAAACTCTACACGCATGCTAATTTAGTCATGCTAAATTCAAAGGCAACAAAAAATTTAGAAATCTAAAGTTTCAAACACATGTAATTCGGAAAAGGTGTATTGCCTTAACATTTCGCGGCATAACAATTTCAAAGTCATTTTAATTTTGCTGGCTTTTTTTGGTCGAAATTGCCTTCCTGACGTTTAAATTTAGCGGTTCAAACAAATGAGGGTATTTCGCGGTATTTTAATTGCACGGTGCAATTAAAAGAAATGAAAATTAGAGAAAAGTTTTTTCGCTTGCAAGGTTCTATTTTTGAAAATGTTCTTTAACGACAGATGCTCAAAACTTGTGGTTTCGAAGCAAAATCCATAATCACCACTACAAGATCCGATTTTTCAGACGTTTAAATCTCCCGGTTCGTAATAAGTTGATCTTTCATTGCATTTTAATTTTGCGGATGCCCTTTAAACCCACTTTTCGCGACATTTCAATTTTGCGGTTGAGGTGAAGATCCATCTTACGTAGTTTTGAGGATCCGACTGCGAAAACGAAAATTTCCATGCAATAGTTGTTGGGATAACATTCACCCATTTTATGGAACAGGATTCTCGCGGAAGACTCAATATTGTACCATTGTCATTGAACAAAAATGTTGACACAAGTTACGGGGCCAGTTCTCACACTTTTTGTGGGGCGAACAATCTATTGACGGAAGAGTCAATTTACAGCTCCGCCATTAAACTTGGGAAACGTTGACACTAGTTGTGGGGGCAATTTTCACATATGTTGTGGACCAGGTCAGCTATTCCTAAAGACTTAATTTTGCACCTTCGTCGTTAAACTTAGAAAATATTGGCACAAGTTGTGGGGACAATTTCCACACATTTTGTGGACCAAACGTCTTTTCGCAGAAGATACAATGTGTTGCTTCGCAAATGAACTTAGAAAATGTTGACATAAGTTGTGGGGACAATTTTCACACATTTTGTGGACCAAAACTTCTTTTCACAGAAGACTCAATTTGCAGCTTTGCCATTGAAAATATGTTGATTGCGATCGTAGATCAAATCAAATTTTGAGATTGTTTGTAAACATGTTCTCATAAAGTCTTTGGGGGAATTGAGGACAAACGTAGCTAATCTCTTCAAAAATATCTCAACAAAAAAGTGTATACAAATTATGAAACGTTCTATGTTATACTTTGATTTCTATCACAATCGCTAAAAATTTATTGCAAAAAACACAAGATAAAAAAGTTTGTATAATTTTTAACTTTTAAAAAAAATTATATTTAATAAATGGCTTCCAAGAAAGAAATAATTTTCATTTGTAACGACTCTTTAAGTATGTACACAGTATTGTTGGTAAGCACTTATATATATATTACAACAGAAAAGTCAAGTGGATCTTCAAAGTTAACATCCTTGGAATATTTGTCGCCATCTTTTCGATTTTCTTTTATCGGCCATCTTCCTCGTGACACTGGTATAACAATAACTGGCAAAAACAACGCCAATAAACAAACAAAACCTTTCTTTAATATACAAAGTATTATACAAAGTCAAATGTCAATTTAATTGAACCTATGGATGGTTCAACCATCGTTTGAATTTTTCTTTTCGCCTTCCTTCGCTGCTGGAACGCACCTATAATAACAACAACACGGTACTTTATCGCTACCACCTTCTCCATGACGAACAGCAGTCGTTGGATCTGGGACGTTAGTGCTAGTGTCAGAAACAAATAGTCCAAACATTATCACAATCAGAATTGCTTTTATCTCCATGTTGTTTCTCTCCAAAAAAACAGCTACTAAAATTTCACTCAAGCACATGGTTTATTATATGACTTTTAACAGGTGGCATATTCTTTGTCAGCTGTCAATTTCCTTTACAGTCTTCTTATCTAAAAAATCTTGCATAATATCATTGGGGCCTGGTACATATATTTATAAAAGATCACAGCCTTGCAGTTACTGCTTGGCCAGCGGATATAATCAACCACTGGATTCCCGCTTACACATTTCCGCCTCTTATATCAATACTAGGAGGAATTTCCCGCCACTTTCTACATCACACTACCTGTGAAACCCCCCTTTGTTCTCAGTACTACCTTTAAAATAAATGAAAGGGGTCTCGGTACGGTATAGAAAAGGTTTCTGATCAAAAGAACGTCCCCACAATGCAACTTGTGTATAACAATGTTTGCCGCCTCACCAGAAACTAACATTAATCAAAAATGAAGAGACGACCGCGAAGGGAAAAGCCCCAGTGTGAGATTGCAAAGTCTTACATTGCGGCTAGAGAGGATCCTCCTTGGTTTACAAAAGCCATAATAAATGATATTATAGGTAAGAAGACTTAATCCTGTTAAGCTAGGCGCTTTACAATTTTTTTGCAGCCTGCGATGCAGTTAATGCTGCCAAAAATGATTTGGTTTGCCTCCTAAGATAGGCTGTTGTTATCCTAAGTTAGGTTGTTGTTTGAGGAAATTTAATGAACAAGAAACCATGGAGAAGGAATGGTCTTTCACCCTCCGCCACCTATGTTATATAAGTAGATTCATGATGGCACCAGAAGCTTCGAAGATGTTCAACAGCGCTGGAACTAGAAAAGTTAAAAAAAATCAATCTTTAACAATTGAGGACAGGAAACAACGTGTATGTTTTAAATACTGTTGCTAGTATTAAAAATATTTTTCATTTTTTATTATTGAGAAAGAAAACCATAAAGAAAGTGAAGATTTTAGAAATGTGCTAGCTAGCTAGCTATCTATACTAAAAATTTTTTTTAAAAAACTATTTTTTTATTTATTGAGTAAATTTCCTGTCATAGCTATGATGACAGGAGTGTTTGATCCACACATTTGTTGTTGATAGACAGAGTTAATGTTGACATAAATTCGTGTTTTTATGACTTGTAAATTTTCTTAGGGCTATGAAATACAATATTGGTGCTAAACTACAACCAAAAAGTGATCATTTTAATTTTTTAACTACGTGTGGGCTTTTTCAGGTGAAATTTTGAGTTTTTGGGTTAATTTCGGGTGACTCCCTGTAGTCGCCTGAAATTTCCCATGGTTGTGGGGGCAAGTCGGCATCCTCACGACATATAATTTGGCAATCACCAGAATCACCAATTTTCTCAAATTTTTTCTGCGCCAAGAAGAAGAAGGAGTATTATTTACAGTATATAATAGTTATACATAGTACAGACGAAAATAAATATTATATCAGGTGGAGACCAACAGACAAGATGGTGGTTGTACAAATACAGTTTTAAATTTTAAGCAACTAATTTTTAGACATGCATATAGTCCTTTAATTGTAATATAAATTATAAATCTACTATGAAAAAACTTAGCTTATCACACATGACTGATTGGCACTGCTTAGGTACGTCAGATAAAATAGTAAAAAAATTCTATTATTTTTAGGCTATGGCATTTTTAGCACAAAAATATTCAATGTTGGAGACTTTTTGTTGGAATATGTTGGCGAGCAGGTTCGAAAAAAGGAAGGGATTGAACAAGAAAAGAAATACAACGAGGATAGTTGTGGAAGTTTTTTATTCTTCTATGGAGAGTATTGGTGAGTAATTTGGACTTTTATGATACCTTTTTATGACGGAAAACCATGCAGTGTGTTTGCTGAATTTTTAGTATCTTATGAAGCTGTAACTGTATTCATCTAACTGCATTGTAAGAATTGTAAAAAGCATGATACAACGTTAAAACATGAAATAAGTGTTGTAAATTTTGTTCATCAATTTTCTTTACTGCACCAACAACAATTTCTTTGATCCTACCCTAAAGAAAAAGAACAACAACAAAAACATAAATGAAAAGTTTCAAATAGGAAAACCTATTCCTGTCAGTCTTCTTTTAAATCATTTTGTGTATGTTTTAAATGCCTTGTTAAATAAGGTTTGTTTTGTTATATATATAAGTGTTCTAAATCTAAAAACTTAGAGAAAAAACTTTTTGCTTCATTAATTTTGATCAAATTGTTGTATATTAGTTTAACATGTAAATAATCATGTACAATTTTATATAGTGTACTGTGCATTATAAATAAAAAATTTAAGACACTTTCACGTGATGAAAACGTCTTGTCAGAAGCAAATGCCTGGCATATTGCTAATAGATCACAGACCATGTGAATATGCACAAGCAAATAGCTCTCTCAATTTTATGTAATAGATCACAGATAATGCAGTAGATTATGCACAACAAACAAAAACAATTCAAAAAATGTTTTAGACATTAATTTAAAGGGAACTAGAGGTATAAAATGATGTTGGACTTGCATTATTGAGCTTAAAAAAAGTCCTTTTCAAATTTTTTAAAAAGTTTTTTTTGTTCTCAAGCGATTCACATTTAAAGGATTTCAGATTTATATATATGCTGCAGAAATTATGATGTCATATTTCAGGAATAGCAAATTTTGACATTTTTTGTCATCAGCAATTTTAGACTTAAGGGATGTGCATTTAAACTACATGGCACAGTCTAGATCCGATTGAAAAAAGGTCATTAATATACCCAGTCCAGGCATGAAATGATGATTTGTCCAGTCCTGCTTCTTTTTCTGCACATAGCCTATTTATTGTTAGCCCCATGCAACTTATTACTCTTGTTTTCTGACTTTTTTTACTTAAATTAGAAAGGCTGTAAACAACATATGTATTATTACCGAATACACTTATTCAAAATCGAGTCAAAACTTAACAACCTTACTCTAGTGTCATGAAATGATGATTTGTCCAGTCCTGCTTCTTTTTCTGAACATAGCCTATTTATTGTTAGCTCCATGCAACTTATTACTCTTGTTTTCTGACTTTTTTTACTTAAATTAGAAAGGCTGTAAACAACATTATGTATTATTACCAAATACACTTATTCAAAATCAAGTAAAAACTTAACACCCTTACTCTAGTGTAAATCGATTTACACATACTTGGACTGATTATAAAACCCAGCAAACTATAGGGGTCTATGATTTGAGCTCAGCCTATTCCAGCATAACCTAATTTGTAACTTATTTGTCAACAATTGCACATTTTTAATTTTATAGTTTTGATGCTACAAATGTGAATCGTCTTGGGCGTTATATTAATGATAGTCCAAAACCGAATTGTAAAATCAGATGTTTGTTGGTCAACAGCCTTCCAAAGCTAGTCCTCTTTGCTACACAAGTAATCAAACCTGGTGAAGAGTTGGTTTATGACTACGGAGCACCTGACTTGTGGTGGAGAGATAATGTAACTTTCTTTGTATTTTATAATGCAGTAGTATACCCTATTCTGATTGGAGTTTGCAAACTATAAGAATGGTTTAGGCGTGATTAGAGTTTAATCTTCCTAGTTAATTTTGTTATAAACAAGAAAGGCACATTCTCTCTGAATAAATTGAATTATGTGATCCCAACAAATTTTGATTTGAATTTCAAGCAACCGGAGTTGTATAAAATTGTATTTAGTATGAATGCCTCTTATTAAAGCAAACATCTCTTATAATAATACGGAGTGTATGTGACGGTCATAGTGGATATCCTCATTTTCCTTTGATGTCGCCGAAATGTTCTTTGAAGTCGCCGAAAAAATTATGTCCATTTTGTCGCGAGTTTTGTTTGTTTACATCACGTGATCAAAATGACGCAACTTGATTTGCTAAAATAATGTTAACGGCTGACTTTCGAACACAGGGCTACCTTCGATACAAAAACAATCACATAACTGCGAAGTGCAGTAAGTGCGAAAAGTCGGTGTAAATTGTGTGGAGAAGAAAAATTAAAATTAAGTGTGTTAAGTTAAAAAACATCAAAGTTGGAATTAAAGAAATTTGAAGTGTGCAGTTATAGAAGTGGAGTTGGCAGAAGTCTAAGTTTCAGAGTTTGCGAAGTTTCAGAAGAAGAGTGCAGTTTGAGAAGTCAGAAGTGGAGTTGGAGCAGTCAGAAGTGAAGTTGCCGAAGTTGAAGTTTTGTTATATATATATTAGCTAGAAGTTGGTAAGTAACTTTAAGTTTTCATACAATTTTGCTATCTAAATGTGTTTGTTTAGCAAAATTAAAACATTAGCTTTAAGGACATCATACGAAGAAAAGTGCTTTTGCAACATTTGATTACATGTTCCCCTTTTAATTATTAACATGTTATTTTTTTCGTACTCTATCCCCTCATTCCCCTAAATAAAAAGAAAAAAAATATGATTCTTACAGTAGAGGTTGTCGAAGTTTTATACTTTCTTTTTCCGAACATTTGTTTGTTTCCTAATTATACCATATTTGTTTACCTTTTTCGCATAATTAATGTATCACTTAGTGCGTAACTAATGTATATTTATCGCAAAGTTCAACATGGTACACCAAGTTGTTACCAAACGATTCTTGCTGAGCTGACGGGACACGTTATTCATATATTTATTCTATTTCAGTGAATTAAACATATTGCCCTAACCTTCCTGATGTCCATTATCTAACACATTCTTTTAGTAGTGATCTTTAAAGTAAATATTTGCTAGCTGCTAGCTATAGCTAATCTATTTCTTTATCTTTATCCGTATTATTATAAGAGATTCTTTGTTTCTTTTTTAGAAAAAAAACATCACACCATAAACAATATTGTGTCACTTTGGAGTTCAATGTCTAACCAGAGTAACAATAACAATTCCATACGTGGTTTTAGGCTTTTTAATAATGCTGGCAGGTTTGTTTTGCAACGCCCTGGAAATACTCAAAATTTATTGCGTGCCATTATGACCCAGCAGGGGCCAAACTTAACTCAACAAGTTGAGCCACCACAAGAAATTCAGGTAAATGTATTACCACGTCTATCAAATACTGATGATGTATCCGCAGCTAGGCTTAGACGTGCAGAATATGTGGCCTCTTTGCGAGGCTCTGAAACTGTACAACAAGTTAACAACAGACGTGCTCAAAATACTCAAAGAATTGCTGCTATTCGTGTACGTGGTAACGAACAATATTATAAGATTGCACGTCTTAATGTTATGCCAGATTTATATTTTTTAGGTGAAATGCACAGAAGATGTGAGTATTGTTATGCTTTAAAATTTGATAATGAAAATTGTTTTAAATGTTGTCATAATGGTAAGGTTGCAATCAATAATTTGTCTCCTTACCCAGAGCAGCTGAGACAATTACTGACAGATACAGACACTGCTCAGGCTAAAAATTTTCAAGCTAATATACGTAAGTATAACAGCGCTGTTTCTTTTGCTTCATTTGGAGCAAACCTACGACCTCCTCCAGGCCGTGGACCACCCTGCTTTCGTATTTGTGGTCAAATATGTCATCGTGTTGGTGCTCTTCACCCTGTTCAGGGTCAGGCTCCTGTTTTTAACCAACTCTATATTTTTGAAGCAGGTAGGGCACTCAACGAAAGGATGGCATGCCCTGTAAATAATGGATGCAGAGAGGATGTGATGCAAACTGTTCAGGATGTGATGAACAGACTTAGCCCTTTTGCTGCTGCATACAGATACATGGCCGAAGTAGAGGCTTATGAAATAGCTCAGGCAGCAGTTGAAAATCGTGTTCCGTCAGAGGTGCGCATGTACATGAAAGTTGGTGGTGATCGAAGGCGATATAACTTGCCACATCATGACGAAGTAGCTGCAGTTTTTGTTGGCCAAGATGGAGCTCCTCCTGCAAATCGGGATATTGTTATCTACCCACGCGGAGGTGTTTTACAAAATATTTCTACATTATCTGCGAATTTGGAGCCAATGGTTTATCCCCTATTTTTTCCAAGGGGTGAACCAGGTTGGCATAAAGGGATATCCCATGTTGGTGAACATGCAACCCGTACTCGCAACACTACCACAATGTTGCAGTATTATACTTACCGTCTCGCTATTCGGGAAGACTTTAGCCCAATTCATTATGGTAAAAAATTATTTCAACAGTATTGTGTTGATTCTTATGTTAAAGTTGAAGGTAACAATTTAAATTATATTCGAGCAAATCAAACTAAGCTTCGTGTTGATAGTTATGCAGGTTTAGCTGACCACTTGAATGCACAAGCTGAACAGCAAGGTCTTCAACCAGGTCGTATTGTTGTCCTTCCTTCAAGCTTTCAAGGAAGTCCACGTGCTATGGCACAAAATTATCAAGATGCTATGGCAGTCATTGGTAAGTTTGGTAAACCTGATTTTTTTCTTACGTTTACATGCAACCCAAAATGGCGTGAAATTACCAATAATTTGTTTGCAGGTCAGTATGCGCATGATCGGCCTGATTTAGTTTCGCGAGTTTTTAAATTGAAACTAAATGAACTCCTTAAAGATGTTACTGTAAGAGGAGTTCTAGGTAAGACTGTAGCACATGTGTATGTTATAGAATTTCAAAAAAGGGGTTTACCTCATTGTCATTTGTTACTTCATTTAGATCCCATTGATAAACTCCGGGATGCAGATGATATAGACAGTGTTATTTCAGCAGAAATTCCTAACCAACTGGGACAACCTGAGCTATTTGAAACTGTACGATCATGTATGATTCATGGACCATGTGGCCATTTAAATCCCAATTCCAGATGTATGGAGGATGGTGTTTGTACAAAAAAGTTTCCAAAGAAATTTTTAGCCTCTACCATTGCTGAGGTAGATGGATATCCATTATATAGACGTCGTGATAATGGAATACATATCAATGTAAATAATATTGCAGTAGATAATCGCTGGATTGTTCCATATAATCCCTGGCTCTCCAAAAAGTACAACGCACACATAAACTTGGAGGCTTGCATGTCTGTCAAATCTGTTAAATATCTCTATAAATATATTTATAAAGGTCATGATTGTGCTACCATTGAGATCAATGAACGTATTGATCATAATGAGGTTCAGACATTTTTGGATGCTCGATATGTCAGTGCACCTGAATCAATATGGCGTCTTTTTGAATTTAAGATGCACCAGCAATCTCATGTTGTCCATAGATTGCCAGTGCACTTGCCAAATAACCATATTGTTTATTTTCAGGAAGGCCAAGTTGAAGAAGCTGCAACCAGAGCTGCAAATCAAGACACAAAACTAACAGCTTGGTTTGTGCTAAATGGAGAGGATCCCAATGCTCGCCAATATTTATATACAGACATTCCTTTTTATTTCGTTTTTAAGAATGATAATAAAGTTTGGAAACCAAGGCGACAGGGTCATGGTAAAATTATTTCTAAAATGTACAGTATAAGTCCTCGTGCAGGTGAGCTTTTCTATTTACGTATGCTATTATTGCATGTACGTGGTGCAACGTCTTTCCAAGATTTACGAACTGTAGATGACAATGTTGCTGGAACATTTCGTGAAGCCTGTTTACTGCGTGGACTCCTCCAAGATGATACAGAATGGAATAATACTTTGCAGGAAGCTGTCAACTTTCAGATGCCTCAACAGTTAAGGCAACTGTTTGTTGTTATACTTACTCACTGCGAACCCTCCGATCCTTTCACTTTGTGGACGACATACAAAGATGCTATGTGTGAGGATTATATTCATAATATGGGTGAGGAACAAGCTGAATACAGGGTGCTTCAAGATATTCATTCTGTACTTAGGCAATTTGGTAAATCTCTTACTGATTATAATCTTCCTGATTTAGATGAATTACCTCCAGCTGAAAATATTGACGTAGCTATGGAGGTTGAAAGAGCTTCTCAACTAAGAGCACAACTTACTCAAGAACAGGCAGCAGTGGTTGATTCAGTCATAGAAGCTGTTGTAAATGTTGCTAACAATACAGCCCAAAATAACCGCTTATTTTATTTAGAAGGGGCTGGTGGTAGTGGTAAAACTTTTACTTATAATTACCTTATTTCTGAACTTACAGGTAGGGGTTTTCAAGTTGGCACTGCTGCATTTACTGGCATAGCAGCAACTCTTTTAAAAAAGGGTACAACCATACATAGACTGTTTCGGTTACCTGTTCCCATTGTAGAGAACAGTACTTGCAACGTAACACCAGTCTCAGCTTATGCTACAGTGTTGCGACAAAAGAGTCTCTTTTTACTTGACGAAGCTTCCATGATTCCTAAACATGCTTTCCATGCAATAGATCGGCTTCTGAAAGACATTTGTAATAACGAACTTCCATTTGGAGGTAAAGTTTTTCTTTTAGGTGGTGATTTTTCACAGTTATTGCCTGTGGTTAGAAAAGGAAAACCAACTGATATTGTGGACATGTGCTTAAAAAGTTCTCCACTATGGTGCTTAGTTAAAGAATTTAGGTTACTTCATAACATGAGAACGAGACCAGGAGAACAAGACTTTGCTGCATGGCTTTTGCAACTTGGAAGTGGTGTTTTACCTGCACGAGAACAAGAACCTTTCCATGGTGCGATTCAAGTCCCACCCAATTGTGTGTTAGAAAATGAGTGTATTGTAAATACTATGTTTAGGGATCTTCCACCAGAAAATATGGCATTATCTGTTATTCTAACACCTACAAATGATGATTCACTTATCATTAATGATCAAGTGTTAGCATTGTTGCCTGGGGAAGAAAAAGTTTATCTAAGTGCAGATGATGTTGTGTGTGATGAGGAGGAGGAACGCAATCAATACCCGGTAGAATTTTTAAACAGCATTACACCTTCAGGTATGCCTCCTCATTGTCTTAAATTAAAAACTGGTGCCATTGTTATGTTATTAAGAAACATAAACATCAATAAAGGCTTATGTAATGGCACTCGCCTAATTATAAGACATCTTCACAACAACTGTGTTGATGCTGAAGTACTCACTGGCAATGCTATTGGAGATAGAGTACTTATTCCAAGAGTACAACTTGCACCTTCGGATACAGGTATGCCTTTCGTTTTACGTCGCAGACAGCTTCCATTGAGGCTGTCTTACGCTATGACGATTAACAAGGCACAGGGGCAAACCTTTGAAAAGGTTGGGATATTGTTGCGCAGACCATGCTTTTCTCATGGTCAATTGTATGTTGCTTTTTCTAGAGCTAGAGCATTTGCAGATGTTCGAGTTGCTGTTGTCCCTTCATCCAAACAAGGATTCTTCAATGGGAAGTGTTATACTCAAAACATTGTATACAGACAAGTTCTCACTTGATACTGTTTTTATAAACTTTTAGCACTTTGATCATCTAGCTGTTCGTGTTATGTACAATAAACTCTAACACGGACTTTTCGCAGATGTGTGTGCGCACTATATTGATCGTTCGGCCTACTGTACAGGGTTTGTGTGAACGAATTATCTGTAGTGCTTTTGCTACAATGACATTAAAAACAATTAAAAAATACAAAAACATGAAACGTAGAGTATTAGCAAAAACTTATTTTATAAAAAAAATTCTGTTTAAAATCTAAAAACCTCATAACAGACATGAAAGATATTAAATATTTTGTCAAAGTTTATAATCCCTTTTTTCAAAAAAACACAAATTACAAGGCATACAAATAACGCAGAAAATTTGAACATATATTGCGAAATTATTGTAGGTAAATATGTTACACAGATAAGTATTTACGTCATTTATTTTTTTATTTTTACGTGCTATTATTCAAGTTTTTTTCATTGTTTTTTCCTTTTTTTAGTTAAAGCCTAAATTCTATCATTTGTGGAGATAAGGCATGAACTAAAGTAAGGGCATTGCATTTTTATACTGATAAACAAATATTTATATGTCTATCTTTTTATTTACAGTGGCCGTTATTTTTTTCCCGCCCCTTCTTTATTATAAACATCATTTTTTGACGAATTACTGTCTTTGTCTTTCTCTTAGGTTGCAGCACGAGATTATTTGAATTGAAGCGGGGGAAAAACGATTAGAAGAAACGTGTCGACATTTATTTGCTTATAGGGTATCGATCAGCATACTGCCCAGGTAAGCTCACCATTTTAAATTTTTTATTATGTCGTTAAACTTTCTTAATGCTAGGAAAAAATGTATCAATACAATTTAATTTTATCTTTTCTTTTCATTTTTAGGCCAAACAATTAAATCCCACGAATTACGAGAATGAAGCTAAAATAATAAAAATCGAAAAAGAAGAATCAATTGACGTATAAGGACTGTATACTATCGTTTCTGTAAAATTTGTAATGAAATAAGAAGATAATGTTAAAACAGTCAGTGCGACATCAATTCATTAACAAATTTACTGACTTGACACCTTTAACGTCGATTCGCACTAACTAATTTCGTTCTAATATCACAGTTTTGTGGATCGAAACGCGCTTATTGGTTGCGGACATCTTATAGTCGCATTACTTTCTACCTTTTCTAAATGAAATATATTTTGTTACTTATCTGACTTACCTTAATGCTTTTTTTCTGAAATTTAAGCCTTTTTAACTTCTTTCTGTCAACCGCGACCGTCAAAAATTCTTACACAAAATTTCTTCACGAATTACAAAAAAGGGTCAAGACAGAGAGATTTGTTAGCATATATTTTAGGATTTAACTCGGGTGCAAATATTGTAATTTAATTAATTAACAAATAAATCAATTTATAAAGGTCATAATTGTGCTACCATTGAGATCAATGAATGTATTGTTCATAATGAGACATTTTTGGACGCGCGATATGTCAGTCCACCTGAATCAATATGGCTGCAGAAATCACTTTTTATTCTAGCATTAAATATTGGAAGTTTTACGTTTTAACTATTTGCAGTAAAATAAAGCAAGTAACAAGGCTTCATTGTGAATATAAGTATCTGCCGGCATTTGAAACAGAATAAACGTGTTTTTACACCACAAAACATAAGGATGAAAGACAACAGCTTATCATTCTAACTACTTTTGTACTCTCTTCACCGGTATATTATAACTTAGACATTTACAATTTGAGCTGCTATTTAACGCAGAAACAACAAAGAAAGTAAACACTTCCTTCCTAAAATGTAATCACATAAATGGACAACCTGGAAGTTTTTTTTTTGGAAATATTACCAGTAACCAAGAAGGTTTAAAAAAGACACTAACTCGCCTTTACTTTCAAGAATTTTAGAATAACGGTGTCAGAAATGTATGTTTCTCGGTAAAACTTTTAACTTTAATCATTTCATCTCTTAACTTTAAAAGCAACTTTGAGGTATGGGACCTAAGTAGCTTTTTGAAATGACAATAACTACACAGATAAAATTTAATATTTTTTTAAGAATTATGTGTATGTATTTAAGTTTCTTTGTTATTTATTGAAAAACCGGGTCATAAAACCAAACATATAACAGAAATTGATCAGTAAATGCGCTACTCCTTGTGTTAAGATTAAGTATACGTCGCAAATCGAATTTGCGCAAGTAAATTCGAATGTTGATGAATAATTAAACCAATCAATCAACGCCTATTTTTTCGAATACTTTTCGAACATGTTACCAAGCACTTTAACAATTAAGTAAACAAAGTTTACAACGGGGCTTAAAAAGTAAAAAAACAAAGAAACTTTTTGCAATCTTTAAAGAATGGAGCGCACTTTTAATAATAAAACAGGTAAAAATATAAATTGTTTAAAGTTCTCTCTCAAGCTTCAGATAACTGTTTTTACATGCAATCCCTTCTCATAAAAAAGCGTGTAATGTCTTTTTCTCTCATTTTCTCTATAGATAGTGATGAAAAAATGATTGTGGTAGAGCACAGGCACTGTAAGTATCGAATGATGATGCAAATACTGTTCTTCTGGGTAATATGAGAAATCTGTAGCTTGCTTTGTATAAAAAACTTTAACGATAAGCTTCATGCGTAAAGTAATTGTTAAATTCGTAGCAACCATTACAGCATCTATAACGTGAATAAACAAGCCCGTCGTTGTCGAAAGCATGCATGCAAAACTTATAATTTTCTTCTCAAAAATATACCCACAAAATAAAATATTCTCACTATACAACTTGCAACAGTTGTTTTAACTCTTTTAAGAACAATGTTTATTCCAATTCAAATCGAACGTTTTTTTTCATAAAGCACCTGGTTTTTACAAAAGTCAATTTTATAGTCCTGGTTTTCACAAACATTCAGTAAATTTTTCACAATAGTCATAAACGCATTGTTTTGAATTGTTTACTGATCAATATTATTTCCAGTCATTTGCGTGACAAAATCATAACCCACTTAATTTTACCCCTAAATTTTATCTTTTCAATTTTAAATAAGATTATTCATTTTTGCATTTTTCTTTACAGATAGCGATAATGTTAACGACACCACCACCACAACCACCACCACCACAACCACCATAGCCCCAAACATCAACGACACTACCACCCGCCAAAACAACAACAACAGCAACAACAATAACAACAATAACAACAACAATGGTGATGGTAGCAACACCAACGGCCTCTGTAAGCACAAAATATTAATCACGTGCTAATTCTAGATTTTCTATTTGTGTTTTTCTCACTAATTTTACCGGAAAATTTAAACATTAGTATCATTTTCATACTTTTAGATCCCGATTTAAGCTACAATGCTTTTAAAATGTACCGAAAAGTACATAAAGGATCGTCAAGCAGAAATGCTTGGCGTGTTTGGCGCAAGAATGGTGGCAAAGACCGGGAGGGGTATGTTTGAATCCCAAAAAATGAAATGACTAAGAAGAAGAAAAATATATTTGGTAGAGGAAATATTATATTTAACGGCACTGCAAAGATTGGAAAAATATGTTACCAGCAGTGAATGTATAAATTTCAACCCATGCAAATTCGCAAATACGTTTTCTTTGCCGGTGATATATTTTTCTAATCTTTTGTTGTATTTATAGTTTGAATAAAATTAATAAATAAACAATCTTCCGCGTCATGTTTTCTTTCAATTTGTCAAACTTTACAAACTTTGTTTCCGTTGCGGAATGAACAGGTTGATGACGTCAACAAAAAACCCTTAAACACCAATATCCCTGCAACCGTTTGTCAAAGATACATGATCCTATACATTTTCTTGACCAACGTTTCAAGATCTATACGATGAAGGCAACACCTATACAAATTTAAAAAAAAATATTTTTTTGTGTTTTGGGGTCAGCAAAATTTTTTAACCCTTATTTCTCCTTAGGCGTTGGTCGAAAACGTATGATCCTGTAGATTATTTTGATCAGCGTTTTAACCTCTACACACTACAGGCAACAAATAAACTAATTTTTTTTGTATGACGTCAGCAAAAAATCAAAAACAAACTATTTTACCATTGTCCTTCTGCCTAAGTGGATTTCTCCACGGGCCTTATCGACTAGTATTATTCTAATATCAGGTTCATGATGATCAGGTGATGATTTTTATTTTTTCAGCCTGAGTTTATCAAGCCTCGCATTTTCCAAAGCAATGTAAGATATTTTTAATAATCATCACTTTGTGTCATTCACTTATTTTCTTTTTTACGTTGTCTTTTATTCTCATGTTTATGTTATGTTTACGTTCACCAAGATTGATATGTTTGTATATTTTTTAGTAGTTGTCACGCATTCTTATAGTTTTGGCTCAGTTCTATACTGCAGAAATTTTGTTATCATTTTGGCTTCATTGTTATTTTAACATTTTTGCTTCCCTTTAGGAGTTTGCAGTTTCTTCAGTCACCACCAACAATGGAATTTCAACTAAAGAATTGTTGAATTATCACATACTCTTGCCCATATTAATGTGTCAGAAAAAACATCTTCAAACAACCCTCCAACTACACAAATCTCAGCTAATACTACAGAAGAAAACTTGACAAGCAAAGATGTTGTTGCTGACACTAGAATCCATGTTCCTGTTGGAAAACAGAATTCTTCTATAACAAACAACTCACCATCTACACAAATCTGTTCTAATGCTACAGAAGAAAACTCAATGACGAGCAAAGATGTTGCTGCTGATACTAAAATCCATGTTTCTGTTGGAATACAGAGTTCTTCTAATGTACCAAACAATTTCCATCCACGCGAATCTCTTCTAATACTACAGAAGAAAACTCAATGACAAGTAAAGATGTTCCTACTGATACTAAAATCCATGTTCCTGCTGATACTAAAACCCATGTTTCTGTTGCAAAACAGAATTCTTCTATACCAACTAACTCTCCATCTACTCAAATTTCTGCTAATACTACAGAAGAAAACTCAATGACGGGCAAAGATGTTCCTGCTGATAATAACATCCATGTTCCTGCTGATACTAAAATCCATGTTTCTGTTGCAAAACAGAATTCTTCTATACCAACTAACTCTCCATCTACTCAAATTTCTGCTAATACTACAGAATATTGTGCTGCTGATACTAGAATAAATGTTCATGCTGGAAAACAGAATTCTTCCAATGTTTCAAACAACTCTCCATGTACTGAAATATCTGTTAATGCTGCAGAAAAAAACTTGATGACTAGTAGAGATGTTGCTGCTGATACTATAATCCATGTTCCTGGTAAAAAACAGAATTCTTTTAATGTACTGAACAACTCTACATCTACACAAATCTCTGCTAATACTACAGAAGAAAACTCGATGACAGCCAAATATGTTAATGCTGATACGAAAATCCATGTTCCTGCTGATACTAAAATCCATGTTTCTGTTGCAAAACAGAATTCTTCTATACCAACCAACTCTCCATCTACTCAAATCTCTGCTAATACTACAGAATATTGTGCTGATGATACTAGAATCAATGTTCATGCTGGAAAACAGAATTCTTCCAATGTTTCAAACAACTTTTCATGTACTGAAATATCTGTTAATGCTGCAGAAAAAAACTTGATGACTAGCAGAGATGTTGCTGCTGATACTAGAATCCATGTTCCTGGTAAAAAACAGAATTCCTCTAATGTACCAAACAACTCTCCAACTACTCCCATCTCTGCTAATACTACGGAAGAAAAGTCAATGACGAGCAGACATGTTGCTGCTGATACTAAAATCCATTTTCCTGTTGGAATACAGAGTTCTTCAAATGTATCGAGCAACTGTCTATCTCCAACCTCTCTTGCTACAATAGAAGAAAACTTGATGATGAAAAAAGATAATGCTAGTGGTGCCAGAACCAATCAACCCAGTGGTAAACACAAATCTGAGTTCTTCGATTTAAATTTTGTAAGTTGTTCTTTTTGTAATATATACTGTTTTGTGTTTACTTATGAATATGGGCTTCTACAAGGCAAAGTAACTGTTTTAACGTTGTCCTAGTAGACCACAAAAACCTAAGATTAAAATTACAGATATAGCTTGCAAGGTCTTGAGTTAATCATGGGCTTTATATTTACCAGTGCACAGTCTACATTTTATTACCCAACCTTAAGCAGTTCTGCCAAACAAAACCTCTTTTACTTTCAAATTTTAAGTTCCCAAATGACACATAAGTAGTTTTTGTCTGGTACTGAACTAGAAAAAACCCAGGCGATATGCTGTATAGAATTTGATAAAAGCTCTCATAAATAGATTGTTTACCAATCTTTTGATGTTTTTATAACGTAATGATGACATCATACAATGTCAGCAAAAATAATGATGAAACCATTTTGGCATTTTGGTCCTTCCATGTTGAACTATGATTGTGCCAAGTCTCTCCACAAAGAAAATAGTGGATCAAAACTTAACAAGTTTTCATAAGGTTTGAATGAAACATCTATTTTAAGGGGTGTCAATTTTCGAGTTAGCATTTACCTGGATAGAAAAAAGATAGGGCAAATATATCTTGCCATTGATCTCTTTTTCTTTTCTTTTTAAATGTAAAAATTTGTTTTTTAACTACCTTGTATACAATAGTGCATTCATTCAGGTGGCAAAATATACTATGCAAACAACAACTAATGATGGAGTCAATAATTTTTTGTTTAGTCAAAAGCTGTGGGAAGTACACCAAAACAAAAGTCACGGTAATAATATTTTTAAACCACTGTTTTTATTTTAAAGGTGTAACGCAATTCTTATGAAGTAGTCAGGAAAATAACAAAGCACAAAATTAATGTTAATTTTGAAAATTTGTGCTAATTAAATGCCCCCTTATTAAAGTGTATTGTAAATATATCCTGGAAGTTTTTTAGTATTGTCCGTGATACGAGATAGTATCGAGAGAGAGAGACTGGTTGTGGATAACTGCATTCTTATTCTATAATAGCACTCTTTTAAAAAAGAAATGTCCATCAAATTTTGCCTTTTTTACTATTTCAATATTTTTTGAAAGTCAGTTGGGCAGAATCGTGCTAATTAATTTTTTTATAAGTTGTTATAGGCATTCGCGTAAATTGTGTGCCTCATTAAATTTCCTTTGTGTTGATTGTGTGCCTTATTGTGCATTGGTAATTTACAGGAATAAGGTATATTCTAAATTATGTTAAATTGGTTAAGGTTTAGTCAATTCTAAAGATTGTTGATTTTTGGCGATAAAATTAGATTGGCCTAAAAATAATAAATCATTAAACTATCTTGTTTCAATTTTTAGTGCCATCAAGTGCAGAAAAAGATCTTTGCGTTGTCAGGTGAGTAAGCATTTTAAAACATGGATTTTTCAAGAAATTGAAGTTGCTTCAAGAGGGCAGTTTCCTGCTCCTGCGGTTTAAAACCACTGCTTTTACTTGGAGGAATTACCTAATCAGCTAAACGAACTGTTTCACAGCAGTATCACAAGGGAATTTACTTTACAGTGCCATATTGAAGAGACTTATAGGATTAACTGTCTAAACGTTGTCATTCAATAATTCAGTAAACTTTAATTTGAATATCTTTCTTTTTTAATTTAAGATAAAGAATCCTAAAAGTGATTGTCCGACTGACATCTTACCAAAGGTTTGTTTATGTTTATAACTTTTCCTTTCTGTTCACGCAGAGTTTTTTAAAAAAAATCACCATTCAATATATACTTAAAGTATTTTGTCAATTTCAAGTTTTTGTTTAAGTAGTCCATACACAGAAACAACATGGCATATTTTTTTACGTTTTTTTATGTCCAAATTTTGTGCCCCAAATGTGTAATTTCAGTAACTGTCACAAAAGCCAACCTGGTTCATATAAATTTTGTTGATTTGTGACATCAAACAACTTTTGCTTTAGGCAAACGTAAAGATCCTTTTACATCTTAGTCTTCTGAGAGTGATTATAAAAGTTATTATAAATATTGCTTCTAAAATACAAAAATAATTTGGTTTGTTTTCACAACATCAATTTCAGCACATTTTTTTCTTTTAAAATTAATACATTTTAACATTTTGTGTAATTATTTGTATTTGTGTAAGAATTATTAACTTTTGAAAAAATTTAAACGTTCAGTGTGCACTTGTTCTACGAACCATATTTTTGTTTTGTTTGTTTGCTTATAAGCAAATACTAAATAAATTCAGTATCGTTTGTTTACATCCACTCCAGATTGATTAGTGCCAAAGTACATCACACATGTTTACCAAGCAAAATATCCTATCCACATTGTCATGGTGGCAACCACAAAAATCTCAAGAACCAATGTTTAACTTACACAGTTCATATTCGCACTCTAATGATCACTTTGAGCCCAAGTTGTTATCAATTATTAATTCTTTAATAGAGAAAACTTCCATAATTTTTAGAATTTGTGATACAAAAACACAAACAACAGAAAATATAACAGTCAAAAAAATGCAATAAAATATAGATTTTTTTCAGAACCACCAGTAAAGCAATGTGTTTGAAATTTTCTGTGCTTTTACATCAGTTTTTTTATGAAATGTACCCTTCCGAGCATTATTATATCATACTCAATAATTTGATTTTTGTTTAATTTTTACTCATGTCACAGTTTTGATATGTGACCACCTGTTTTATTATTTTCTTGTGTTATCATTTTCTGTAAGAGTATCCTTTGTTAATAAAAAAATTTCAGCATTAGGGCATGTTATTGCAGGCATTTCAGTTTTGTGTTCAAAAAATTTAAAGTTTTCTTCCAACAGTGACATTGACGATGAAGATGAGATTAAGTCAAGTAGGACAGAAAGACTTCAAGTGTAAATTTTGCCGTTGAATGTATAAATTTTTGCTATGTTGTTTTAAAGTAGGTTTTACTTGATTTTTTCATGATAAAAATTTGTGACATTCTGCTGCAGTGGTCATTCACACATAATCTTTTGATGTTACAGGCTTCGGTAGATAATGAATGGCGATTTTCCAGATTTTGTTCAAACAGATGAGGAATCAGGTAGTAAATTTTGCTGCTATAAAGGAAGAGAAAATTGCACCCATTTTGGCCAAATTGCAAAACTTAGGGTCGGCAAAAAGTTAATTTTAACAAATAATATATACCTATTTTCCGTGAAGGTTGCCAGATTTTGTCAATTTTGCAAAAATTAGTTCCCACAAAAATTATTGGCAAACTATATGCAAAATTGTTTGAAAAAAAAAATTTACAACAACTTTTTTTTTTTATTAGAGTGAATTTCAACTTCTCCTACATAAAAGTCCTTGTATAAATCGAGGGGAAAAATGTGATTAAGCTCTTTTTTTACAAAGTTTTATTCACGCAAAATCTTTGGGCTTGCTAATTAACGTTCTTGCGAAAATTTAGTTTAATTTTTCATAAAAATTAATTCCCTAAAGGTAATTAAAACATGCATATCGTGAAAAATCATTGAAATGATCATTCACAAAAGTTATATATCTTACAAAAAACTTTAAAAGGGACCATTCGCGAAGGTTATTTCTTTAATTTAGCAATTTTTTTACTCACAAAATTTTCTTCATTTGAGTAGTAAGGCTTATACTGATATTATTTTGCATTCAAATCGTATAATAGTTTCTGAATATTATTAATTCACTAATTTTAAACAGCAGTTACCATCACATTGATGAAGTTCGATAATCAAAAATTTTATATTCACCATGTTTATAAAAATATGCTGCCCACAGATAATTCTAAAATATACACTTGTCTAAAACGGTAATAATTATTTTCCCCAAACTTATGCCCAGAACACTACATCTACAGCGATTATTAAAGCTAAAGTAGCTCTCTTGATAATTGTAGAGGTGTAGTTGGATTGATCCTAGTGATACGGAAGACTCTGACTATCAACAAAACTCAGACACGCCATCTGAGGCAAGTTCGGATGATTATTGCAGTGATGAAAATGTGGATTTCATTGTTAAAAACAAGTCAGTCAAGAGGAAGGTAAAGAATAATTTGATAAAAAAAAAGAAACGTTTGAGGAGGATTGAGAAATCAGTAAACGTTACTGCGAGTTGTAAGTTTGAATCAACTTTCTGATATTTTTTCATTGTTATGAAGATAGTGAAAAGCAAATTAGGGTAATATCCTAAGGTGATTTCTTACATAATGTTAATGATTGAATAATTTATTGGTTATTGACCAATTTCAAGATTCACTATCTTTGTATTCATCCTCGTCAACAACAATTTGAGAAGGAAAAGCATCAAATATTTCCCCAGAATCAGCAAAGAGAAGAAAACCAGGCAAAAAAAATTGTGAAATAGATATTGTCACTAATTTTGTAGTACTTGAACTACAAAATATACAGGAAATTTAAGTGGGGCTTATTCGGTAATGGGGGCTTGAGCGTAAAAGCTTAATTGATCATTTGCGGTTATAACTAAACCATGTCCTTTGTGATGTCCGTTATGAAATTTCCTCTTTAATTATGTCGCAAGTCATAACTGTATCAATCAATTGTGAATCCCAAGTTATATGTTAGGGACCATACATTTCAGAAATCCCCCAAAATGGGGACAGGGACTCCCTTATAGATGTTTTAGAATTGGGAGGGGTCCATATGAAATAAGTCGTCACTTTATCATAAAAATGTACTGTATAACTTTCTTTTTGAAATCACCATGTGTAAAAACCATGTGTACAGCACCCAATAGACGACATATTAGACTTGCTACAAAAAAGTGAACTCAACATACCAAGTACCCAAGAGAAGGGGTCAAATTTAGAACACAGACAATGGGGAAGACGACGAGGGAGCTAAAAATGGAGATTTTTAACGGTGACGATGTATGGTCCCTTATGATATTTAATCATTGTTATTTTTAGGTGATGAAAAAGATAATGCTTTAAATGAAAATAATGAGTTTGAAATAGGTTTGCTAATTGCGTATATATATGCCCATGCTATTTTCAAGTATTTAACTCTATCTCAATTCTACTTTCATTTCAGTTGTATCGGTGCCTCGCTCAATGAAAAACTGTGAACAGAAGAGGATATATGACAAGATCCACTTTTGTCTCTACTGTGAGTCTGCTTGTTTGAAAATTGGTTGTCACATATTGAGCCGACACAAGGATGAGGACGAGGTGAAAATAATAACAGAAATGGGTGCCAAGGATAGAAAACGCAAACTAGATGAATTGAGGTACAGGGGTGACTTTTATAGAAACATGAAAGTGTTACGGATAGGTGGAGAATTGATAGTGTGGCGAAGGCCTCCCCAGAATGCTGTTGTCAATAGTTCTGACTATGTACCATGCAGGTCGTGCTTGGTATTTTTGACCAGAGCGGAAATGTGGAGGCATACAAAAACATGTCCATTTACACGGAAAGAACAAAGTAATCACAACTTAGTTGAGCAGGCTGAGTTATTATTGTATCCAAATAAATACAGCGATGGTGCCACTAAGGAGCTAGGAGCCTTAATCCTAAATAGTATGTTGAAAGATGAAATAACGGAGTGTGTGGTTGTAGATAATTTGATTGTTACATATGGGTCTTTCATGTTGATGTCTTCTGGAATACGTAGAGCAAACGGAATATCTCAACGAATGCGGATACTAGCTCGATTGGTGTTACATTTACGTAAAAAAACAAGTCAATCAAAATCATCTCTAACAGATTATCTGAAGCCTGAGATGTTTGATATGATAGTATCATCAACTCAGGAATTAGGTGGATACTCAATGAAGAATGTCAATGGCGAAAATGTGTCCTCGTTTGCCATACCATCTCTACCTTTGAAAATTGGGTATAGTTTGGAAAAGTGTTGTTCTTTACTCAAGGGCATTGGAATTAAAAGTAAAGACGTAAAAGTTCAAAAGAATGCTGTTGAATTTTTGGAATTGTATTCTTTGGAATGGGCGGGAAGAATATCGTCAGTCTGTCTGAAGACGATGGGTGACAACAAATTTGATAAAATAACTTTGCTTCCACTAACTGAAGATCTTCTTAAGATAAGGGAATATCTGAAAACGCAATTACCATTTGCTACTTAACGTCTTAAAGAGAAGAAAGATCTGAAAAGTTGGAGAGTGTTGGCGGATTTGGTTAGTACTAGGGTGACAATTTTTAACCGTCGAGGTGGAAACGAAGTAAATCAACTACTGGTAACAAAATTTAACAATCGTGATCAGCACAAAACAGGTGAAATGGAAGAAATAAAGCAGTCTCTCAGTCCAATAGAAAAAAGACTGACGAAAAGGTAATTTCGTTGTTTGACTTTGTTCTTAACTTTGCATTTATGTTGCTGTATCTTTCAAAAATCAATGTTGTGGTTTCAAATCTTCTCCCGCCTAGCGCATATAAGCTTTTGGTATGAAAGTGGATAGATTATAAAATTGCATTAAAATGGTCTATGGGTAGGCTACGTGCTTCTGAATAATATAAAGGAACACATGGAAAACACACTTTGGTGATCTTTTTATTCACTTGCAAAATAGCAGCTTTGCCACCTTTCTGTAAATTAATGAAACAATTTCTGCCATTAATTTTTAGCCATCTGTTTAACCTTTTTCAAATTAACATTTTATCCTCCTCTGTTCTACGCTCTCCTCCCTGTTAAAAATTGAATTCCCACAGCTGCCACGTTCTGATTAATTTTTATTCCTTAAATCCTATTGCGTATCCTTTATTTTTCTTATGTATGCGGGGGTATTATACTTCCCAGGCTGTGCGTGGGCAATAAAGTTACTATCAATTCTTAATTAGCCTTGAAATTGTGTATATGAGAGGAAAGCCAGGAAGGCAAGTTCCAATACTTATCAATCATGAAGAGTCTAGTGCAATAAAAGCTCTAATACAATTCGGGAAAAACGTCGGGGTTGCTGAGCAAAACAAATACGTTTTTGCTGCGCCTACTAGAGGATCTCTTAATACCTTACGAGGAAACGATTGTATGGCCAAAGTGCTCAAAAGCATCGACGGTCTGGTATCACCAGAACGCATTCACTCAACCGAGTTAAGAAAGTATTGTGCGACAATATCTCAAATTGCCGATCTATCCGAAAATGATTTGCGTTGGCTTGCGGATCATTTTGGGCACCATATTTCAGTTCATCGGGAGTATTACCGCCTGAAAGATTTAACGGTTCAGTTGGCTAAAGTTTCACGACTGTTATTGGCTATTGACGAAGGAAGGGCGTCTCAATTGGCAGGAAAGAAGCTTGATGAAATTTCAGTCGAAGGTGATTTTTCTACACTTAATTGAAATTGCCCTAGTATTCAGAACAGTTCGGGATTATATTTTACTTGACGTGAGAGAATGTAGTTTATTTTAGTTTGCAGTGTTTTTTCAAAACATTTTCGCATACATTTGTTGCATTGCAAGTCAAAAATGATCTGATACATGCTGCATGAAAAAATTGTTTGTATTACCAAAGCTTTACAATATCCTGGTCTAGAAATTTACTTTTAACCTACTCACAGGTTTGTTAAAAACAGCATGGGTCAAATGCTGTTTTTAACTTAAATCTTGTTTTATTTGATTGAGTTGAGTTTTGAGACCTATTTTTATTTTTTACGGAAACGTTCTGTTGTCTGTGAATGTTGTATCTAAGAAAGATATCAATCGCACCCAGCTTACAACGTGCGTATTATCAATTTTCAATTTTTAACGTCCGTTTGCATAACTTCAAATGCCTCCAGTTCGTAGGAGATTCAAGAACAATTTATTAGTGAATCAGAGAAATATTAATATTGCGAGCCGATTTAGAAAAACAATTTGAAATGCCGCGAAATACACATATTTGCTTTAATCGCGAAATTAAAATAAAGTAGTTGCAGAAAGGGGGTAAAGATACACAATGCTTGTTATCGCGTGTTGCAACACAGCCCTGGTATTTTGACGACCGAAAACAGGTTTAAATGACTTTAGATTAGGACAAACTACTTTCTGGAAATACAGCAGATCTGATTCTATAATGTTGTTCTCTTTTATACACATTTTTTAAGCTGAAGACCATGGTATTATCGATAAAAATATCTAAAGCCAGAGAGTCCCCACAACACATTGTCATTAATTTACACACGTCCCACAACGAGTGTGGATATTGAGTGTGTATAACTAGTCCCCGCAACCGAAGACGCACAGAATACACATGACCACATGACACACACAAACAAAATAGTACACAGTTTAAACACAAGTCAAGGGGACATCGCATTTAGGCACATAAATGCAATACAGGCACCTATATTATGACGATGAAAGTCATTTACGTTGTGGGCCAAGAAAACATGTCCCCACAACTTACAAAGTCCCCATAACGTAGGCCAGATGTACCACCGCGGAGCCCACAACACAGTTTATGTAGACACACACACACAGCAAAGATTGCACAATACCAACCTTGACACCAAACGGTTTCGCCCCAAAGCCTCAACCAAGGGGTGTCAGGATTCCAGGCGGGGCACCTCTAATCCGAGGTCCACTAAGTGGTCATCAGGAGGCTCTGGAATCCTCTTCTGTCATCAAATATTCTTTAATCCGTGCAATCTATTGGCATATAAAAGAAGGAATGACTGGGGTAATAAGTGGGGTCGTCACACCCAAAGACAAGACTTGTAGGAACCTGTAAAAAGGGAACTAAGCAAGTCAAACCCCCTTGCTAGGCGACGTTTTTATATATAAATTTTTATTTTTTTAAATTTTCTGTTTTCTATTTTTATTTTATTTTCTATTATTTTAAACTGCCTGGAAGAAAAAAACGTAGGACAGTTTGCTGTTAAGTTCCTTCCGAACGTCACATTGTGTCACAGCTCTGTCATTGCAGTGAAGCCACTGGTCTGTCTTTTGGTCTTGAACAATGGCTGTATAGTGCCCATTATTAAGAGAACCAGAGTGGTTTATAAGCGCTCTGATCTTAAAGTGCTTACGGCTTCTTACCTCAGGGTCGATGGTAACAGGAAGGGATAAGAAGTCTGGGAAACAAGAAACTGGCGACACTTGTTTTGTGATATGACCATTTGACATGATGAAACGTTTTAACTGAACAATAAGGTGTGAACCACTGTTCACAATTTCCGTGTCTCGTGTTGCTGTTTGATGGGAATTACAAAGAGGGCAAAACCACTTATCATTCCCTGTCAAAACCTCGGGTTGTAAGAAGAGGTTCAATGACTCTTGAATTGTGGGTCTTGGTTGCAATTCAAGAAGTAGAGACATTTCATCAGTAGAGTGCGATTGGAAACATGTGTCACATGTGATTGTAGTTCTAGTACAAAACTGGAACATGGTGGTAGTAAAAAGCGAGTCTGTAGCAAGTTCACTTAGCAAATAACCTAGGATCTCAGGCACATCATGCTGTGTAAAAATATCAAAATTACCTTTCACTTTACTTATAGCGTTTTTTAGGGCTGCAAGGAAAGCGGATGGATCAAGTGGGACTTTCGAAGATGACAATTGGTGGAAAACATTCGAGCAAGCTGAAGCAAGAGGTGACAAGGAAGGATTCCTGCCGAGAGGGCTACATGGAATTGCGGTAGGGAGTTTAAACATTGCAGAATAGAATTTGCATAGCAAGTGTTTCCCTTATTTTGTATTCCACTGTTTGTAAGCATTAACTCTTTTGTTGACCCTGAGGATGTCATTTTCCTGTCAGTTATGTGGACAGGTGATTTGCTTTTGGCAAATTTGAAAGGTGACTTGCTTTCAGGGAAACTGTCTGTTGTTGTAGTAAGCGTTTCCCAAGGTTTTGAATCTCTGGCCAACCAAATATGGAAGGAACATTTCATTGCAATAGAACCAAGTAATTTTAGAGTGCAACGAATTAACTTGGGTGGAAAACCTAGACGACGTAAACAAGTACGCACAGAATCTGAACAGTACCCACGAGCGCCAACCTCAACTGCGAAGAAGTGAACTGCCCAACAATTAATTTCTATTGTCCGCAATAACAGAGAGTATTTATCAGTTTTCGTGTCATGCCATTTATCCATATTTTCCTCACAAGGACATGTCAACTCTATAACTATCACTGCCTTTGTCATACGAGAAAGTAACACAATATCAGGCCTAAGTTGAGTAACAGCTACATCAGGTGGTATCATTAATGTTGTATCAAGATCACACATAACTGTCCAATCTGAAGCCGAATGGAGAATGCCTATTGGAGGAGGTTTCTTCTTCTTTGCTGTGGAGTAACTACCAGCAGAAACAAAATGAATATTGCCAGGTTTGTTGGAGAGAGATGGTTTGTAAGATGATAAGAAATCTTGAAGGGAGGTTACAAGGGAGCGTAACACAGTGTCATGACGATATGTAAACCTACCCTGAGTTAAGGCAACTTTACAAGCTCCTAAAATATGGGGAACTGTACAGATGTTTTTTTTACACAAACTACAGCTTGCGTCTTTTTGTAATCCCCAGCGAACTAGATTACTTGGTGAAGGCAGTGTGTCATATGTGGAGCCAATGCAAAATGAAATTAGACATTGTGGCAGAGCCAAAAGGGTGCTCCACGAAAGATCGTTTTTCACATAAGTGCACCATTTCATCCAGTTGCCTTGAATATGGAGTTGCACTGCACGGGCTTGGAAAATCTCCTCTTCGTGTTCATAAACTATGTCAGAGATGGTTTTGCGGTATTTTTGGCATCCCTTAGTAGGTATATCCTTCTGCTTAATCAAACCAAAACCAGCTTTCCCTATCTCAACTATCTCTAACGAGCCACTGTTGTACATCATGAAAGCTGGAAATACTTCATTCTCTATAATCTCACCTTTGCAACGCTTGCATACAAACTGAATGTCAGCTCTTAACCTTCCACTAATACTACTGCACTTCTTATGTACCCAATGCTTGCAAGTCTGACAAAAAATTGAGTTACTACCAACCCTTTTTCCTGCAAACTCCACAAGGCCACTTTCCAACTACAAGGTCACACTTGGCTGCAATGCTACTAATCATGACTTTAGACTTTGCTGTGTTCACCCTTAGCCCTTTCTCTTCTAGTCCTTTCTTCCACTTCTCAAACTTTTCAACTAATTCTTCCATCGACTCTGCTATGAGAACCAAATCATCTGCATACAATAACTCCCATGGACAACCTGTTCTGAACTCCATCGACAGCGCTTCTAAGACTAGAACAAACAACAAAGGACTAAGTACAGAACCCTGATGTACACCAACATTTACACTAAATTCATCGCTAAGTGAATCTTTAATCCTGACACGACTTCTAGCATTGCTGTACATAGACTGTACCATCGTAACTAGCCACTCATCCACACCTAATTTTCTCATAGCCCACCAAATAACTTTACGTGGCACTCTATCAAAAGCTTTCTCTAAATCTACAAAGGCAAAATAGAGATTCTTTCTCTTTCCTAAATACTTTTCCTGAAGCTGTCTGAGTAAAAATATTGCATCTGTAGAGCCACGCCCTGGAACAAAACCAAATTGCATCTTATCTATATCAATTCTTTCTCTAAGTAACTTATCAATCACTCTTTCAATAACTTTCATTACTTGACCAACCAACTTCAAACCTCTATAGTTACCTCTTTCTAATGCATCACCCTTGCCCTTGAAACAATTCACTATTACACTCGACTGCCACTCACTCGGAATAGCACCATCCTTTATAATCTGATTAGCAAGACTTGTAATAAGCTCAACTCCAATATATCCAGATGCTTTTACCATCTCTGCAACAATACCTGATACTCCTGCAGCCTTGCCAATCTTCAATTTCCTAATAGCCTCCACTACTCATTCAAATCAAAACTGAAATCAACTGAAAATGAATTAATATTGAAATTGGAAAAAAAAAGATTACGTATTGCTTGTAAAATCGCTGAAATCTTCTATAACGCAAGGCAAGCTTGTCTTAATTTGCTAGACAATTCATGTGAAAACTTACTTCGTCAGTTAAGATTGCTAGCACGAAAATGTAATTTCACTTAAAAAACATAAATGGGTACTTTTATTTCTTAGAAAAAATCGTTACCAGAAATTTGAATAAGCCGGAAAGGTTTATTCTGTTGTATCATCACTTGAAACCTTTAAATTTGGACTTACAGGAAGATGTAAAGTTATTGTTAGCCAGTTTTAAATTGCCAAAAATTTTACTTTCAATGTTGCCTTTTCTACAGAAGAAAACTTCGGTTTTGTCCTTGTTAGAGCGCAACTACTTGAAGAAATAGTATGTCTTGAAAAGAGCTTTCTCTGACCTTTCGACTGACTACATTTTTCCACACATGCAGATACTAATCGAGAAGTTGTATTTCGAAAAGACAAATTGGGTAGCACATTTGAGAAAGGTGGCAGGTATGGTATGTTTTAAGAAGTTAACGTGTTAATAAAGCCGATACAAATGAAGAAAACTTGCTGGTCAATGTTAGATTAATCCACTCGTGTAGTTATTTTCTTATTTTTTTAAAGTGATTTATTGGAATAAAATCTTCCATGCAATATCTCAAATTATTCGCCTGTTTAAATGAGATACTATTTTTATAATTTGCAGATCACTCGAAACAGAGGCACGTTGTTCGAAAGAAAATATTTTACGTGAAGTCTAAATTAGAAGAACTGGCAAACGAGTATAAAGCATTTTCCGGTATGGTAGTGTGTGATGACATAGAACGAGGTGATTTCTATTGGCAAATTGTGTAAATATTTCCGGTGAGTTGAAGTTTGTGTTCTTAAAGGAAACGGTCCTCTGGATACGCACGAATTTTGGGATTGACAGCATGTTTTTTATCTATAACTTATTATTTTTATTTAGATATTGACAAGCGTCGTCTGATTGAAAATTATTTTAAAGTCGAAAGGTGCTCCGAAGAGATCAACTTGTTGGTTCGAGATATGAGGAGCTACTTGAAATTTTATGCTACCACGACTGAGAAGTTAAAAGAAGATTTGTCCTATTATAGCCATGAAACAAATTATGTCGACACAAACTTCAATTTAAGTTCATCAGCAAATGTGAGTTTCACACGAAGGAGATTGCTTAGCAGTGAACTTACATCACTGTAATTCTGACCACTGTTAAAGGTCTTTACACTATTTATGACGATATATATGGTGTCATGCAAGTTACACATTTTTGTCTCACAGATTGTAAATTGTTAGTGTTAGTAGTGACATATATTAGTGTTGATTCCTGATTACTTTACTACTTTAACCTTTGATGATGAGGTGACAAAACAGAAAGCTGTAATGATAATACTTGTCTGAGGACAGGTAGTTATGGCTACGTAGAGATTCCGAATTAATCCAAAATCTTCCTTGTTGCAAGGATTTGGCAAAATATACATTGGCCACTTTGACTAACATAAAAGTAATACAGTACAAAAGAACAAAGAAAAACAAACTTCGAATACAAATACTTGTCCACAGAAGACATTGAACAAAACAATGATAAACAACAGCTAAAGTCAGAAACAATAAAAACAAGTGATTCAAACTGAATCAAGGAGTACATAAAATAAAGAAAACTTATTATAAAGTGAATATCCTTAAACGGATAAGAGAATAGGAGTAACTACATCGCAATGCAGATAAAACTAGTCTTTAAGGAATTCATAACGAATTCTTAGGTAAAACAAAAGCAGGCAACGATCTGTGCGCCAGAACTGGTGACTCTGGCAGTAGCTTTACACGTGTTAATGGAACACTCAGCCCTACACAGATCATTTCTGCAATGGACTAGCCTAACGGCAGGACCAGCATGTCGTAATTTATGTTTTATGCTATCAAGGTCGAAATATTAGCACACATGGAACGTCACAAAACTGTATATAGAAAAAATATGTGAGTTGAAAATATATAATGATCTATACAGGGAGTGTTTGATGCGCGATCCAGAGCTGCGAACTCTACAAATACCAACACAAGCAAATGCAATAAAACAATTGGAATATCAAGAAACTTATGTTGCACTAACACCTAACACTTTTTTGGAACGATTGACTGACATTGAATTTAAAACAGAACACAATGACGTACTGACTGCTAATGCTTCTAAATTTATGGAGACAGTAGCAGAAGAGAACGGTATGACAATTTTTCATGATTTTCATGAAATATATTGCCCGGGAAAAATTCATATTTATCATGAAATATTAGGACGAGGACGGGTTGCGATATTGTCAAAACATTTCAAATATTGGTGCTGTCACGTACTTTATTTACAGCTTCAAAAATCAGAGTGGAAGTTCAGAAAAAGCACCACAAACGAAAAGTCCAGCTGTGTTAGACACGGATTTAACCAATTCCTTGACAATTCAAGCAGAAATTCAAAGCATCCTTAACATTTTTTGCTCAAAATATTCAACCGACCGAAAAATCGGCCGAAAATTTTTTTGTAAATATCCTGGAATGTCCTCTGGAATTTAACATAACTGACTGTGCCAAACCCTGAATACTATATTGTATTTTTTGTTTTATGTGTGCCTTGCATTTTTTTTGTGTCAAAATTAAATAACTCCTTGGCAGAACAAATATCGGTATAATAAATAATCTATGAACAAACAAAAAAGCTCGCTATTGAGAACATGTTATAATTTTATAGTTTTCTAAAAAGACAGCTTTTATGCATAACACAAAATTAGATTTTTTTGTAAGCGTCCTTTTCGATTTACCGCGCCTCTAAAAAACGGGTAAATTTTTCCACGGCTGATTCCTGTGGACGATTGGTATTTCTAATTTTCTGGTAGTAAAAAATAACCAGAGTCTGAGACTATCCTTTATCCTTTAGTACCGTATTTTTTCTTATATTAGACCCACTTTAAATTATAGCCCCCTCCTCATAGAGGTCTGTTGTAGAAATAAAGATTGGACCAATATATTAGTAGGGCTATGTCAGAGATGGTTTTGCGGTATTTCTGGCATCCTTTAGTAGGTATATCCTTCTGCTTATAAACAGATCAAAACCAGCTTTCCCTATTTGATGATAGCCAGCTACCTTTGTATATTAAAGCTGGCTTTCGGCAGAGCTAACAGCACTACTTACATTCCACGAACCTGATTTTAAAGTAGGTAAAAAGGATGAAACACATGGATCAGCAGAATCTCTAAGTAATAAATGTCCGCTGACTTTTAGGGACTTTAGAATAGAAGTCATACTTTTAAAGGGTAGAGGGCAAGGTGAGCTAGCCGAATATAAACAGATGTTGGTGATTGAATGATGGGGCCGTAACCATTTCCTGATCAGGACAGAACTTTTTCGTTCCAGTTTGATGACAGTTGACAAAGAAACTTCATACATCAATATTAGCCACCAAGCCCTTGGAATTACTAAGTGTTGCAGAAACATAAGAAGTCATTTAATCGAAGAGCGCATTCAGTTTCTGAGATTAATTTGTCAACAGCGGCATGATCAGAACGAGAATGAGTAATGGTGCGACCAAGAAACCTAACCGGCTTTCGTGAATCGATGAAATGGATTCGTCGTGAGCTGAGAAGGGCGTTATATTCTTACACACTCCATTATCAATGACAATAGTGCAGGACTTTGTTGCGCGAAACGACATGCCTGCCCAGTTAAGACCGGTAACACAACGGTCAAGCGACTTCTGACAATCATGTGCTGAGGGAGACATTAGAAATATGTCGTCCATAAATGCTTTCATTGGTGGTTGGGCGTGATCATTTGACACCACACAAACAAATTCGATGATAATATTGATGGCTACTAATAAAAGAATAATCGAGAGGGTGCAACCAATATAAATACCTTTTTCATGCAAGAAGAGAGTGAAAAGGATTTACTCCATAAACCACCATAATAAGTCTTAATAAGTTCTATCCAGGAAGGTGATATACCATAACGTTCTAAAGCAAAGAAGATAAGTTTGTGCGGAGCTGAAGGGTATGCATTAGCTACATCCAGCCTTGCCATGCCAGCCTTGGCAGATTTTAAGGGACATATGCTCCCAACAACCAGGAACCTTTTCCATACAACCTTTCTGAATACTTTTGTTGATGAAATTATTATTTTTTATGATGTGCGTCTCTAAACGTTTCAAGATTAGGCTAGAGAATATTTACCTTCCACATTCAATAAAGTTATTGGTCTATAATCCCTTATGCAGGATGGTTCGGGAGGCTTGCATTTGGGGATAAAAACCTTAGGTGCAACACTCCACTGCAAAGGAAAAAAGGACTGTTTAAGACATGATTTTAATGTGTTAAATAAGAAAGAAGCAGTTTTTGGACAATATTTGTAAACCTTATATGGTATCATTTTGATACCTGGCGCAGAGCCATTGCGATGAGACTGAAGAACTTGTTGAAATCTTTGAAATGTAAAAGGTGATGTATTAAAGGCTTTACCCTGCTTAGGAGGTAATGGTAAACCTTCCAATAAGGGCAATGGTACATCACGCATTGGATCCTGCAATGATTTCTTTTTGTTGTCATCGATAGACTCTTTTGGTACTTGCAACTTGACAAAGTTCTTAGGGTCTAGTAAATTTTTGCCAGCCTGATAAGGATCTCTGACAAACGCACAGTAAGCCTTACGCCTTTTCCATCGTTTTTTCCTGTTCCTTTTCTCCTCTATGTAAGGATCGGTCCTGTGACTTAAAGGGGAACTTAACCCAAAAATTATTTTTTGATATTTCATAGAACACAAGTCAACAACTTCAAAATTTAAAGTTTTATTTCACACTTCAACAGGAAAAGTTAAAAAACTCACGCTCTTTCTTTGAAAATTTCGACCGCTATCTCGACCCCTTTGACAGTAAAAAAAACTGGATCGAGCGCGGTTTATGACGTAAATGTGTTCAGAAAGCAATTTTCGTAAACAAAGCTACAAAGTATAGTCTCGTTTTATGTCTGAGTCGATTAGCTAGCAATACGTTTAATAACATTATAATTCTTACATAAATAAAACATGCCCAACTGTTCAGCATTCGGATGTACAAGCAGATCGTCACATGAAAAAGACCTGAGCTTCCACAGAGTTCCTTCAGCGAAAAACAACAAAACCTTGCGCAAGAAATGGTTGCAAAACATACAACGTGATGGATACTTGCCAAAAGATTCAGGCCTTTTTTATTTGCTCAAAGCATTTTAAATCAGAGTGTTTCCAGAGAAGACCTGCAAGTATGGAAATCATCCATAATATTTTTCACATTTTTTGATTTATTATTTGCTGAACAAATTTTGTTAAAACAAGGAATCATTCTTATTGCATTTTAGACGGGGGTTATATTTAAATATCATATCGCGTTTTAGGCGGAACTACTTGGTACCACCCCGCATAGAAGAATGTTGTCAGATGCTGTACCAACAGTCTTTATATTCACGTCAGAATGTAAAAAACGAAAACACACAGAAGAAAGGATAAAATCACGGGAGAAAAAACAGGTAAATATAATATAAAAGCCTAACAAGTGCTGGGGACGAGAAAAACACTCATAAAAAAGATAACTGTTGTATTTTGTCAAACTTGTTTCCACAGCCTTTTCATTATTTAGGTGTTTCTTCAGACAGATATCAACATTTTGCTGCTCAAGTTGAACCTGATGTTGTGGATAAAGGTGTCAATGCTGTTGTTAGTACGCAGTCGAAGAAAACCCAATACTGTTTTCAAGGTATCTCAACAGTAGAAGTAAACGACTTACAAGCACACAAGAAACCGTTGTTAGTAAAAGTCCCCGGGAAGAAGTCTGTTAAGAACATGAGTTGCAACACCATGATGTCATTTCCACCCCATGTGACAGTTGAAATGCGTACTGTGTTATTTAAAGAAAGCAACGTGGAAAACAATGACGACGACCCAGCTGCATCCGTGTACAATGATGACCAAGATTCTTCGTTTCACCCGGATAGCGTGACGGAGAGTAAAAGTGATGATGGTGATGAAAATGATTCTGGGGAACTCACTGGTGACTACAAATCAAGTAACTTTATTGTACATTGGTCTTGCATACTTTCACTACTGCGCTGTTTCACATGCATGAAAGCGGTAAGCATTTCCAACTCCATAATCGTTGGGACACAGCTGGCAAATTGCGGTTTAAACACCAATACTCAAAGGTTTCTGTCGCCTTTTTTTTGACAAAGAAAAACGCGCTAAAAAAATGACAATTCTTGGAGGCGAAACAGCAGCTAGTTCACAAAGAAAACACAACATTCAGTAACTAAGTTATATATTTTCATGATTTTATGGACTATTTGAATGAAATAACAAAAAATAATTTTTAGGTTAACTTCCCCTTTAACCATTTCTAGCAGAGAGGTAAGGCCGTGTCTTTCAAGCAGATCAAAATGTGATCTAATTTAGCTAACAGGTGATTTTTCTCTTTTACTAATTCAATTGAATGAGTAACTCGTAATGTTTCCAATATTTACAGAAATGTGGCAAAAAATTCTATGCAAAGTCCTGCAGATGAGTTTCGTTTAATCGACAACCGCGGTTTCAGTTGATGAGGATGAAGAAATAATATCAGACATCAGTTTCTTGTGATGGAACTTGGCAAAAGGGGGGTTATGCTTCCATAAATAGAGTTGTTACAGTTATTGCTGTCACATACAAAAAACGCGTTGGCGGTCGATTGCGCAAATTAAAATCATTTGACAAATCTAAATTAGTAGATAGAGAAACATTCATCATTCATCATTCATCATTCTCGGCTTAACGTCCGTTTTCCATGCTAGCATGGGTTGGACGGGGTATATTAATGACCCTCTTCCAATCTGATCTAGACTGTGTTAGATCTAAACTCAACTTCCTCTGTATCAAGTCTGTCCTTATAACATATTGTCTAACCGAAAAAGTCATCAATAAACTGCAAAATTACATTGGCAATGCTGTGCGACAACATACCGGCATGACTGTTTATTAACTGAAGAAAGCAATTGGTGCCGTTTTATTTAATTGCTCTGATGTAAACGATTTGGAAACAAGGCACCGTATGTGTCCGCATTATAAAGATGGTTAATTGCAAGTACTAAGCTGAAAAATTAACAAAATACAACAACGTATAAAAAGAAACCTGGTATACCAAGTGGAGTTTGCAAAAAAATCAACAAAGATTTTTTAAAGAACAAAGCCACACCTTCCTTTCACAACATATGTCAGACCTTTTGTATGTAGTTCAATTTAACTGAACACTTGACAAGAAAATGTTATCGTAGTCCTCAATTTGCTGACATTGCGATGATTAGTGCATGTTACTTGTTACTTCTTTCTGGAAAACTTATATAAAAGTTAAGAAATACGAGCAAGTGTTCTGGAAAATTTATAATTTTTTAAAATTAAAATGAGCTGTTAACGATTGACAACTTGATACAGAAAAGACTGAATGTTTTAAGAAAACTCCCAAATAAATATACCAATTACGAACATCATGCAAAATTTTGTAGTGTATGTGTGGAGAAGATGTTGTACCGAATGGTTTGGTTATTAATGAAAAGCCTTCCATTAACTTATGGAATGAAACGTGGAAAATTATGCTTAAATTTACGGAAAAAAAAATGTTAAACTTACGGGAACCAAATCGACTTATGCTGTACAAAAGTTAGAAGAATTCCATCTGAAACTGAATAATTTTTTTATCGGGATAGAAAACGTAAGATTTTTTTCTGATATTACTAGGTTGCATCGCTTTTAACAGTGAAACGATTGACTGTGGGGCTTAATTGAACTGATTTTGGACTTTGACCTTATAAATGTGATGAATGACACAATTGGACTCCAAGAAATAACATTCTTCTTAATTTGACATGATTGCTGGAACTCAGCGCTTCAACTGAACGCTATGGTAGCGCTTTATTTAAAAATTTAGATAAATAAATCATTTTTTACTGTGGGACCAATCCTAGCCGTTAGCGTGCGCTGAAAAAATAGAGACCGTTTCATAAACTACTTTTCATTGACTTTCTAACGGTATCAGTCCGTTGGAGTTACAACGGTTGCGTCACATATTCGTACTAACATGTATTTTGCGATATTTTTCTGATATTACTAGGTTGCATCGCTTTTAACAGTGAAACAAGACCTAATCATTACCTGTGAACTTGTGGGAGAAATAGCCAGTATTTTACTTCTAAACTTTGCCCTGGTGCAGGTGGTGATCGTGATAAACATGTAAAACGCAGAGCTCCATATGAAGTTAAAATTTGTTCTGTTATTGCTTTTTGAGAAATTGGTCCGGATCGATTCAGCAAATGTATGAATAAAATAATAATTTTCAAAGAGGTGGCTAACTACCGCAATGATGAACTAAAGGTTATACTCCTGCAAAGAAAATGCCTCTACAGGCATAATTCTCACCTTTTTTAACGAAATAATTAAAAACAAAAACAAAAACACAACACAACGGCACAACACGTGAAAAAATGGACAGAACTTTATTCAAGAGCAGTTCTGTGGAGAAAAGCAATCTTATTTAATTTTACTTATGCTGAGTATGGAGATACTTCATCTTTCAAAGATGTTGTGGATATCAAACCATATGAAGAATATGATGTCATACCAGTCAAGCTAGAATGTGTCAGACATGTTTAAAAACGCTTACGCACCTACGTAACCTTGTAAAAACTAATAAAGGTACTAGTACACCATTGCATGGAAAAGGAAGGCTAACTGAAAAAATTATGGACTCAATTAAAAAATTTCTATAGAGTAGCCATAAGAAAAAATGGTTTATGAGTCATAATGCTTCAAAAGGTATACTCATTATAACTTGTAAAACTTATAACATTGTTACTGAAAGTGTTTATTGTTTGTATTTTGCACTTTTCTTGTTCCAATTCACTTCACAAGAAAATGTCCAACCCATTTTATTTTATTAGGATGCAGCAAATGCTTAAGGACTTTTCCACCAGATTTTTCAAATAAACCAGATTATTCAGGTTTCAAAACTGGATTGTGGGCTCCAAGGAATAGTGAGGATCATCAGAAGGTCTGTGAGGCTTGGCTTTTGTGCCAGATTAAAGAACAACAAAGAGAACTTCAAAAAATGCCTGTGTCACATATAGTGAATTACTAAAACTGCCATATTTTGACCCCATTGTGACGCACGTGATTGATCCTATACATAACTTGATGTTAGGGGTTGCTAAGCAAACTTTTGGGATTTGGGTAGAGCATGGTTATATCTCGGGTGCTCAGTTAGCTCAAATAGATTTGAAAATGAAGAAAGTGAAAGTGCCTTCTGACATCGGAAGATTTGCATGGTGTATATCTATTGCCTATAAATCTATGAAAGCTGATGAGTGGAAGCACTGGACTTTGATATACTCTATGTACTGTTTCAAGGAAATAATTAACAAAAAGGATATAATATTTGGTCTCTTTCTGTCAATGCTTGTTTCTTATTGTGTAGACGGTCTATTACATTTCAGGAGGTAAAACAGGCACATGAATTGCTAAAGATGATTATGAGATAACAAGACAGCAAGCTGTGATGATGGAACTGGTCTAACGACCCTTGGAGTTAAAATTGTAGAGGTTACACCCTCTAAAGATCAAAACGCAGTGGAAGATCTCCCTTTTTGCAAGGATAGTCTGTAGATTCAAGGTAATTGAACCAAACAACCCTCTCTACACAATACAATACGGTCGTTACACAAAAACAGACAACATGAAAACAGAAGACAGACATTACGACAACAATACAAAAAGACACTCTGCTTCGCTCGGCATTTCATTACATTTTCCACACTTGCACCACCTGCTCACAGCAACATCAAAACGTGAAGCGACTTCTTCTTGATCAGTATCCTAATCACAGCTCTCCCAACTGATCTCCGAGTCAGTACTTGGTCTATATCACCTGATGGACTCAAACTGAAATCCTATAACATTTTCCCTGTTGCTTATTTTTTTTGCGTCACAACTTCTCGGTATTGCAATTGAATGAAGATTTTTCAACCGAAGTTGGTTAGTAATTTTTTAAATCTCCTGATATTTTTAAGGGGATAAATATAATTATTACCAAAGAATTTCACAAGTAAAGTTTAAGTAAAAAATTCTCATGCAGAAGATGATTTATGATCTTCTTATTGTAGTTAATTTACTGGAAAACTGTAGGACAATGTGAAATGCTGTTTGTGTAATCTTGAAAAAACTTACCGGTGTATTGGTGACGTCAGGGCACTCAAAGCTGAAGAAATTTATTTACAAGTGAAACGAAATGGCGAATGATTTCACTTGAAGAGACCTTACTAACTTTTAAGTGCAAATTAAGGAAAATGAACTTTATTTTCTTAAATCACGTATAAATATGAGCTAATAAAGGTCAACTTGATTTTTCTCGGGAGGTAAGCTATAATGTTTATTGGATACTTTGCAATTATATTAATTTTTGTTTCACTGGGCATAAATATGGATTAACGCAGATTGTGACTTTCAAAAATTTAAGTTACTGTGTTCTACATTTTTGCAACAAGTTGGTATCGTTTATATGAATTTATTAAGAGCCTTTTTATATGAGACCAGGAAACTCGGTCAACCGAGATATCACGCATGATCGAGATTGTCTCGCCCTGGTTACAACGGGGAACTCGGTCAACCCCGGGCAAGTGAGACGTGATCCCGGTCAAACTGGATGGATATTTGTTCATGTAAACACAAAAACCTGGTGGCAAGGTATGGAAAAAGTACGAAAACACATGGCACCTGCTCAGGAAGGTCCTTGTCCCAAGAAACAAAAAAATCATTTCATTGAACAGAAAAAATGCATGATGGGAGTAATTAAATGCTCGATGGTATATAAATCGATCTGTGATTATAATGGCAACAACTTTAATGCTGACAAACTGAGGCAATATCGATATTTACGTCTAGCAATGGCAAAAGTTATGCAAGACCCTGCACTGTTTGGTCCTATGGAAGAAACCAATGTCAATACTGATGAAAATTCTGAAATTGCAAATAATGACTTCAGAGAAGGAGGCAAGGAATACCACTAGCACCAATGATGACGATGAAGGTAAGGACATCATATTTTTCAATGTTGAGTCATCAGTCTCAAAATGATTATCTTTAAGTGAATTACACTGCTTAAAACAACAAGATTTTTTCAAAATCAAATCCGAAAAATTTCTCTTGATAAAGTAGCAGTATATTTATTCACATTCTTTTTTCTCTCAAGGCAATGTGATGTCAATTCAAAAGTACTAACCAAATCTTCATCAGAAGAAGACACAAATTCGACTGAACCAACAACGGGTAAGAAGTCTGCTGTTGTTAAACTGATCGATAATAAAGTTGTCCGCGTCACAACGCGATACTTTGTTGTTAGAAGAAGCAAAAGAAGATAGACATTTTCGCAGAGACCTTACCAGGGCTTTGAAAAACTCAACTGAGTCTTCTACCCAAGCTTTTAATAACATAAGTAATTCAATGGTAGAAATGACAATTGTCTTGGGGGCACTATGGAGATGTTAGCACCCGCTTTGACAACACCACCTGCCGTCACTCAACAACAACAGCAACAAGTATATTTTTAGCCAGACAATGGACAACTTGAGCTATTACAAAGTCTTCTGAATAATCAGCAATAAACTATGAGACTATGGAAACCTTATTTTACATTCAGTTTTGTGATTTCGCATGTCTTGTGAAATGTGTGGGAAAAACACTTATATTTTGGTTTTGTATAAATATAATTTTTGCATGTAATAAATATAACTGTCTATAAAGCAAAAAACAGTGTATTTCATGCATATAAGATCAATGTATGTACAAGTTAATCTAAAAACATAATGATACATCATACATCATTCTACAAGATATGTGTACGATTGCATAAATCTTCAATATTTTTCTGACTTTTGTGTCATCTCGTCTTGTGTGTGGAAGCTTGACATACTTTGGACCTAATACATGAACTATCTCTCTACAAACATGATGTATTATATTCAAAGTAGAGAGAATAGGAGTAACTACATCGCAATGCAGATATAACTAGCCTTTTAAGACAGAAATTTTAATGAAAAAAGGAGGTTTCACTCCAAAGAATAAGAAGCCACTGGAGAACTTCAGTATTCTCCCCTTTAGAGGGATGATCCAAAAGCTATTGGATTTCGGCTGTACTAAGACACCTATGAATGTGGAAACATGAGGATGGGTGAAATTTACTCATGCTTGGGATCTGGTGCGGGCCCTTAAGTAAGCATTCCCTGCCTCTTGCAAGACACCAGCCACATTCATTGACACCGTCCGTGCTTAAGTGCAATCCAAATGTGTTAGCAGTCATACTTGAAGTCCCTGGTAATGCAACTTTTATTCCTGATAAAACAGCTTGGTAATTTCGAAAAGTAGGACCAGGGAAAATCAATGGACGCAACTTGTTGACAAGTTCAATAAAGGCCTTTCTCGACAGTCTGAAGATTCTTTGTCATTCTTCCACATTTACACTAACATTCAAGGTGTGGATCCACCACATTTCTGTTCTACCCAAACGATACCAGACTTTACAAGGTTTTCGATAAGACTTTTGTATCATTTTCCTTTGATCGTTGTAGAAGAAAAATTACAAAGTGCAAGCAGTTTGATAAACTCGACCAGTGAAGTCTTAGATTTAAAGTCTAGAGGGTAGTGGCTTCGTTTTTGTGATAGTAGAAGTATCTGAAAGTGATTCAGTAATTTCAAATAAGCTCGCAAATAAATCCATTGATTAGCATTAATAGTGATAACAGAGTTGTTTCAAGCATCAACAGTATCGCTATGTTCTTATTTCTGTTGATGGAAGCGATATTTGTTTAATTTATTCACCCTGCCACTTTTAATTTTTCTTCATATAAACCCGGAATGGAAAATGACAAATTTACATAAAAACCTCAGTTGATATTACCCCGCTTGTAGAACTATTGAACTTATGTGTCATGTGTATATATTCTGTTTTGCTTATTTTCAGCCAAAATAACATTCTGTCTATATAAGATATCAGAATAACTTTTGTTTATGTTATTTGTGCCTTCTACAGTGCTATAACGATTATCAATTGCCCATGGTGATGTTGATCATGCTGTTGCGGCTGCCCTCCTAATGAGACACAATAATATCCACGTTGGAGCTGCAGCCCCACGAGGCACTTCGATTGCAAAGCAGAAAGCTCTGAAGCTCCCACGGCCTACTATATAAAGGGATTTATCCGAGGAGACGTGGAACGCTTTTCATAGTCGATGGTTGATGTTTCGCCAAGGAACCGAATTGACCAATACTAAAGCCACTCAGCAACTTTTTCAGTGTTGTGATGAATCCTTGGGCAATGACTTGCTGCGTGAAAATTTGAACATCAGCGCTGATGCCGAACAAGACCTTCTGGCCGATATCAAGAGACTTGCTGTAATCCCAGTGGCAGAAAGCGGCCGCAGATCTGACCTGTTGGCTGTGAAGCAAAGTGACGGAGAAAACGTAAGATTATTTTCCTCTCGCATCAAAAGAAAGGCCGCAACTTGCGCCTACTCTATCGCATGTCATCAAGTTGCATGTCATCAACAAGTGGATTTCACTGATGTTATGTTGGCCAGATCTGGATAGTAGTAGTTTGGAAGAGATTGTGTCATTTATCGACGCGAAAGAAATGGCAAGAGATGCCCTATCTCGGCAAACTTCCACCGCTGCCCCACGACACAAAAACTCACGGAGAGACAATAACAAGCAAACTCAATGTCAGTTTTGTCATATCACCATTGACAAATTTTCATGGAGCCGTTGGCCAAAAAATATGGTGGAACGGAAACTGTGTACTTCATGTTGGCGTGAACACAATTCACCAGTATTGAAGCTTCTCCGATAACCATCAATCACATGATGTTCAACTCGGATACCGGATGGAAGCAGGCAGAATCGACAGAGCATCCCACCCTAAAACTGGCCGTTCACGTCGATCCTGTCGACTACATTAAATTCCACCGGAAAGCACCAACAATCCAGCGTGCATCAATTAACGTTGTTACTGATACTGGCGCACAGTCCTGCTTGTGCGGAGTAGCCGATTTTCTCAGATGTTGTTTCTCCAAAAATGATCTTACACCAGTGAAACATTCGTTGTATGCTGCCAATAAGAAACGCATACGCGTATTGGGAGCCATACTTATTCAACTTTCTCCTGAGGATTTCAATGGGAAGATGTCTACAGGGACGGTGGTTGTCAAAACTGGGGTTAGGCTGCCAGAAGAAGGTGCTGAATACACTTTCTTGCTTCTTACAAGCATGAATACTGTCCAACTTGGACCTATAACTATTCTTTAAGAAAATCTTAAAGAGAAAAAAACAATCCTTCTATCACAAACAATACGACACAAGACAGAGCTAACAACATAAAAACGGACTGGTTACAGATCGAACACCAATAGAAAAAATGTATATGTCAATAATATATCCGGATACTCATCGGTTCCACTTGTCGAAAGATGTCCTCATCCAGCTTGGTGTCATCTCGAAGGACTTTCCTAAAGTTAGAGCTGCCTCTGAAGCAGTAACATCGATAGCAGCACAGCTTCATGTGGTTGTCAAAAACGAGCACAACCACCCACACGTCGTGCGCAGCTACCCTTTGAAGCTTGCCCCGAAAACATTCTGATTATGCGTCAGTGGTTGATCGATCTATATTCTGTATCCACCTCCAATCAGTACAAATACCAACCACTGCCTGCCGCACATGTGCCACTGCACTGGCAACAGATTGTAAAGGAACAACTCAATGCAGACGTATCCATGGGGGTACTGGAGAAGGCTCCGATCGGAGAACCATCACAGTGCTGTCATCGAATGGTCTTGGCTCGCAAACCAGATGGATCACCACGACGAACGGTTGATCTATCCCCTCTAAACGCACATTGTGTTAGAGAGACGCAAGTTATTGTACCACCCTTTCAACAGGCCAATTCAACTATCCTGGTTTGGGCTAATCATTCAAGCCATTATTTAACGTGTTGACATTTTTTATCCTAAGCGGAGAACTTGTCTTCGTACAGACTGGTCCAAAACTGTTATTGGTTTCTTTTTATCACAGAAACATTGTCAATGTCAACACAATTCTCCAGGTTGTTCTCAAGATGGCTGGAAAATAACGCTTGCTGGTTCCAGAATTATCTGGCCAGCAGAGACACGTTATACTCCCATCGAGGGGGGAGCCTTGGCTATCGCATGGTCACTCGAACAAACCCGTTATTTTACCCAGGGTTGTGACAATCTATTGATCATTACCGATGACAAGCCATTAACGAAACTCTTTGGTGACAGAATGCTTGATGAAATTACTAACCCTCGCCTACTCAGCTTGAAACAACAAACTTTATTGTGGCCTGTCGTAACTGGGGTAATAAGCGTGGGCGTAACACCATGAATACCAGATAAGAAAATCTAACCCTCTTGCAAAGCTTCTTCTAAAATGACTAAGGGCAGCAGGATCGTCAATCCTAAAAGCAAAGTGAGAAAACTCTGCCTCCCTACTGGACTGGGGTAATAATCAAAATAGTTATAGAAATCTGTTAAGAAATACGTGAAACCTACTGATCAGAATAAGAAAATAAATGTGTACAAGCAGTAAAAACAATCATAAGAAAAATAGGAGAACACAGTATAAAATTATCAAAGGTAGTATTCAAGACTTAAACTTAACACAAACACTGCCACTATTTGTTCACTTATGTTGAGCCCTACCTCCAACATTTCATCTGTACTAGTGGAGCGCTACCAACCACGACAACATGAATTCTTTGAATACTAAGACTAATCCATAAATACCATGTATATGTTGACAAAGATCAAAATTAAAACAACAAGGTATTGATAAACATTACCATGTATTGACACTGCCACTGGCAATACCCTTATGTAGAGCGCTACCAACTACACATCCTACAAACTAACGGAGAGCCACGAGCTGTTCCAATTTTAATATTATCAATACCATGACATACAGTTCAAGCGACGAAAGGGAAGTAAATTTATTTATTTGTTTTTATGTTTTACTATTTATTTGTTGACTACTACATGTCCAATCCCACAAAGTACACCAGCAGTTTCGAACCCTTTCACTGAACTAACTGGTGCACTAAGAAGTTGAGCGGGTTCACCTTAACTAAGGTCCCTTTCGGGTCATCAGCAGTGACTCAACCTGGTAGTCATAATAAAAGTGTTTACTATTTTTATTTTTTATTTTTTTAATGACCTTGCACTAAAATTTCGCAGAAGCGTTTAGAATTTACCGCAAATCTGTGAAGAAAATCATGCCGTCCGTAGATGTTCCCTAAAGTTTTTTGTAACATGTCCATCTTAGCACCTTGCTTACTCATTCTAGCTAAAACATTGTTCGATGATCTTACAAAGTCTGCCATGTTTGAAGTTGCGCGACGTCAAGCCCAAAGACAAGATATGATATCAAGCCCCCTTGCTGTGCTTCTTACGATGTCTCAATACAAAGAGAGAAGTGAGCAAACTCCGGTTTCACGGTGCACTGACCAACATAAATCAGCTGGGGTAAATAAAACCGCTAGGGTCATGGATTCCCTCCCCCATTTGTTGTGTGACATACAAATAAGCTAACTTCTGGAAAAGAAAAGTATGTATGACGAAGAATTATTCAAGTGAAATGTGTCTACTTGAGAAATACAGCGATCGTTGCATTTGAACCAGGTGTTTTGTTGATCCTTAATGAAGGCCCAGTAATGACCTGCTTTTAATGTACCTGAGTGGTTAATGGTAGCAACCAAGTTGTACTTGTTGTTGAAAGACATCGTCAGTTGGGTGAGACGGTACCTTTAAGACATGTTTTTTAGGCAAGCAATTGACTAACTTGTTGTCTTTAAATGAAGACTCATTTACTGATATGTATCTTAACAATTGCACAACAAGGAAGTCGCCGCAATTAGAAATTTGAGTTTCAATTGTGGCCTCTTGATGCGATGAACACCGGGGGCAGAACCACTAGTTGTCATCTAGAAGTTCCTGAGGTTGTAAAAATTTGGTAAAAGAGTCTGCTATTGACTTACATGTTTGTAAAATTGAAATTGAATCCTTTTGTTCCTTGAAAGTGGAGAAACAACAGGAGTTGCATAACGTTGTTGTCGTCACAGTTACAGACAGAAGTTTGTCAACCAAAGGGGGAGATCCGATAATCTCGTCAAAAACAACTTCCGTGGGTTTGGCATTGCAGAGATGGGTGAAGATTGACTTTTATTGGACTTGGTAACAGACGAGGAATTTTCATGAGGCACACTACCCTTTGGTCGTGGCACTGTTGGCGGACTGCAGTGCGCAAGATCTTGTGACCACTGTGGTGAATCTCTTGCAATCCAAATGCAAAAGGATGTGCAGAGTAATGAACTATACTAATATAGATAGGACAGTATATAAGACTACGTTTCATGGACACACTTAGTGCCTCAATTATATATGAGTTATATGCTTGTCTGTTGTGTTACATATCTCTTTACATACATTATATATATACATATATTTATCTCTTGTTGTGTTTATAGATGTAAACATTCATTAACAAATATACTTTCATCATTGAATGGACTTTACTGAATGATCTTTATCCATGTTTACATCTTTTCAACTGGATTGAAGTATTAACGTAACACTTTATTGACGATGACGGTTCTTGCATGTCCCATACCTGGATGTGGATTCGAGACCGGTGATGTAGATGTGATAGGCGCAGCAGCAATTTTAAACGTGCACTCTCACCTACACTCAGCTACACTAGCTCATGCTGCTCCAGCACCACCAGCACCCCGGCTTGAACGTCCTAGGCTGAAGTTCAACTCAACAACCGAACACTGGAATGCCTTCATCCGGAGATGGGACGCATTCCGCATTGGTTCCAGTATCGCTGACAGGACTGCACCTGGACAACTTCTGGAATGCACCAGCGAACAGCTTGGGAACATTGTCTTACGGGCTTGTCCAGCGTTCACCTCCAATCCACTGGCTGATGCGTTGAACACACTGAAAACCATAGCCGTTGTTCCTGTTGCCCTGGGTGTGCTACGGTCAGAACTCTTAGCGATGCGCCAGGACCCTGACGAAATTTTTCGAACGTTTGCTGCTCGGGTACAAGGGAAGGCTGAGACGTGCGAGTTCAGAACAAACTTTGATGCTGTGTGTGCACACTGCACTACAGCTTTTAATGGGGAGGTGTACTACACAGACGAAGTGATTCGCGATGTCTTGCTCAACGGCATTGCTGACAATGACATACGCCGCGAAGCTGTCGGTGCTGATGGGATTCAGATGAAACCAGTAACCAACGTTATCGTGTTTGTGGAGAATAGAGAAACTGCACGTAATGCAAACCCATCATCTTCCTTGTCTGCAGTTTCCGCATACCGACAACACCGCGGATGCAGCAGATTGATCACACATGAACCGTGCACCATCTCCGAGTGCTACCGACAGATCGAAGACCGCTCGCTGTCCAGACTACAATAGCACATTCCACCTATATTCCGAGAAATCGCGTGGCTGGAACCGGAAACCTCATACACGCTGTGGGAGTTGCTGGAAGAAGAACGGGGAAAGCTCGAAATACAAACAAAATGGTGAAGCAGGATCGATTTCATATGGCAGCACTGACACTCTTGGACAAATCTCTGCCATCGACATTACTTCTCCAACATCTTACCAAAATGAGTCTCCCTGAACACCAACGCAACTGGTCCCACACAGAACAGGAGATTACTGGACCACCACATATTCAACAAAGGTGAATGGCGTCGTGCTCGTATCACAGCTCACCCTAAAGTCACCTTGAGGATTGCTTTGGACAAACAACCTACCAGGTTTGTAGAAGTTACAGGTATCGCTGATACTGGAGCACAGTCCGACTTGTGGTCCCTTTCCAAATTCCTGGAAGCTGGACTTACCATGGCGGACCTGACCCCAGGTTCTCTCTCCCTGAATGCTGCAAACAAGTCGCCTATCCGGATCGAGGGAACTTTCTTCGCAAAGATTGAGGGACAAACCGATGCCAACAATGGCGTATCCTGCCGTTCAATGGTGTATGTCAGCCGAGACGTCAACTCCTTGTATCTTTCCTACAATTCCATGTTGGAGTTGGGTATAATAAACCCAGATTTCCCTGCCGTTGGGAAGTTTTCACGAGTTCCCAGTCCAAAGCCATCCCCGAAAACCGATGATACTGTGTTTGGCAACACCTCCAGCCCATTTACGGGATCGATATGTGGTGCCACAAAAGATGATGGTGCAATATGTGGCTGTCCCAAAAGAACGAGAGTTCCTGACCACCCTACTGCACTTCCATTCCCTTGCAACCCAGAGAACAACCGTATGATGAGGCAGTGGCTTCTCAAGCGATATCAGAGCTTAACCTTTAATGCCTGTCCTCACCTAGACCTACCATTCATGACCGGCCCACCTGTTGAAATACACCTCCAGGAAGGCGCAACACCAGTTGCTTGCCATAAAGCGATACCAATTCCTGTACATTGACAAAGTAGTGGCTGATCTAAAACGTGACGAAGCACTTGGCGTCATTGAGCGGGTTCCCATTGGGGAACCAGTGGGATGGTCTCATCGTATGGTAGTCACTAGAAAGCAAGATGGGACACCCCGCCGAACAGTAGAGATTTCACCGCTAACAAGCACTGCAAAAGGGAAACTCACAATTCAAAAGCACCCTTCCACCTTGCTCGTCGGATACCACGCAACACATGGAAGACTGTAACTGATGCGTGGAACTATGGAGTTATATGTGGGACAATATTCGTTTATAGTTTTCGTCGTGTCGTAAATGCTTTTCGTCGTGTCGTATCTTTCTTCGTGGTGTGGTTTTTGTCGCGTCGTATCTTTCTTCGTGGGGTGGTTTTACGTTTCGTTGAGTCGTATTTGCGTTCGTCGCGGCGTATTTCACTTTGCGGCGTATTTCACTTCGTGGCGTATTTCACTTTGTGGCGTATTTTACTTCGTAGCGATAAATTTTTATGCTTTTTTAACACGAAATTACTTAATTCGTGTAGCGCTTACAAGAAATCCAAGCCACATGAATAAAGTGCGGTAAAATAAACTAAACCAAAAATTATATTCTATTTTCAAGTTAGTTTTACATTTGTGATTATGAAGAAATATTATGTGTTGTGTAAGAGTTTTATGTAATAATTTATGTTTATGCAGTTAGTTTAATACAGTTAGATAGCTAGTTTAGTGGGGAAGATTTTGAGAAAAATTTTTAAGAGCCAGCTACACATGCATGACTCAATGTTTCAGCAATGATTTTATGAAGTTAAATTTAGCTGTCAGACTCTCCTCTAAATTCCTCATGCTGTATTACAATATTGCGTAATAAATTCTGCAGGACATATTTTGGCAAATTTGCCAAATTCGCACAAATAAGTATTCATAGCTAGGTACCAACATTTTTTTTTTGAAGACCAATCTTCAAGGATGGAAGAGAACAAATATTTTGCTGTACTAGCATGCTAATATACATATATATATTGTACACTAGAATTAGTAATATGAATAACAATATCATGCACAACTTTTAAATGAAGCGTTGGTAACACTATCTTCTGAAAACACAAAGTATGTATTTATTTACTTTGCTTATATATTTCAATTTACCTTATAGTAATTTTGCACAGTAATAAGGGGCCTATATAAAAGTGTGACTTTGTTTGTATTAATTTTTATGCAAAGCTAGTTCAGAATATTTTTATATATATATACTGAATAATTCATGCAGTTTTTATATATACCTATCAACCAGACCTTAATTTTTATTTTTTACTGCAATAAAATAAGGTTTGTGTGACTTATAGAAACTGCGATAATGTTGAAAATACACATAACTCTGAAGATCCTGTTGCAAACACACATCCAAGCACTGTTGGTCTGAAGTTGGATGATACCTTGCCTGGTAGCAGCTCAACTACAAGGTATGGACAATAAACCCTGTATACATATACATATACATATACATATATATTGATTTAGCTACTTTGTGTTTTTTTGACATGTTTTTAATATGCACAACAGCTTTTTTCAGCAATTGGTCAATGTTCAACAGCCCAAAACAGCAACGAGGTTTGCAAATTGAATGTAATTTTATGTAAGTATTTTTTATATATAAAAATATGCATGAAATTTACACATTTGTGAATTATTTTTTAAATTCATATGTTTTTATAAAAAGTCTTGTTAGCCAAAAAAATTTATTTAGGTAACTTTTAGTAAGAAAAGCTAAAATTCACTGCCTTCTTTTATAGGAAAGCATTTCCAAGTTGTAGAGGAGTTGGAAAAAGGCCTGGGAGCCAGCAAAATACGAAAAGATCAGGAAAAAGGCCTTTTATTAAAGTGAAGGAAACTTAGACTCATGACTTTTGCTTGATTCATGATACTACACTTGGAAACACTCCTAACTCCATGCTTCTAACTCAACTGAACAATGCTGGGTTAGGACGCCGAAAAATTACTTTTCCAAATAAGAATGCTGACTTTCCTCAATTGTGTCAAGAATTAGAGTCACAGTACCCACAGTTAAAAAGCCAGGAGGGAGCATTTGAATTCCTGCGAAGTGAATCAGGTGGTTCCTCAAAACCATTCTGTTCAATTCCAATTCCAACAGAAGGTTATTCCATTCCATATATTAAAAACATGGTATCTGGAAACAGTGTTATTTATATTCGACCATTAAAAACATGTTTATCGTTAAATCAACATTCTGCTGTTGTCACTGCTATGTCCTCTCGATCGAAATGTTCAGTTTGTATGCAAGAAATTCCACTTTGTAGTTTTAAGAGCCATACGCTGGCATGCAAAGATGTAGGGAAAGACAAAGCAGATCCAATTACTTTGATTGATAATGATGACCAATCAGAGCTCACAGAAAATTGTGCAACATCATCTAAGGGAAGTAGTATGGTTTCTGTGCTGTTCTGTTGCAAAGCTGAAATCTGTTTGAATCTCCATCTCACGGATAACGGCAAACTGCCCTGTCTGCTTCCAGGGTTTATTCTCCAAGCGCAGCCGGTAACGTCGCAAGACGGCTAAAGACTGTGTCGGGACTCGCTCTGAGGATAACTGAGTAAAGAGTGTCTATAATGGACTTGAGGTTAACCCCCTCAACGTTCAGACACACGTTCACTGGTTACAAAGAAACGATTAAGAAACACTGAACGGTATACCCTGGCTCAAGGGGAACCAAACGGTGAACAAACTCTAGTGGGGCTATCAGAAAGGTCAGAAGCTCAAAGAGATATTTAGATCTCGTTAAGACTTGGGAGGAGGAACTGCAAGGAGAGAACCCTACTCTAGAGAATGTCACGGAAATTCAAGAAGATGGAAACCCAATCTGGAGCGGCGTATCTCAATCCAAAAATGGCGAAGGGGGGCGTACGGATGGATTCGATGGGCGCTATCGGGAGGAGGTTCGAACTTGGCTAGGAAGTCTGTCTTTGAGAGATTGGACAGAGGTTAATCCTCTGAGTCAACCGACGCTGGATTATGCGTCTGGGTTGATTGGTTGGGAGGAACTGTCGTCCAAAATAGATGAGTTAGCTACCGTATATAATACTAACTCATCTTCGCGGAGGGCAGCGGCCCCCACCAATCAACAGAAGGATAGTAGTGGTTATACTGACAGACCAACTGGCCGGAGAAGAACCGAGAACCGTAGTGCGCGGAGAAGACGGAAGTACCGACTCCTTCAAAAGGCTTGGAGGAAAGATACCAAGGGAACGGTGAACAAAATCTTGGATGATAGTTTCGAGTATGGGGACACTTCGCGAACACTTCCGGAAGTAATTGACGTTGAGCGGATGTATGAGCAGAGATTAGAGCATGTATCTGCGGATACGGGACCAACACATCGATCAAAAGTTGTCTATGGGAAAAACTATGGCGTCATAACCTCGAAAGAGGTTAAAGACGCAGTGGGTCGGACCGATAAGGGTACTGCACCTGGACTTGATGGCTGGAAGTTTGAAACCCTAACTATGATTGGGGTGGAAAACCTGGCAGTAATGTTTAACACCTGGTGGGCGGGAAGTAGCCCTTCCCAAGTTCAGCAATGCAGGACCACCCTCCTGAGTAAAGGAGGAGATAGAACGCAAGCCGGCAACTGGAGACCGATCACTATTGGATCCATTCTTATGAGGTTATATGCAAGAATCTGGGATTTAAGGCTAAGAGCCAATGTAATCATCAACAATCGCCAAAAGGGATTCGTCCCGGTCGACGGTTGTTTTCAAAACGTCAAATTGCTCCAAGAGATTATCAGGAAAAGAAGGAAAGCAAAGAAAGAGCTAAATGTCGTATTCCTGGATTTGTCAAAGGCTTTCGACACAGTAGTGCATGCCTCTTTTGAGAAAGCGCTACTCCGTAAAGGTGTACCACCAGAGGTAATAGCTGGCATTCTGGACCAATACCGAGATTCCACCACGGTTATTCGTGTGGGAAGTAGATCAACCCGCCGACTGAACATTCGTTCAGGGGTCAAGCAAGGATGTCCGTTGAGTCCGTTACTATTTAATGTGGTAATGGACGAGCTTCTGAAACGGTTGCAAAAGCAAGGTATCGGTGTAGTTCTGGGCTGTCAACGGGTGCCAGTAATGGCATTCGCAGACGATCTTGTACTGCTCACTGAACACGAAAGTCATATGCAGATAGCGATGGATACTTGTCAAAAGTTCTTCGAACAAAAGGCCTTGACTGTTAATGCAAAGAAGAGTGCAAGCCTCAAAATGCTCCCTGTTAAAGGAGTGCGATCAATGAAGGTGGTCACTGACACACACAGGCACTGGAACCATACTGCCATTCCAACGGCTACCTGGGAGACTCTTTACAAATACTTGGGAGTTAGAATTCAACCTGATGGCAGAATCTGGCTTCCGAAGGACCAGTGGGATCGGTCCGTAGAGAGTTTGGAGAAAAATCAGCTTAAACCGATGCAGAAACTTCGGACCATCAACCAGGTGTTGATACCGAGGATGATGTATCAGTTGAGGATGGCTGACAACCCCCCAGGTCAAATAAAACGCTGTGATGATACCATCAAATCCAGCGTAAAGAGGATTCTTCATCTTCCTCAATGGACACCAAACTGTTGGCTGTATAGTGATCGGGGATTAGGTCTGCAGTGTCTCTTGAGCCTGGTCCTTGTGTCCAGGCAGAAGGGGACTCAGCATATGGTAGAATCGCAAGATGAAGTCGTCAGCTTGCTCGGTGAGGAGCTTGATGTGAGGGCTAGAATGCACTTGGAGCGTTACAGTCTGGGTAACATGGTGGGTCCCAGTGGAAGGAAGGAACATCATAAGGAATTGACGGAGGAGATCTTGAGACTAAAGAGCAACGGGAAAGCACTGCATACAATGGCAATGACTAATGTGAAGCGGTCCTGGTTGACGAAGGTGGGCGGAATGAAGGAGGGTGACAAAATCGTTGCGATTAAGGCACTTTCTGGAACTCTTAACACTAGAATCAACCAAACAAGGGGTCGCAATGTGCAAGAAGAGAAAATGTGTCGTAGATGTGGCAACAAGGTTGAAACTGATTCGCATTTAATAGCAGAGTGTGTGTTTTCCAAAGACATGAGGACACGCCGGCATGATAATGTAGTGAGAGCCATCACTGAGGAGCTCTCTAAGGTCCACCCGTCATGGGTTATCCAAAGAGAGAAGACGTGGAATGTAGATGGAAGGTCTTTCCGGCCGGATGTAACAATAACTGATGGTACTGTCTGTAAAGTGCTTGAGGTGACGGTTCCTTATGAATCGTCAACTGAGTATCTGACTCGTAGAGCCAGAGAAAAGACTGATAAGTATCAGGTACTCAAGTTAGGTGGTGGAAGACGAGGTTTTACCTCGGTCGAAGTACTATCCCTAGTGATCGGATCACTAGGTACCATGACTAAGGAATGCACACACAGCCTAAAACAACTAGGCATATCTAAATCATCTCACTACTTCCAGAAGGTCGCTATTAAGGGAACAGTTAATATACTACGTCGTCAGCTATCTAGTAATGATTTTACAACTATAAACGTGCCAAATACCTAGGCTCCGAGAATGATATGCTACACAACCCAGGTAAAGGTGGCGATTAAAGAGTACTGGTGGATGCGCGCAGTGTGGTAATCATGCTGCGGGCGCATGACGTGTGAACCGATGGGTCCACTAGGAGGAAAAGTTAGTATCGCTGCGTATACTGTGCTGAAATGACCTTCGAAAGTCCGAAACCGTGTTAGGGCGCAGAGTTGTGAGACCTCTGCTCTCCAGTGCTTGCACTGGGCGCTCTTGGTGGTGCAGTGGGTACGGGAGTACGGCTTCCGGGAAGGACGCCAACCGGTCAAGAATGTTGCACTTTTTGTTAGACCTTGTGCTTCATTGCCTGGTGAAATTTCAGTATCCATCAAACTCAGGACAGCTCTTTAGGGAGCGGATTGGGAGGGCCGTCACTAATTTAGTGTTCCAGATTAAAATTACCTGGCTCTGTGATGCCAAATAGCCTTTCGAGGTTAAGAGGGGTCAAAAACCCAGGAAACGCAGACGATGACACTATGTTTCCCACAAAGTGTACAAATGACATCCTAAGTGTCTTACTGATAACTGATAACTTAAACGATGCTGCAACTCTTCTTTTAGACAGAGATGGGGAAATTAAAGAGAGTGAAATAAAAAGTAACAAAAGTATTGCTGCCCTCATGGATTCTTTCATCAAGAACATCAGCTTTAGTGGAGAGGAAAGTCTAAAAAAGGCTTTAAACCATTCCTCAAAGTTAATGAAAGATTTAAACGTAGAATTTTTTGATGAAGATGGATTGGATGGAGGGGCACTCAAGGTTGAGTATTTTAACCTTGCATTAAAAGAAATGAAGAATCGACTCTTCGAAGGAGAAGAACCACTTTTGATACCAATAAAAGATACATCCAAAGCATTGTTGTTTAGATTAGCTGGTATTGTAATAGCACATGCCATGATTTTAAAATTCTCGATTGGCTTCCCAGTTCTAGCTCCATATATTTTTCAATTCCTTATAGGCGCAAATGTTGATGACATAACAAACTTTCTCAACAAGGAGATGGTGCCAAAAAATGCAGCAACAGAATTACTTTTGAAACTTATTGATGAGCTAGATAACTGTCAATCTGATAAAGATGTAGTCAAATTGCTGGAAGATTCATCAAAGGCTGATGCGTATTGGGCTATTATTAATTGCTCCCATTGGCCGAAAACAAAGATTGTTAATTATCAGCAAATACCACACCTAATCCAGCAATTGCTAGTGAATGAATTGTACTCGTCTCGAAAAATCGAGCTTGATGAATTCCGTATAGGATTGCAAGAATTTGGTTTTCTGGATTTTGTGAAAAAATATCCTTCAAAATTTAAGTGTTTGTTTGTGCACACAGAAGGGATGGGAGACGTAACACATGAAATGTTATCCAACTTAATTGATTGGCCAGAAACAAATGGATTTGCCGAACAACAAGCATTGAACTGGTTCAGGAAATATATAGCAGAAGGATCTGAGCGATCAAAAGTAATTTTACAGTTTTCAACTGGATGGACAGTGGTTCTACTTGGAGGTCTATCCCGCAAAATTCAATTTGCCTGAAGATGAGCATGAGTTGCCAACATTGTCTGCTTGTTTTTTTATCATGCGATTACCTACAGTACATTCAAGTGAAAAAGCGTTTAATAAGTTCATGGATATTGCATTAAAATTTGGTAGTATGGGATTTCCAAATCCCTAGATCCTTTCTAGTATTCAGGGTCTTTGATTTTAACTATTATGTGGTTCTTATGTTGTTGTAAAACTGACAAGCAGTTTATATTTTGTTCTTATAATTTTTGTTGATTTTAGCTTACTTTATAAAAAAAGAAGGTGGAAAAGTGTTCTATAATAAGATCTTTTTGTTTTGTTTAAATTTTAATAAGCTCTTCTTAAAGAATTTAATTTGTCAAAGCTTCTACTAAAAAAGATAATTTATTTTTTGCACAATTTTTAAATTTTTAACCGAATTTCAGGTAAAATGTTATCATTTATTGTACTTTTTAACTCTTTACAACAAAAAAATCCACACATTAATTACGGGTTTTTTAAGCACCCTCTGAGCGCGAAAGCAGAAACAAGATCCTCAGTAGTATTTTTTCGCATGTGATTTTTTCGACATGGACTACAATTGTTATGCGAAAAAAAAGTCCCTATATTTTTTCGAAATATCCCTGAAACGCTAAAAATTTTTTATCGTTTTCCACTTTTTTATAAAATTAACAGGGCTCTTGCTAAAAACCATTTTCAGGGTATAAAACAAGGACCAACCTCTAAGATTGCGAATCAAGTATTTGAAATAGCTACTTTAAAGGAAGAAACTTTCGCGATTTTTGGCCCAAATAGGGAAAATTTATTGGCGCTAAATATGTTGACATTCCAGCATTCGTGAATTATTTCCTTTGTAAAGTGGATGTTTATACTAAATTTACAGGAAAATTGCGAACGAACGGAAATTAAGTAAAATGCGGAATTTAAGTTTGCGAATACGAGGCAAATTCGCAAACAATTTATATTTTATACATACTTGTAAGTGAGCGCAGGGCCGGTGAAAGACGAGAAGTCCTAGGGACGAGGTTGGCAACCGGGTGATTCGGTAGCAGCAATTTTTCTGAAAGGTCAACGAATTTGCTCAGGTTTTTGTGATTCAAACGAATTTAAAAGTCACCATGAAATTTTCTTAGACTTTTCTATTTTCCCTTCCGTAATTTTCCCAATGAGATTCGAATTAAAGAGTCACCTGTATACCTCCATGAAATTTTCGCGCACCTATAGCAGAGAAAATTCTGAAAAGATTAATGTACTTGGGGTATTTAAAAACCATGTGTGTTTACTAAAACTAAATGTTGATCAATGGGTCTCTTGAGTGCCTCATAAAAAAATCAACAACCATTTTGTCAACTCGTAAGGGTAAGCATAAAGTTTACAATTAGCTATATATTGCATAATAAAAACGTACATAACATATACATAAAAAACTAAAAACGAACTCCTATCTTTATAAAACAAAATGGATTTGGCACGTCAAATTTTTTTTCTTTACCCTCATCCTTTTTAACAAACCCATTGTATTTTCTTTACCCTCATCCTTTTTAACAAACCCATTGTAAGTTACATGTGAACAACCGAAAAAGATAAGATGGATCAAAAGGAATGAAAATGAAGATAAAATAGATAAATAATATCAGCATATAAACACAAATACTTTTAGGGAGGAGAGTGTTTGCAGAAGAAACTTTTGGGAAAATACGGAAAAGTTTTTTGCCGCAAATACTTTCTCCCTTTATATTCAAAAACGTTAATTCCAATTCAAATAAAGTTACAACAGTTCTTCAATCAGTTCAACAGCTTTTATGTAGATTTCTATTCCATATTCAGATTCCACGTGTTCTAACTGACTCTTTACTTGTACTAATTATATTGACGTGATTGCAATAGAGATTTCTGGTACTTCTACAGTACCGTCTTGACAGGTACTGCCAAAAGAATTTGAGGGCATTGGGCCATCTGGATCAAATCCATAATTTTCAGGATTTTGCACAAACTCCTTCACACCACTGTTTACGTGTAATCCATGTATCCACAGTTGCATGGGTGTCATGTTTTTTTCAGATCTCAATGGATGATTATCGTAACCTTGTATGAACTGCATTAAATGAAGGTTAAAACAAGGTAAAAAAACTAAATGCAGGCAAAACATATGGGTCGTGTCACCAATATCTAACAATTCATTCTGTTCTAAATAAAGAAATAAGTTGTAATAAATGAAAATAAAACCAGTATAAAGGTCCCTCCAAAACCTTTCTATTCTTTGATTATGGCAACTTTTTCCAGCTATGAAGCTGCCTCTTTCTGGTCCTCGATCAGGATGTGAAAACATGTACCATGCTACATCCATATTTTCACCACCGCGATCACCACGAACTCTTGAAGGTAACCCAAACTTATCCACAGCCACTTTAAACAGATTTAGAACTGTACTTGCTCTGTTGTTTGTACTGCATCTCAAAAACATGACTTTTCGAGAATACCCATCTACACAACCATGCAAAACAAAATTCCAGCGAATCAACTTATGATTTCCATCGATGTGCCATAAGGATAAGGGTCCTGCCACAGAGTACTTCCGCCTTTGGATAACATTCAGTTGGGTTCTTCGAAGAATCATACAGGCTGGATCTGTGCGCCACATTGCAGATCTTATTCTGTGCCACTGCATATTAATGCCCTGTGATAGTAAAAAACCCTTCATTCTTCGAATGCCACAATTTTCAAAACTTTCTTGAACTTTACGAATTTCCATATCCAAAGCATCATCAGATAACTGGGAGTGAGGGCGTATAAAATCTTTAAGTTTGTATTCCTCAATTTTTCTACAGATTGTTTTTCTGCTCACATGGAACATTTCGGCTATTTTTACCTGTGTAAATCCATAGTTCAAATATAATTTTAAAGTCTCTTTTGGTATATTAACTGATGGTCTACCTATAGAACCACTATTTACAATAACTAGTTGAGCTGAGTCTGATTCTATGTCAATGCCATTAAGTAAACAATTTGCTTGTGTTATTCTGTCAAACAAACTATCACTGAAATATTCTCTCCCCCACACTTGCTGTGCCTCACTGAAAACTGCCACACATTGATCAAGCTTATAATTAATATAATCGATTCCATTTCGATCATGACTAGAATTATAGTTTTCTATGTTATGTAACACTTCTTTTAATGTTGATCTCAGGTATTCTGTCACTTGATTTTTTATATTTTCATCAGAATCCATTTAAACTACAAAATAGATAATAGATTATACAGTGTAGCATGCTAAAAATGTATAGCTAGCCAAATCTATAGCTAAGAATGTATCGTTTATTAAAAGAAAATGACACAAATAATAGCTAGCTCTGCCTAGAAAGAAAGGGAAATGTATTGTGTAAAAGCTTCACGAAGTTAGTAATTCCGTGTAAAAAAAGAATAACTTTTTCGCCACAAAGTGAAATACCCCACGAAGTGACATACGACACGACGAAACATGATATCGCACCAACAAGAGTAACACGCCACGACGAAGAGCATTACTTGCGAAGAAAACCACACCACGAATAAAGATACGACACAACGAAAACTATTACGAGTCGAAGAAAACCACGCCACAAAAAAAGATACGACACGACGAAAACTATTACGACGCGACGAAAACCAAACACGAATATTGTCCCACATATAACTCCATATGGAACGGATACCATAGCGTGCCATTACGGGAATCTGACCGGTACCTTACTACCTTTATGGATATAACCAGAGGGTGGACACAATTCTCGCCGAGTTTGAACGCAAAGAACGTATTGTCGACAACACCCTTCATTATGACGAAGATTTAGGAAAACACTGGTGGAGAACCATAGACTTCCTTTCGATAGTCGGAAAAGCTGGCATCGTGCTTAATGCGGACAAATTTCAGTTTGCGCAAAAGGAAGTTGACTTTGCAGGCTTTCATATTGCAGCTGATAGAATTGACCCTCTTCCAAAGTACTACAACACCATCCGCGATTTTCCAAGACCCACCTCTATAACTGATATCAGAAGCTGGTTTGGATTAGTGAATCAGGTTACCAACTACGCCCACCTACGTGATCATATGGCACCTTTTCGTCCATTTCTCTCTCCTCGACACCCGTTCGCCTGGAACCAAGAGCTAGACACCGCATTCCAGTCATCGAAGGTAGCCATCATCAATGCAATACGGGAGGGAGTTGAAATATTTGACCTGCAACGACCTACTTGTCTTCGTACGGATTGGTCAAAGCGCGGGATTGGATATTTCCTACTACAGAAGCACTGTACATGCAACAGCTCAGCCCCAGATTGTTGTCCTAACGGTTGGCGCATCACGTTAGCTGGATCCAGGTTTGCAAACCAGCTGAGCAGCATTATGCCCCGATTGAGGGGGGAGCCCTTGCCATTACGTGGGGGCTCGGAGCAGACAAAGTTCTTCACGCTTGGATGTCACTGTCTTATGGTCGCGACTGACCACAAACCACTTACCAAGCTATTCAGTGACAGGACATTGGACGAGATACCAAATACAAGACTCTTTCGCCTTAAACAGAGATCTTTACCATGGTGCTTTAACATTGTCCACGTCCCAGGAAAGATGAATAGTGCTGCTGATGCAGCATCGCGGTACCCTTCTGCTGCAGGCGAGACTTCTCAACTGACTAGGGAGAACCTTGCTGAGCCGATGGTTGCTGCTGCCATTCGTCGAGACACCACGTCCATGACATCAATCACGTGGGACCACCTTGCAGCAGAAACGCAAAAAGACATTGACATGAAGACTTTGCTGGACGCGATTCATCAAGGATTTCCATACGAAACACGCTCGCTTCCTGCTGTTGCTCAGTATTGGCAATACCGTCATGGGCTTCATGAATCTGATGGTGTGGTTGTATACAACGATCGTGCAGTAATACCACCGTCCCTCCGCCCCAACGTCTTAGAAATACTACATTCCGCCCATCAAGGCTCCTCAACGATGGGCGTTCGCGCACGCTTTGTCATATTCTGGCCAGGGATGACCGACGACATCAATCGTATCAGGACCAATTGTAAGGATTGTATCGCCAATGCTCCTTCACAAGCCTCCGTACCCAACATTCCCACGATCCTGCCATCAACACCATTTGAGAAAGTGTTTGCCGACTTCTTCGATTGTATTGGTCAGCATTACCTGGTTATTGGAGATCGTCTATCAGGTTGGTGCGACATCTTTAAACTCCCACATGGATCGCCACAAGCTGGTGCAGAGGGGTGTCCTGCCTTTTGCAACTACTTTTCCTGCTTTGGAGTCCCTGAAGAAATATCCAGCGATGGTGGTCCGGAATTTGTGGCTAAAGCTACAGAAGATTTTATATATCGTTGGGGTGTCAATCACAGGCTTTCGTCTGCTTACTATCCTCAATCGAATGGACGGACAGAAGTGGTAGTTAAGACGGCAAAGCGACTACTCAGATCTAACACGGGTCATTCAGGCACGCTCGATACCGACAAATTTCCCAGGGCTATGATGCAGCTACGCAATACCCAGGACCAAGACTGTAACATCTCTCCATCCCAGATCGTTTTCGGGAGACCCATTCGAGACGCGTTCGCTTTCTCCAGCCGTCTAGAAAAGTTCAGCAATCAAAATATTCGTCCACTGTGGCGGACAGCATGGCATCAAAAGGAAGAGGCTAGGCGTCAGAGATTCCATCGCTCAGCAGAGACTCTCAACGAACACTCTCGCATCTTACCCGCTCTTCACATTGGTGACTGCTGCTACGTACAAAACCAGACAGGAAACTACCCTAAGCGATGGGACCGTTCTGGAACAATTGTCGAATCCCACGGTTATGGCAGCTACACGGTTAAAGTTGATGGCACGGAACGTCTGACAAAACGCAACAGAAAATTCTTGCGGCGATTCTCCCCAGTATCGCACACTATTACAGATCATGGACCTACCACCACCGATGACACACACTCAGGAAGAACCGTCACGTTGCGCTCAGCAACCCCATTTGGGCTGTCATCACCGTCCATTACACCACACCACTTGCAACCTATGGAACATAGCTCGCTTGCTGATAAACTTCCAACTCTAGTGTGTCCGCCATCCAGCCCTTTACCTAACACAGCGCCAGTCATTGAACCAACACGAGAATCAATTGGAAACCTTGTTGTACCTGCTCCCTCACCAATGAACGCTGATATCCTGAAAAATCTTCAACTACCGATGTGAATCTATCAACCCGTCCTTGCCGCACCAAACGACGTCCTGCGACGTATGAGCCAGAGAGTGGTCATTGGGTTTAATTCGTCTTCGCCGAACTGGAGGGGGATGCAGAGTAATGAACTATACTAATATAGATAGGACAGTATATAAGACTACGTTTCATAGACACACTCAGTGCCTTAATTATATATGAGTTATATGCTTGTCTGTTGTGTTACATATCTCTTTACATACATTATATATATACATATATTTATCTCTTGTTGTGTTTATAGATGTAAACATTCATTAACAAATATACTTTCATCATTGAATGGACTTTACTGAATGATCTTTATCCAGGATGCTTTCATGCTTATGTAGCCAAGTTTGCAGGCGCTTAAAAATGCAGATTTGCTAGCGAAACCAAGGCTTTTTTAGACAGCATGTTAGAGACCTTGAAGAGTAGCCCCTAACACCCACTTCTACTGCAAAAAGATGCGGAAACCAAGGACAAGTTAGTTCAATAATGATGACGCGCTTAGAACAATTTGAGTATATAACAAGAAGAATGAAAGTTACAAAGTGCACGCACAATGATAAACTCGACCAGTTAAGTCTTAAAATGTCTAGAGGTTTTACTCTAAAGAATATGCTCAAATAAAAGAACACAATTCGTTCTTTTTCCAAGGAGATAATTGGCACAAAAATTGAACAAACAAAGACAGAGAGTAGGACAGGACTTCTGTAAAGGGTACAAGGGTTTCGACTCATATTCCTGAACCAAGGTACCCAAAATGTCTAGCCGAGTCACCTCAAAAGAGATCTGCGAACAGTCTTCAGCAGAAAATAGACATTTCTTTCATCCATAACTTTTCATCTGTCCTACTCTGTACAATCTTGTGTGACTGGGGTAAGAAGTGGAGTCGTCACTCTCCAAAGATAAGACCAGTGCAGTCAAACCCCCTTGCTGACATAATTTTTATTTTGTTATCACACCTAGATGGCGAGAAGCATGGAACCTCAAAGATTTTTTATTATGAGATAACAAAATAGCAATCTGTAGTGATTTGACTAGTCTAATGACAATAGGGCACTTTTCCCCGATTCGGAGACTCTCTCCTGATCGGTAGAAATCTCCTGATCGGGAGACTACAGGCCTTGCAGAAGTCTCCCAATAAAGAGACTGATACGCCGATTGGGAGATTATTTTTCATGGGGCTCTTCTTTTTAGTTTTGTGCGTGCGCTCCGGATTTTGTGCAGTTTAAAAGTTGGTTACATGAAATCATAATAAAATTTTGCATCGATTCACCGTTTATACTAAAAACTTTCACGCAGTATTTTTTAATAGAGAAGACTGCAAAACAAATATTGCCAACATTGATTGAAATTTTCCCAATTTTCATGGATTCGCTTTCACATTTTCACAAGCTCTGCGATGCTAGAGAGTTTTCTAATGTTGTTGTCACTGTATCTATTACCTGTGCACATTACATTCTTGTTCATTTGACTTTTAGGGTAGTATGATGATGGAAGGAGTAACAATCTTGGGCAATATTTTTTCTTGTGAATAGGGACATCCAGCTTTCTTCTTCAGTAGGTAAACACAGCAGAGGAGCTACCCCCACCCACATCAGAGATCAAGCTCTGGCTGCGGTGTTAGGGGATGTTTCTAATGTTGTTTTCACTGTATTTATTGCCTGTGCACATAACATTATTGTTCCTTTGACTTTTAGAGTAGTATAATATGGAAGGATTGCAAATGTTAGAGAATGGGGACATTCTTATCCCAAACACCCTTGTCGTAATTCCAGAAACTCAACTCGATTCGTTGACACAAACTGATTCTCAACCTGATTGGTTGACACAAAATGGTCAAATTGTAGATGATGAAGGTAGATACAGAATCCCAGAAACTCAACTCGATTCGTTGACACAAACTGATTCTCAACCTGATTCGTTGACACAAAATGGTCAAATTGTAGATGATGAAGGTAGATACATAATCCCAACTCAACTTGATTCGTTGACACAGACTGATTCTCAACCTAATTTGCTGACACAATATGGTCAAATTGTAGATGATGAAGGTAATACATAACTGCAGTAGCTAGACTGTTTGAGCAAGCCACAATTTATTGATCAGAAAAGCTGAAATTATCTATTATATAGAGCTTTATAAGTTTACATTCATTTTAGGTGAAAATGGTGAGGTGTATAGCAGTGCCAGTAGCTCATACTCCGAGGAAGAATATGTTGATATGCATATCATTGGAAAACCAGGTAGCTTTGTATTTGAGTATATAATGTGTATATAATGATGCATAATAGAAATCTACTATAACTGCAGTAATAAATATTTTTGTGCCTACTTAACAATTTGCTCTCAAACAAGTTGTTGATGTTTTTATATTAGAAGCCCTAACTTTCAAAATTTCTTTATTAAAGATTTTTTTGTAAAAAATGTGTATATTTTTAGTTAATAGGTAAAATTAACATTTTTTTTCAAGGAAAAAAAAATGTGAAGAAAAAAACCCATCATGTTGGCCCTTACATGTGAGAATGTATTATGGAACGAAAAGCAAGAAACAAATTATTTTCAAAGAGAAAAAATACTCATTCTCGGCTTAACGTCCGTTTTCCATGCTAGCATGGGTTGGACGGGGTATATTAATGACCCTCTTCTAATCTGATCTAGACTGTGTTAGATCTAAACTCAACTTCCTCTGTATCAAGTCTGTCCTTATAACCTCCTGCCAAGTCTTTCTCGGTCTGCCTCTGGGCTTTGCCCCAGGAACTATCACGTCTCTACACTTTCTTACCCAATTATCCTCCTCCATTCTTTCCAAGTGCCCCAGCCAATTCAATTTTCTTATCTGGATAACATCTTTAATTCTACGGAGACTTAGCCTGCTTCTTAGCTCATCTGAACTCTTTCTGTCTCTCAGACTGGCGTTACACATCCACCTAACCATTCTCATATCATTCTTTTCTAAACGGTCAAGATCTTCCTGCTTCACTGCCCATGTCTCACTACCGTACAACATAACACTTTTACCTCAATTGACAGGACTCTGCTAGTCAACAAAGGAAGTAACTCTCTGAAATTTTCCAAGCAGAACCTATCCTGCAAGTAACACTTCTTCCAACACCCCCTTCACTGCCCAACATATCACCTAAGTAACAGAAGTTCTCAACTATCTCTAACGAGCCACTGTTGTACATCATTAAAGCTGGAAATACTTCATTCTCTATAATCTCACCTTTGCAACGCTTGCATACAAACTGAATGTCAGCTCTTAACCTTCCACTAATACTACTGCACTTCTTATGTACCCAATGCTTGCAAGTCTGACAAAAAATTGAGTTACTACCAACCCCTTTCCTGCAAACTCCACAAGGCCACTTTCCAACTACAAGGTCACACTTGGCTGCAATGCTACTAATCATGACTTCAGACTTTGCTGTGTTTACCTTTAGCCCTTTCTCTTCTAGTCCTTTCTTCCACTTCTCAAACTTTTCAACTAATTCTTCCATCGACTCTGCTATGAGAACCAAATCATCTGCATACAATAACTCCCATGGACAACCTGTTCTGAACTCCATCGACAGCGCTTCTAAGACTAGAACAAACAACAAAGGACTAAGTACAGAACCCTGATGTACACCAACATTTACACTAAATTCATCACTAAGTGAATCGTTAATCCTGACACGACTTCTAGCATTGCTGTACATAGACTGTACCATCGTAACTAGCCACTCATCCACACCTAATTTTCTCATAGCCCACCAAATAACTTTACGTGGCACTCTATTAAAAGCTTTCTCTAAATCTACAAAGGCAAAATAGAGATTCTTTCTCTTTCCTAAATACTTTTCCTGAAGCTGTCTGAGTAAAAATATTGCATCTGTAGTGCCACGCCCTGGAACAAAACCAAATTGCATCTTATCTATATCAATCCTTTCTCTAAGTAACTTATCAATCACTCTTTCAATAACTTTCATTACTTGATCAACCAACTTCAAACCTCTATAGTTACCCCTTTCTAATGCATCACCCTTGCCCTTGAAACAATTCACTATTACACTCGACTGCCACTCACTCGGAATAGCACCATCCTTTATAATCTGGTTAGCAAGACTTGTAATAAGCTCAACTCCAATATATCCAGATGCTTTTACCATCTCTGCAACAATACCTGATACTCCTGCAGCCTTGCCAATCTTCAATTTCCTAATAGCCTCCACTACCCATTCTGTCTTGATCTGCATAGCTGGCCCTTCTACAACATCATCATCAGACAAATTATCCTCATCCCAATCAAACTCAGTGTTAAGCAACCTCTGATAATAATTCTTCCAAGCTACCCTTTTCTCCTCCTCTGTGCTAGCCAAAACACCTTCATCATTACGTATACACTTCTCACCTACAACATCTTGATTAGTCTTCTTCATTTGCTTTGCTATCTTGAATACCTCATTGCGCTGGTCTTCCCTTCTTAACACATCTGCAAATCTGTTTCTCTCTGCTTCTGATTTTGCCTTATACACTGCTGTACGAGCACGACGCTTAGCTTCTAAGTAAATATTTTTACTACCACCTGACTTCCACTCTTTCCAAAGTTTCCTCTTTTCCTTTATACACTGGTCAACCTCATTATTCCACCACCAGGTCTGTCTATGTCTAGCTGGTCCTTTCGTCCACCCACAGGTATCATCAGAAGCTTCTAGAAGACAATTCTTCAAAGTAGTCCAAGTACTTTCAACATTGTCACTATCACATTGACCATTGTGGGCTAACTGCTGAACTTTTGCACTAAATTGTCTTGCTACAATCTCTTCCTTCAGCTTCCAGACTTTTCGACGGGGCCTGTACTTTCCCTTGGCTTCTTTAACACTCTTAAAGATAATATCACAAACCAGCAACCTATGCTGGGAAACACACACACACACAAAAAAAATACTCTTTTAAAAAATGTAAGAATTAAAAGGGAACTAAGGTAAAAAACAATTTTGAAGCTCTTTTAAACAAGAGAAGACAAGAATTATTTTTGACAATATTTCCCTAACAGTTTAATCATCTTCATCCATAACATCACTATCAACTAGTTCACATAGTTCATACAAGAAACTGATGTACATTTGGAGAAAACTCTTTTTGATTTCGCATGTCATTATGTTCATCAAGAGTAATCCACAAATGACTGGTTATGATACTGGTCGGTACAATATTTGTTGCCGAGATTGAATATGTTTTCCCAATCTTTTGGCTGTTGTCGAAAACAGATTTAACCAATCCATCTGGAAATGTAAGAGGGTCTTTGCATTGCTCTTGCAACCAGTTGGAAAGGAAGGTATATGCTCCACCCGGTGATCTACTACCTTGGAAATTGATATAAGACTTACTGTTGGTTACTGAATAGCATAAAAGATTTTCTAAGAAATGATTGGGTAATACCATTTTGCTATTTTTGGAGCTATAAATTAATTCAATTATTTTTGCTATCATTGTTGCACAACTGAGGCTAGTCGTGTTCAAGTCGATGTCACAAATTGCACAAAGTAAATGTAAAAGTGGTTCAGGTCTTTCTGATAACCATTGAATTGGGTTATGTTCCATTATGTCTTCAATCTTCTGAACTGTCTTCTCTTTAAGCTGCTTGATGTCTTGATGCATAAAACCACTAATCTCATTACGTATTTCAATACATTTTTCTGATAAGTAAGAGAATAGGAATAACTACATCGAAATGCAGATAAAACTAGTCTTTTAAGACGGAAAGTTTAATGAAAAAAGGAGGTTTCTCTCCAAAGAATAAGAAGCCGCTGGAGAACTTCTGCATTCTCCCCTTTACAGGGATAATCGGAAAGCTAATGGATTTCGACTGTACTGAAACAAACACCTATGAATGTGGAAACATGAGGATTGGTGAAATTCACTCATGCTTGGGATCTGGTGCGGGCCCTGGAGTAAGCATCCACTGCCTCCTGCAAGACACCAGCCACATTCATTGACACCGTCCGCCAAAACCAATAACGTTTGTTAAACTTTGGAAAAAGAAAAGTCGACAGCTTCAAATCGTATTGTTGGTGCTTTTACCTACTGACACAGAGCCCAGGGCTAAGAGAGGTAGACTTGGAACCCAGCCCTTAGAGAGGTTGTGACAAAGAATAAAAAACAGCAAACCTGGAAACAGAAAAGCTTTCTGACCTTAGACATGAACACTGGAGAAATCGTATCGTAATGCTTGGGCTAACCAAGAAACCGCCCCTTAGAAAGGTAGACTTGGAACCCAGCGGCGGCAACCCATAAAACAATTACATATCGTCTCGAGCTTAAACAAGTAATTCACTTCCCCACCCAGTCAACTTTTCTGCTTCGAAATCCGCCACACTCCATTCTTTGGAAGGAGTTATCAATCGTCTCGAGATTGCAACTGAAGACCCATCCTATCCAATGAAAAACACACACTCTTTAGTCACCAAAACCTAGAAGCCTTCACGATCTATGGTCTTTCCCACCGTCAGTGGTCTTTCCCATAGTCACTAGTCTTTCCCAGTGTCAACCAGTATCTTCGTTATCTTTCTTATTTTCAGGCGTTTCAACTTTCAAACCTTTATTTACACATGTCCCGTATATATACAGTGAACTCTGTGTCACAAAGGCTTGCGTTTGTTGAACTATCGTGTAAAACAGATTCACATCTTCGATTAAAACGACCATTGTTATCTCTATCCATTATCCACCTTCGTCACTTTTTTCTTGTGGCAGTTTTATTTTTTAGCAACTGTAAAAGAAATCGTAAATAAAAAAATTCAATTGATCACCAGATGAAAAGGTAATCGTGCTTAAGATAATATAACACATAAATTTGTAACACAAAATTACTTGCGATGGGTCAAAACACCCATTTACGGTAAGGAAATAAAGTCAACACAAAAACAAAAAATATACTCGTAGACACCAATCCGGGGAGTCAAACCCTCGATCGGAGAGGCAACAAATTAGTTGCCCTCATCGGGAAGTCAAATGTTTTATAGTGAAGTTATGAACACAGATACACCTACCAATCGGTGGGTCAACCCCTTGATCGGAGGAACAACAAATTACCCCCATCAGGAGGTTAACCCCTCGATTAGGCACTCAAGGAAATTTAAAAAGCTAAAACATATTTTTCTAAACAAAATGTTTTCAAATAAAAGTTTACATCATATTATTACCAAGGACACGAGAACCAAGGTGTGTCTACAGATCCACCAGACTTGCTGGAAAAGATTTCCTCAGTGCCTTTTATTCGTAGCAGTTCTTCTCTTATGTATTCCACTGTTTTATCGTAATTTGATTCGTAACACATAATGATAAACTTGCAACGAATGACCGCTCCACCACCACGTCTATCCAATCCATTTTTGTAATTCCTCTTGTAAGTTTGATTTAGGTCAGGTTTTTTACTTGAAGTAGGGGGACCAACTGCAAAGCATTTAATTTCTGCAGTATATCCTTGTTTCATCATACATCTGAACGATTTGCATAAGTTTGCTGGCACTCTACCTATTACTTTTCCATCTTCTTCTTCTTGAGGCAGTTTCACAACCATTGCCTCCGGATCGTAAGGATTATCATTTTCTTTTTCCACAAACAATCCAGTTTCAAGACTAGGTTTTATTTTAAATACGTGATATCCTTTGATGTTTGATTTTACAATTATTTCTTTCATCGTGCGCGTTGTATGTCTACTGCAGCTTGAAAACAAAATGACCAAGAAAAAAAGCAAAGAAGATATCATATCGAAAATGTATGGTTCTACAACTTCTCAACCTCGTCCTCAGCGCTTCTGGAACTCCAATTTCAATCAGGAGAGAAGAAGCGTTGGGGACGAGGTTGACAAATTCCAGATCGATGCATCCATTTGTCAGAATCAAACAATACTTTAATCCCACAAAATGATAAAACCCTCGATCGAGGTATACAAAATTTGGTTTAATTTATCCAACCCTCTGATCGGGGTGTCAATATTTTCTTGACGGGCTGCGTAATTGTGACCTCCCGATCGAGATCACCGGTATCAGTGCAGTCTCCCGATCAGGAGATTTCTGAATCGGGGAAAAGTGCCCTATTGAATGACTCTATTATTTTAAATGGTAGAGGTTAAACCCTCTAAAGATCTCGGTGCAAAGCAAGATCTCCCTTTTGCAAAGATGGTCTGTACCACCAAGGTAATTGAAAAAGCAACCCTTTGGACAATACAAATAGTGTGTACACAACAATATTAAAGAAACAGTACATTAAAGGAAACACTTGAAGGTCTGAAAGAGCACACACGAACACTCGCACCTCTTGCTGTTGGTGACAGGGTATTCATTCAAAATCAGACTGGTCATAACCCGACACGCTGGGATCGCTGCGGCATAGTGTTGGAGGTCAAGAATCACAACCAATATACCGTGAAAGTTTTAGGCACCGGTCGCCTTACCCTTTGAAACAGAAGATTCCTTCGTATATGCTAACTCCACGACCTTAAGGAATCAACCAAAGCCACATATCCATAGTATCCACCGCTTCACTGCAAACTCAAACCATTCGTTCATTGATGCCCATGCCTCAACCAGAACAACCGGCATCCAATAGAAATACCAGGGACGCATGTTTAGCACCTAGTGAACCAGTAACTGCTCCACCTATCGTGAACAATCCTTGTGGTCCTGAAGAATACCCAGCTGCACTTCCAGAAACAATCAATGCTCCTGTGCGCAGATCTGCCAGGGTTTGCAAGCAAAAGCAGATGTACGAACCGGAAACTGGCCTATATGTTCCTCCAGCCGCTCATTGATGTTTTAGGTGCAACTGCAGCGTTGCTATGCAGTTGTAGCCTTCCATTTTTCAACACACATTCATATCGCTCCCACCATGAAAGCTTAATTTCAGGACAGTTTACATGCTGCGATCTGGGGGGAGATGTAGAGCTATTGAACTTATGTGTCATGTGTATATATTCTGTTTTGTTTATTTTCAGGCAAAAAGTTGAGAAATCTAAGTCAGACTCAATTTGAGAGTCTTTGGTTGGAAATTAAACTAAAAAATGTGGCTCCTTTTTATGTATGTTCTATCTATCGCCCTCCAGCCAAAGGAAAATATATTGAAATGGTCTGTAAGCTCTATACTCACTTAAAAGAGAGCATAAAAAAACAAGCTCAAAAGCAGTCACTACATTAGTAAACTATACGAATCCCAGTCAGATCCTAAAAAGTTGTCGAAAACACTAAGAGAGCTAGTACCAGGCAAGCAAAATAAAAAACCTCCAGAAATAATATCAAATGCTGGGGTGAACATTTCTGATCCTAAGTTGATTGCAAATAACTTTAACAATTTTTTTGGAACTATTGGGGCTACATTAGCTGAAAACTTTTTAACAGAGACTTGTGACATCAAAGTTGATGTAAATAAACATGATTTTAACTTTGGAAAGATATCCCAATCCACTGTCAGTAAATTAATTTCTTCATTAAAAAATGATAAAGCCACTGGCACAGATATGATTGGTGTAAAAATTCTAAAAGCTGGACTTCCGGTCTTCAGCTCGGTGCTCACTATACTTTTTAATAAATCTATAGAGAGTGGGTATGTTCCTATTTGTTGGAAAAGTAAAAGACTGTCACCACTTTTTAAGTCCCACTGACATCAATAATTATAGACCTATTTCTATTCTTCCAGTTGCAATGAAAGTTTTTGAAAAGGTGATCCACTACCAAATGACTTCTTTCTTAACAGATAATATTTTGAACCCAGAGCAACCTGGTTTTCGTAAATTGTACTCAACATCCACTGCTGTGACACAAGTTTCAGATTTTATGTTAGAGGAAATGGGGAAAAATAAATATGTTGGGGCGGTACTAATAGATTTAAAAAAAGCGTTTGATACTGTAGATCATAAGATCCTACTTAAGAAATTATTTTGCTATGGTTTTCGGAATGCTGCATTCTCCTGGCTAGAATCCTATCTTTCGGATAGAAGAAAGGTTACGTTAGTAAACAACTGGACATCAGACGTCATTGCTGAGGGATCATATGGTGTCCCACAAGGATCTGTCCTTGGCCCTTTACTTTTTCTTGTGTACATTAATGACCTGAAATCGGCCATACAACTTTCTCTTTTCCATCTTTATGCCGATGACACAATAATCATTTGCAGTTGTGACTCAACCAAAGAACTGAAATTGTCATTAGAGCAGGATTTGAAACATATAAGTAACTGGCTCAAGTTAAATAAACTCACTATAAATACTAGTAAGACAGAAGTTATATTTTTTGGTAATAAGTCCAGATTAAAGTCTTGCAATGATGTAGCTATTCGTTATGATGGCATTCCTTTGGTATCTAAAAGCAAAGTGAAGTATCTTGGTGTGGTTTTTGATAAAAATTTGAGCTGGAAAAATCAGATAAAAAGTCTTGTCAGTAAATCTTATCACAAACTTAGTAAAATAAGATACATCAGTTCCAACTTGACATCTGACACCAAAAATTTATTAGTTAATGCTCTTGTTATGCCTTATTTATACTACTGTTCTTCTGCATGGTGCAATGCTAACAAGTCTGTATTGAATAAAGCAGATAAGTTGTACAAGATAATGAGGTGACAAAACAGCAACCTGTAATGATAATACTTGTCTAAAGACAGGTGGTTATGGCTATGTAGAGGTTATACCCTCTAAAGCACATTCATAAATAAACCACATATTGAATTGGAGAATTTACTAAATTTTAATCATGGCATTACTATTTTTAAATCCATCCATAAAACAGCCCCAAGTTATTTAAGTGAAAAAGTTGCACTTGTAAAATCTAGTCACAGTCACAACACTCGAGCTGCTTCAGACTATATGTTAACGATGCATCCAAATGGGTCCAGATTTTTTTAGGAACAGCCTTCCTTATGAGTTAAGAACTTTGCAGAGTTTGTTACAATTCAAGGAGGCTTCTAGTAAACATTTCAAGCTAAGGTCTTAATCTTAATCTAATTTTTCTTATATAATTTTACTAATATTTTTTAAATTCTATAACGTTTTTATTGTTAATAAACAATAAACTATTTTTAACCTATCTGTTTATAAATTATTACTCCCGCAATATATATAATGATATTTACAAATCTTCAGTGGCCCCCAGTGGAAAGAATTGTAATTGTTGTCTAAAAGCAAAGCGATTTTTCTGGGTGTAGTGTCCACTACCATCTTTGTGTATGTTTCGTGTATCCGTAGCATGAGTTTATATATATGTATATGTCTGAAGCCAATATGGCCGAACTGTAGCGCATCTAACTGTAACAGTCAATACACATATTTATCTGTACCAATCTCTGTTTTCTACAACAAACCAAATACACTACATTGGCGACGAGGATTACCAATATCTAGAGAACACTCTACCATAATTATTTCAAGTTGTTCGCGTGAAACAAGACCGAACAAGAGACTGTAAGTTACACTTTCCTTACCCGAACTCACCACTCCACATGGCCGCAGCGCAACTACAAATACCGAGTATTCCACCATTTTCGCCCAAGGGTGACCCAAATTCAATAGCTCAACGATGGGATAAGTGGAAAAAGGCTTTCGATTACTTCATTGCTGCATCAGGAGTTACTGACAATCCTAGAAAACGTGCACTGCTCCTTCACCTGATGGGATTCGATTCTCAGGAGATTTTTGAAACCCTTCCTAACCAAGGTACCACCTACGAGGAGGCCTTAGCAGCTCTGGACGCTCACTTCTCACTTCAAAAGAATGTGCCCTATGAAAGATCAGTGTTTCATAATGCTAAACAGGAGAACAGTGAAAGTATAGAACAATTCATTACCAGATTACGCAAACTTGCTAGATACTGTGAGTATGCCGCTCAAACAGACGAACACATCAGAGACCAAGTAATTGCCGCATGTAAATCTTCAGAATTCAGAAAGAAGCTATTAACCGCAACCACTCTAACGCTCGAGAAAGTTATCCAAATGGGTCAACTGGAAGAAAACGCCACTCACCAGAATCAACAGATCGAGAACACGAACCGAGAACCAGACCTGAACTCTGCTGTCAACCGACTTAATATACAGTCACGTCCACATCGAGGTAGACCATTCTCGCACAACAACCGCACACCCTCCAGCAACCGGTATCAAAACCACAACAGACAAAATAAAAATTATCCACCAAGTCATCAAAACCGACTAAACCAAGGGAAAGTGATGTGTGGACAATGTGGTGCTATGGGACACAAAGCCGCGGACTGTCGACGTAGCAGAGGCAAGATGTGTGAATCCTGTGGGAAAATAGGACATTTCAAACAAATGTGTAAAAGTCAACAATATCACAAACCCAAAAGGCAACATGTAAACCAAATCAAAAATCAGCAAACAGGCGACGTACCAACAAACTTACCAGAGACACATGAAAATGACGATGACCAATTTGTCGACATATATGTTTTCAAATTGGGAGATTCACTAACAACCACACCAGTCACAATCAATAATTGCAAAGTAGACATTTTAATAGACTCTGGTGCAACCACTAACATTCTAGACGTACCGTCCTTCAAGAAAATCAAACCGTCACCACAGCTCACCAAAACGAAGGTGAACATATACCCATATCAAGCTACAGCTCCACTTACAGTGAAAGGCGAATTTACCACCAATGTCTATGCTAACAACAACTTTACCGTTGCAAAGTTCATCGTCGTATTGGGGAAAGGCGGATCACTTCTAAGCCGAAACACCGCAGAAGAACTCAATCTACTTCGAGTTGGACCACCAAAAGAGCCTTTTGCCGACATAAACCACATCCAACCAAATGTACAACACGACATATCCACAGCCATTAATCAAAACAAAAAGGTGTTTCAAGGTCTCGGGAAGCTGAAGGATTTCGAACTTAAACTCCACATCCGTGAAGACGTTGTACCAGTCCAGCAACCGATTAGGCGAATCCCGTTTCACACAAGACAAAAAGTCACCGAGGAAACACAACGGCTCCTAACACTCGATATCATTGAGCCTGTCGACGGACCAACCACCTGGGTAAATCCCATTGTCGTTGTACCCAAAAAGAACGGACAAATTCGTTTATGCTTAGACATGCGAAAAGCCAACACAGCCATTATCAGAGAGAGACATGTCATACCTAAGATCGACGACATTCTCCCAGAACTCACGAATGCTACAATTTTCTCGAAAATTGACCTTCGTGAGGGTTACCACCAAATACAACTGGCAGAGGAAAGCAGGGATATAACCACGTATGCTACCCATGATGGTCTATTCCGATACAAACGGCTAATCTATGGAATATCAAGCGCCTTCGAGAGTTTCCAAAAGCAAATCGAACTTGCAATCACGGGAATAAAAGGGGCCAAGAACATCAGTGACGATATACTTATCTGGTCAACACCCGAACAACATGCGCAACGTATACATCAAGTATTGCACAGATTATACCAACTAGGACTCCGAGTAAATAAAGAGAAATGCGTTTTCGGGGTACCTAAAATCACCTTCTCCGGGCATGAGTTCTCGGCCGAAGGACTCAAACCGGACTCCTCGAAAACTGCCGCCATTCAGCAAATCGAACCTCCCACAAATGTTGCGGAAGTTAGATCATTCCTTGGCCTCGTTAACTACTGCCACCGCTTCATCCAGAACTACTCGTCAATGTCAGAACCGCTGAGACAACTCACCAGAAAAACCCAACCATTTATCTGGACAAGCAAACAACAACAGGCGTTCACCAAGTTGAAACAAGCGATTCTCAACCCACCAACGTTAGCTTTCTACAACCCCAACGCAGAAACCGAAATCATTGTTGATGCCAGTCCCACTGGACTTGGTGCAGTTCTATCGCAGCGACAACCGGATGGTTCCTCCCGACCAGTATCATATGGTTCCAGGTCGCTCACCGAGGTAGAGAGTAGATACAGTCAGACCGAGAGGGAAGCTCTAGCAGTCACATGGGCATGTGAGCATTACCATTATTACGTTTATGACCGCCCATTTCAAATTCTGACCGATCATAAACCGCTAGAGTCTCTATTATCCTCTTCGTCAAGACCACCACCGCGAATTCAACGTTGGCTCCTGCGCCTACAGGCTTACCAATACCGAATCAAATACATCCCTGGACATCTAAATGCAGCTGATATTCTATCACGCAGTACTCAACAAGCTGAAAATTACACACAACCAACTGATGATGCATACATCAAATTCATTGTGAGTCACGCTGTTCCAAAGTCGTTGTCATTGTCCGAGATACGTTCAGCTACTCAAACTGACACCATGCTGCCACAAATCATCAATAGCGTTCAAACTTCATCCTGGCAGAAATCGAAATTTAAACGTTTCTTTCAAGTAAAACAAGAACTATCTGTTGAAGATGGTATTTTATTGAAAGGACCCTGCATTGTAATTCCTGAAGCACTACGGCACCAGATCCTGCAAACCGCACACAGTCAACATCAAGGCATAGTCAAATGCAAAGCACTACTTCGCGAGAAAGTATGGTGGCCAGGCATAAGCACCGATTTGGAAGCATTCATCGCATCATGCCCCACTTGCCAAGTAACAACTCCATCAACAAGCAAACCTGAGCCGATACAAATGACCAAAATTCCTGATGAACCATGGGACACTGTAGCAACAGATCTCAAAGGTCCATTTCCAACGGGAGAACATCTCCTAGTACTCATAGACTATCGTACTAGATATCCAATTGTTTCCTTGATGAAGAAAGGAACCTCGTCAAGTCAAATCATCAACAAACTCCAAAAAACATTCGCATTATTTGGTTATCCACGACAAATCATGACGGACAATGGGAAACAGTTCGTCTCAGATGAGTTCAAAGCGTTTTTGAACCAGCATAACATTCATCATCACCCGGTTACACCATATTGGCCTCAGGCAAATGGTGAAGTTGAAAGGTTCAATCGTACCATTGGCAAAATCATCCAATGCTCTGCAGCTGAAGGAAAAGATTGGAGAAATGAATTAGACAGGTTCCTGTTATACTTCAGAACTACGCCACACACCGCAACCGGGAAATCTCCATCTGACCTATTCTTCAAACATCAAGCCAGAAACGACCTTCCTGTCTTCCGTAAAGTTACCATAACCACAAAGGACAAACTAGTCAACGACAAGGATCAAGCCTACAAAAACAAGCTGAAAACGCATGCAGACGCTCACCGCCACACCAAAGTATCAGCCGACTTCCACATTGGAGAAACCGTCCTTGTGAAAAACATGCGAAGAACGAATAAAACAGAACCATACTACGAGATCAAGCCATTTACCATAACCGGAATCTATCCTAGAAGCGTAAAAGTCACAAGAGACGGGACATCACGTATCAGAGCTAAACACCACGTCAAGAAGTTTATTCCACGCTACACCACTCCAACCCTCACAAAACCTCCGTCACAGCTGGCTCACGACTCCGACCATCGTATCGACAAACAACCCGTGCAAACACCAACACTGTGCATATCACTCGTTGTACCCCAGGATCTTCCCGAGCAGATCGTAAGTGACTCGGATAGCGAGGACACCATACCGTATGGAGAACGTGATGATGACGATAGTAATCCCGCCAGCGACGACATTAGTAATGCTGAGTCCACGGACACTGAGAATGAAACCGAAATTGTTAGACCACGACGCAACCTTACTGTTCCACGTTACCTCGCAGACTACGAGACAAATCTGTGAGAGACAATAAAAACAAACATTTTGTGTATATAAAAACAGAGACATTTTTTTTTATTATTTCACGTCAAAAAAAAAAAAAAAGGGTGTAAACTACATCAAGCATAAAGCCAAGGCAGCTTCCTTTGTTTCTTCGCACTGCCAGTCTTTCTGTCAGCGCTTTATGTTTCCTGTAGATTTTATTCATGGTAAGGAGGGATGTAGTGTCCACTACCATCTTTGTGTATGTTTCGTGTATCCGTAGCATGAGTTTATATATATGTATATGTCTGAAGCCAATATGGCCGAACTGTAGCGCATCTAACTGTAACAGTCAATACACATATTTATCTGTACCAATCTCTGTTTTCTACAACAAACCAAATACACTACACTGGGCATGCCACTAAAAATATTCATTATTATTATTATTTAAAATAACATTCTGTCTTTATAAGATATCAGAATAACTTTTGTTCACCGCTCTATAGACGTATTTCAATGTTTACGTTTTACGGCACTTTTGCGCATGCGCAAACTTGCGAAAAAATCGACAGGCAAAACATTGAGGGCGCCCAGTGTCTTTTGTTAGAGATTATTGAAGAGAAGAGACGTGTTGTACTGTTTGGATATATTTATTTTTGAAATACTTTAAAAAACTGTTATTTTCATAACAATGCCAGATAGCTGTTGCGTACCTAATTGTACAAATCGTCGGAAGACGGGTGAAGAAGGTGGATTTTACAAAATTCCTAACAAGAAGCATCCTGTGTTGAGGGAGAGATGGCTGACTGCAATTGGCAGAATTGAATGGTCAGAAGAGTTAATAAAGAATGCCAAAGTGTGTCATTTACATTTTGTGTCTGGTAAGTGACTTTGTTCACTCTTTTTAAAAGTTATTTTGTAAAGTAGTGTGAGCCATCTTGTGTTTTCTGTCCCCTCAACCACATGAACTTTTTCTCTGGAATTTTTAAAAGTTTATAGAGTTTTTATTGTTTGCTTTTTTAGGAAAAAAGTCCAGAGATCCTTCTCATCCAGACTGGGTACCTTCAGTATTTGAACGTTGTGGAAAACGAGTGAGTGGGAAAAGAAAGCTTGAAAAGCAAGATAGACATTCTCGACTAACAAAACGAAGGAAATTAACATCTGAATTAGTAGCTGAAAGTGAATCTGACGATGATTTTGAACCCCCAGAAGATCAAGGTCCTTCCATGTCAGAATTATGTCAGAAAGTACAAGAACTGGAGGAGAAAGTTAAATGCTTAGAAAAGGATTTAAATAATGAGGTGGATGAAAAACAGAACATTTCAAACAAATACACTGGATTGAATAGCGAATATGCAAATAGATTAAATGAAATACATGGACTTAGAAACAAAAACAAAACACTTTCATCAAATAAATTTTGTTATAAGTCAATGAAACAATGTCCTGAAATGTTTTATTTTTATACTGGCTTAAACAAAGGAAGATTTAATTGGGTGGTCAATATTGTAAAACATAAAATTAGGCCAGCAACAAAATTGTTGACACAAAAAGATCATGTCCTTGTAGTCCTCATGAAATTAAAACTTGGACTACTTAATAGGGACATTGCATATAGATTTAAAGTTCGACCACCTGTGATTTCTCTTATTTATCGACAGTTGTTACCACTACTAGCAAAGTCATTATTGTTTACACTGATATGGCCTGAAAAACAAGCTTTAAGAAAAAATTTGCCAAAATGTTTTAGATGCTATAAAAGCTGTTGCTGTATAATTGACTGCACAGAAATTTTTATTCAGCGACCATTGAACTTGAATGCCAGGGCACAGACTTGGTCCAATTACAAAAATACCAATACAATAAAATATTTGATAGCTTGTTCTCCATCTGGTTCTGTCAGTTTTTTATCTTTAGGATGGGGTGGAAGAGTATCAGATAAAGAAATAACGATCAAAAGTGGCTTTCTAGACTTGGTAGAGAATGGTGATATGGTTTTGGCAGATAGAGGTTTTCTTATTGAACAAGAATTAGCCACAAGGGGAACATTTTTGAAGATACCTGAATTTACTAGGGGAAAAGACCAAATGTCTGCTGCTGATGTTGATCGATCGAGGCAAATTGCAAATGTTCGAATACATATTGAGAGAGTGATTGGACGATTAAGAAAATTCATGATTCTGAACACCACTATTCCGATAACCCAAGTTGACCTAATGGATAAAGTAATGGTGGTTGTTTGTGCACTAGTTAACATAAGCAAAGGCATTGTATAAATTATATATAGTGCATATACTTTAGTAGTACATTTTACTAACTTCAAACATTTTTTACAAACTTTAAACATAATTTTTTTAAAAACTTTATATATATTTTACTGACTTTGTTTTACTAACTTTTTATATATATATTTTTATATTGCCTTATGAGAAGAAATTTGGTGTGGATTTAATTTTGCATATTCTCACAAATCTCACTTTTTTTCAACACTGAAATTTTTCCTCATAAGGCAAACTTTTCATGATATATACATAAACATAACACAAACGTATATTATATACATCTAATAAAAAAACAATAGGTTTTTAACTTTTTTTGGAACAATTTGGACATAACCATTTTTTAGGAGCTCTAGTTATGTTTACGCATGAATAGTGATACCATTCAATCTCACAAGTGCCATAGTTATCACAACCAATCATTGGGGGAAATGATGGTCTACGGCATAAACAATAAAGTTTTTCTTCGTTTTGTAAATTAGGATCATTCTTTCTAGTTACAAGCTCTGGTAGTATTACCTTCTGAAATGTTTCTGAAAGCTTCAGTAATAGTGATTGGCAAAACTTATCATTTCTTTCAACTCTGAGCAAAAATGTATCCTCTGCACAGTTGTGAAAAAACGAAAAAGTCGCAATACTTTGTATCAGTTACAAGCATTTGATGTTGCACTTGGAAGTAGTAGGCATGATTTTGTTTAAATTCTCCAGTTAAATTAATTGGACAGAGCTTATTCTGTCTCCAATTTTTAAGGCTTTTTTTGAATTTAAAAGGACATTTGATTTCTACCAAGCCCAAACCGTGGCAGTCACATTGAACTATGCCATCAGGGCTGGCACCAAGATATGGAAAATCTGTATTAATGTGTAAACCAGTTGTTTTGACTTGAAAGTTAGTGTGTATTTGCTCCAATTTCTTTGTATAAACATCCCGAGCTCTTGTTTCCATTCTCTTTCCGTATCTTGTAGCAACAACATCGACTTGATCCTTGTATTGCATGACTGTGTCCACTAATGTTTTTGTCCGTTCTAAATCACATGTGAAGGCAGATTTTGAAATTGATGCTGTTATACGCCCAGCCCTGTGCAACATCCATTTGCTACTGATACTTTGTAGTGCTGTTACTTTTTTCAAATTATCATATTGATTTTGAAAACACGACTTTGTATATATTTCATAGTTTTTTACTGCAATATTTTTTACCTCTGCATCAGTTTTATTAATTGCTGTTGGCTCATAAATAAATGTAAGAGGTTCAGGAAGGCTATTTTGTTCATTTTCGTTTGCACTATCTGTATCACTGTTTCGGTTTTGATCATCGTCAAGCCATAAACTGATGCTTTTAAAGATAACTGCATCTGGAGCAATCTGCCTTAATTTATCAAGATGTTCTTGATCCTTTCCAGTAATAAATTTTATTGGATCAGGTGATACAAAACCTTTTATTGTGTCTTCAAAAGGATCGTCAACTTTTGGAAGTGTCTCTGTCTTTTTTGGTCTTCTAAAGTCAATTTTACTTAAGGGTGCAGGATGAGCTCTTTTTCTTGCCTTTTTCCAAGAGCATAAAACACTAGTACATGCTGTTTTGTTCAGCTCTAATGTAGCACATGCCACTAATTTAAATAATAATGCAGCAACATGACTGCAAGCTGAACCAAGCCTAAAAAAAATATTGTTATTATTTATAATATTCGTTTGATCACTATAATAAAAAGACGATAAATAAACTTACCCTGCAACACAGGTACAATTTGCAGAATGTATCCAACCGGTTTTATGCATTATAATCCAAGTATCGTATAATTTTTGCGTTTTCCCCTGCCTTTGACTTGGTAACACAGACGATTTTATGTAACAGAAGTCTACTTCTTTTAAGTGGTGACAATACACTTCTTGTACGTGCCCTGATAGATAAAAGTTGTAAGCTTCCAAGGATTTGTGTGCTTTAAGCGACTCGTGTGTGAACTCGCTAGGAGTGTGAACCAAATACACATATAGATCAACATAAGTTATATCTGGAAGTAGTAAAACATCATCACTCCAATCGCTAGTCTGCAGTGAGTAAGGATCTGCAAGCATAGTCCCATCTGCGAGTGTAAGTTTTCCAGTATAGTGGGATTTATCTGCATTTGAAAGATTTTGAAAATAGTCAGCATTTTTCGACATGTTGAAATATAAATAAACGCACGTGCCTTCTAATGTTTGTTTTTATCATCAAAGAGGAAGTGCTTCACACAATCGGTACATTTTTGGCTACGTTTATATGTTGGTTTATTTAAACTGTTATACTTTATCGGAAACGTACGTAGTCTGTGGCTCGGCTTAACTTTGTTGTATATAGTCATCCATAGCTTAAAATATATGATTGACAGCTGTTCTCGCTTTCATGAACATGATTTTCAAATACTAACAGAAGGGATGTATAATAAACGAGTAAATACCCCACGGGCAAGGACTTTTTTGTTGAGCAAGCAGACATTATAAGATGGCAACAAGAGCTTCGATCGATAAGCGAAACGACTTTCCTTTTTCAGTTTTGGGAGTAATTATAGTAATATTTTATGCTCTTTTCGCATGTTGTTTACCATTTCTGCTGCCATCTTTTGCCTGTCGAAATGCGCAAAAGTCTGGGAGCTACTCATACCGCGTCATAGTGAAATACGTCTATGAAGTTTCCTGGTTCTCATGTAAAAAGGCCGTATGAGATACAGTCGATTCACGGGCGCACGGCTGGTTTTCTAGTAATACACAAAATCGTGTAGCAAAACAAAACAGAGTGTGTTTTTCTTCCACTCACACTTCGCTCATGCGCTCATATGATTCTGAACTCTTTTTTGTGATTGGCTTGTTATAAAATTTGTTGTCAAGGTCAATACATCATCGTTCCTTACCACCTTCTTTCCCTTACTGTAGACAGGACAGTGGTAAGGAATTCATTCGACAGTGTGGGGGAACATCTGCATCTGGTCAGATAAAAACAATTTCTCCCGTGTGAATGACAAAAAAAAAAATAATAATCAATATAGATAGATAGATAGATTGATGTGCATATTTTACAAGGCTAGCCTCACAAATATCGAGGGATATACCTTGTCTATTATTTCCAGGAGGGGCCATGGCTTAGATGGAGAGTCCTAGAGTATTTAATGCTCATTTTGAGCTAACGTACATACTAAAAAGGGTAACACCCTAGAACAAGCTAGAACAAGCTAGAACAACCTAGAACAACCTAGAACAACCTAGAACAACCTAAGAACAACCTAGAACAAGCTAGAACAACCATAGAACAACCTGGAATAAACTAAGGACAAGCGAGACCTATCTGAAAACATGCTAAAAGATCATGCTGATAGAGTTAAATTCGGGTAATCCCCTTTGCGTGTTTTGTGAGCGATTGAGGTTAAAAAAAATTCAAGCCTAAGAAGCGCCGTGATTGTAACATCTGCTGAATGAATAACGAAAAGATACGTCAGTTGGACCGTCGAGGTAGACAACAAAGTTAATTATCTACCTTTAAAGTTTGGCTCCTGTACATAGCTCTTCGACAAAAAATTTAAACGATCTCCTAAGTTTCGAGGAGCCAGAAGGCAGCGATTAATAGCCTGGAATGACAGGGTCACTAATGACGAGGAATAGTCGTAATAGCAACGTGGCCAGAGATTTGCTTTTGGTTGATGATACGTGCTAACGATTGCACCTACCGTATTGATGTAGTCCTTATTAATGGATGTGCATAGACACGTCTCCACCCATCCCGTTTGTGTGATGCTACAAAAATGCGATTTTTCGAAGAACTATTGTAAGGCAGGTGAGGCTATGTGGCACCAGATGTAAAAGACAACGACTAAAGTTTTTTAGGTACTGTCTAAAAAATTAATACAGTGACAGACTTTGAAAAAAATATAAGACTCAAATACTAAATATACCCTAAAGGCAAAAGTTCTCGCGATTTTGCGATTTTTTAGCATTTTTGCAAAAATAAAAACCGCGAAAATTCTGCCAAATGTATCCTTTATCAGAATTAAACAGAAGTGTCTTCTACTAGAACACAACAGGTAACAAAAAATCCGCGATTAAAATAACACAAAAAACTTTTCTCTTTCTCCCATCTCCCGAATTAGATGATTTTTAAAATTTTGGAATTTCGATGTTGTGACTTTTGAATTTTGGAATTTTGATGTTTTAAAATTATTCAGCATCAGTGAATTAATGTATGTATAAAATTGCAACTTTATCCGGCATGGAAAGTTTAAAGTGAGTTTTTAAAATATCACATCCATTTTCTTTCAACAAGTTGAGTAAAAGCTGCGGCAACATCAAAGAAAACCAATTCGGGAAATAATGTATATTAAATTAAATACGTTATAAATAGAGGGAAGAAATTTTCAACGCCAAAAAATCATCTGTGAAAATTCCGTTAATGAACAATGTTACAACCTTTGTCTCTCAAACTCTTCTCAGCACTGGATGGCAATAAAGCTAAAGTTCTTGCGGGTACATCAATTCTTTCAAACGAAAATTTTTGATCATACTCCTTCAAGCAACTAGTGAGCCAATGAATATAAACATTGCCTGAGTATGCCACTTTCTTCCCATTTTTGTCCGTATACTCACGATTACCTTCAGTCTTTGCTAATACCACGTCTGCATCAGAGAAGGTGCGTTTGCAGCTGTGACACCTTTTCACAGCCTTAGGGCAATCCTTTTTGATTTCTCGATGAACAAGAACATATTTGTTGGTTAAATGCCTATCTGGATTAAGCGGATCTTCTTCTATGCGCGCATGCTTAGAAGCTACTTCCCAACGATCGTCATTTTCATTTCCCTTCTTCTTAATCTCCTTCCGTGACAGCACAATTGGTGATACCTGTTGCTTCTCCTGCAATTCATCAAATCGAGAAGAAAATAATTCAACTTCAGGTAAACGCGCACGCCTATGCTTTGCAGGTGGTGTGCTTTTAAGTCCAGCGTTCTTTGGTTTCACAAATAGTTGCGTCTGACTTGGAACAAATTGCAAAAAAGTGTTGATGTGTTGCTGTTGACGTTGGAGAGACCAGCGATCCCATGTTATCGGCTGCACAATAAAATGTTCATACCCATTAGCAAGCCTGTATTTCCCGATGCCACGCAAGGCACGAACAGCTTCCGAATAATATTGATCAACAAAGTCCCTGAGTAACTTGTTAGCTTCAACCACATCAACAGCCTTTACATTTCCTGTAGTATCCTTTGTTATTTTTTTTTGGAGCCTGTGGGTTAACTCCAAACCATTAGTATAAAATCTTCCCGATATACCACATGCAGCACGAACAGATTGTAGTGGGTTGCTTTTTATTTTTGGTGCATGGTGCACACAAAACCAATCGTGAAATCCCACAAATATGAACAGTGTTTAATATAAGAAGGCAAGTATATCAAAGTTATATGAATTACAAAATCAAGGATTCTTATCTTAAAATTTAAATGAGGAGAGAAAATACCACTTCACTAACCTGGTAATAAACCATTCCATACAAGCTCAAGGCTGCTTAATTTAACATTGAAATCTTCTTCATCATCTGCATCTGCTAAACCAAGCTGCTGCATGACTCCTTGCTGGGTGCCATAGACGTCAGTCATTATTCTATTAATGGTCATCATCAGAAGACGCCATTTAACTAAAACTGTTTTAAAAAACCTTCTTGGACGCTTAGTAATGAAATGGGTATCGAATGTGTGTTTCCGACATCTCGCTACAAAATGGGTGACCTGGTTTCCATTCATTGTTGTTGTTTTTAAACGACAGGCGTTTTTGAAGGTTTTTTTTACCCAAAGACAAAACCAGGTATAACCACCAGTTTCACAGAACAATCAGAGAGCTGACAGTAAACGAAGAGAACAACGGAGAACCGGCAGCGAATGAAATGGGAATTCTGTGCGGAATAGCGTAAACGCTCTGTGTTCTGAAAACTGATTTGAATGAAGAAAAAAATATAATATTTTTCCTTCTTTCCATTCATTTCAAACATTTCGAATGTGGCGAGACAGAAAGAAGTCGATTTCCTTGATGCAGCGAACTGTATCGTCGTAAGACCGAGGGTTCACATAAAATGGTAAAATTCAATATAATAAAGAAATGCAATAACTAGCTATTGTTCTAGCTAAATGCTGATATTGGACTTTAGGGGTAAAAATACCGGGACGGTTAATGCTGTTGTTGTACTAAACTAAGGGAATCCCCCATAACTTGGCGAGTGGGAAACATGGCGGAAATATTCTTGTTAGAAACCCAGATTTATTTACAGAATCGATACAGAGATAGTCTTATATTTTTGGTTGTTATATTTCTTAGATTGTTCTAGGTTGTTCTTAGGTTGTTCTAGCTTGTTCTAGCTTGTTCTCAGGTTGTTCTAGCTTGTTCTAGGTTGTTCTAGATCGTTCCAGGTTGTTCTAGCTTGTTCTAGGGTGTTACCCTTTTTAGTATGTACGTTTGAGCTACGCAGACCCAATTAGGGCCCGCGCTCTACTAGACAACTCTTGGCAACATCCAACGGCCCACACAGTGTGCCATCTCCCCAATTTCCCTCACATGGCTTCGGTTAACCCGGGGCTATGGTAACATTCACTCGTCCATGTTGAATCGCCGTCAAGAGGAATCAAACCCCGGTCTCCCGCACAGAGTACGAGAGCTATAACCACTAATCTACGGCGTCACCATTATGGAAAGTGTTGCGGAGAGGTTGTCAAGGCAAAGGCATTCAGTACGGCAAGGAAAGGGAGATAGACAGTTGTGCATATTTTACATGGCTAGCCTCACAAATATCGAGGGATATACCCTGTCTATTATTTCCAGGAGGGGCCATGGCTTAGATGGAGAGTCCTAGAGTATTTAATGCTCATTTTTGAGCTACGCAGACCCAATTAGGGCCCGCGTTCTACTAGACAACTCCCGGCAACATCCAACGGCCCACACAGTGTGCCATCTCCCCAATTTCCCTCACATGGCTTGGGTTAACCCGGAGCCATGGTAACATTCACTCGCCGATGTTGAATCACCGTCAAGAGGAATCGAACCCCGGTCTCCTGCACAGAGTACGAGAGCTATAACCACTAATCTACGGCGCAGGCAAGGAAACAGGAAGAGGAATCAGCAAGGCAGGGGCAGGCAATGCATGGTAGACACAATCAAGGGCATAGTAGGCAGGCACCAGAAAAGGCATAAGAAAGGTAGGCAAAGGCACGGTCAGTGCTGGCAAGGCAAGGGAACGGCAAGGCAAGGGAACGGCAAGGCAAGGGTACCTGACCTTAATAGAAAATCTACCCCCCTACAACTCAAAGATTGCTTATACTCAATATATCTAAGATATGTATCATATTAGTCCAGGAGAATAGAAATTATTGAGGTGCAAATATTTCAAATTCAATAGCTCAAAAAAAAAGTCTCAAATTTATCTGAGGTCAATATACAGTGAATCATGTTAGCAGAATTATGTGCCAATACAAGTATTTAAACAATCGGTCATAACACCAAAAAAGCTATCATTTTTTGATAAATCTGAGATTAACTTGATTCCAATGACAACGACCCAGTGGCTTCTTATTCTTTGGAGAGAAACCTCATTTTTTCCATTAACATCTCTGTCTTAAAAGGCTAGTTATATCTACATTGTGATGTAGTTACTCCTATTCTCATTAAAAAGTCAAGATATAGAAATAATCAGAGAAGTTCACGAGAAAGGCAAATTTTTTTATTAAAAAACGCCTTTTTTGGTTTCTTGTGCCTACCAGATTTATCAACACAAAACTTATTACCCTAAAGTGATAGATCTATTACAAAAACAAAGCATTTTTAGGCTCTATAAATGAAAGTGATGAATGTTTACAACTCCCCCCTCTACGACTCAAAGATTACCTATTATACTCAATATAGCTAATATCATATACTTATGAAAACTTGGTTGTTGTAGGTGCAAGATAATTATGTTTTTCCTAGCCCTGTCCAGGATTTGAACCTGGATCTTTCATTTGAATGAGTGTCATAGCCATTAGACCGGCAGGGCATAAATATATATATATACGAAACTTTACAGGTGAATATTATATACACTTAGGAATTTACAGCACACAGCCTAGTTAATTAACCTTTTGAGAAATGCTGGTTAAGCCACAAGTAACTGTGTTACCTGGCGTAAAACGCGTGGTGGAACAAATTGTAAACTGTACCACACATTCAGGTGGAGCGCCTTAGTACATGTGTGCAGTATATCGTAAATGGAGTGAAACACACACAACATTTAAGGTGTTTCGGGTGTAATTATATTTTTCAGAAAATATATTTCCTTCAACTTTAACTGGAATAAAAACACAATTTACATATTGTGCTATGTCATAGCGAAAAGAGTCAGCAAACCTATTTTTATTTTTCACAAGATTTTCCCGGCGAAACTTAAAGTATATATGTACTTTAATCTGTTAGTATAGGTAAACAAACCCTTTCAAAAAAACTTTAGCGCAACTTCTGTTAAATAGAAATACAGGTAATCGCTTGTTGTTAACACTGGGCTGAGTGATTAGTACAGGTATACTGTGTCGCACATACGTTTTGGCATAATACCCTTTGTCAAACGCCGTGTCTGCGTGGCTGGCAGACGGCCAATAATTTTCGATATACTAAATGGCCGGCAGTTGAAAATATTTTACATCTCTTATGCCGGTTACGTTTTTCTATAAACTGAATGGCCGGGAGTTTTCCTTATGTGATAAATAGCTGACAGTTACAAATTTTTAAAGTTTTCTGTGTTACATTGCAAAACGGAATAGTATAAAATCTTTGTTCCCTTTGGTTCATTCATTTTGTTTGCTGTAAAATTTTCCTAACTTGTTGCGTGCGTTCGATCGATCGAAGGAATGAATGAATGGAATATTCCATAAAAATGTCTAGTGAGCATTGAGTAAAGTTTTCACAACAGTGCTTCTTGCGTGAATAAGTTTTGAAAGGTTTTAAAGTTTATAATTAGTGATTTAACGTGGTTTATTTTATTTTTAACACTATGAATATTTCGTCTTCGAGTGACGATGAATTTGATGTTTTCAAGAAATGGGAGAGAAATATTTTTGATAAAAAAAAAAATATTATCAAAACTGCAAAAGAAGCAATTTTCATAAAAATTACGACACGTTTTATTTTTGACATGTTTCGACTTTACCAAACCTTTTAAATCTGGACTTGTGTATAAATTTGTTTGTGCTAGTTGTAATGCTAGCTATGTGGGTGAAACCACCAGGCACATTTCTAGTAGAGTAAAAGAACATTTGAAAACTGATAAAAACTCACAAATATTTAAGCATATGCAGTCAAATCTTAACTGTAAATTACTATGTAACGAAAATTGTTATGTATACATATAATATTGAAAACATTTCGGTTTCTGTAACTTGAGCCGCACTGGTGTATGCTCAGGGGCAGGGTTAAAAAAGTTGATTTCCTGACGTGCCTACAATATAGCTGCAATCGTCCACAAAGATATGGCTCTCCACTCCCCCTAAAGTGCCCTTTGTGGCTGAGCAGCGTAAACGATTACATGAGACCCACATCAACCTTTATATAAACCTTGATCATTAATGGGGGACGGAACGTACTATCTGCAAAATATAGCTATGTTCTTTCGCTGACTTTGCTAAATCTTTTGGTTTTTGGTATAAAATTGCCAGAGACAACAAATTTTGTGGATGATTATAGCTACAGCCGAAATCCATTAGCTTTTCGATCATCCCTGTAAAGGGGAGAATACAGAAGTTCTTCAGTGGTATCTTATTCTTTAGAGAGAAACCTTTTTTCATTAAATCTCTGTCTTAAAAGGCTAGTTATATCTGCATTGCGATGTAGTTACTCCTATTCTCTAGAACAAGCTATGTGATAAGACATTCCCACAGAGTAGAAGTATCTCACTCAAAAAATACCTAATTCAATGCTAGCTACATTGGTAGTTTCATCCCGGTTAAGTAGTTAATTTTATGCTAGCTTTGTTATCTGTCTGAAATAATTTTTCAAGCTAGTATGTAGCTTATGCTACATTCAAGTTAAAATTACCAAGGGCCAACATATTTTGTGGAGACGGATGAAACTACCAAGCATAAGCTATGTGATGGACATTCCTAATTAAAGAATTATATCACTCACTGTGCAGAATGTGTAGCAGCTACAACCCCGGAAAAAATATTTGTGAAAAATGTTTTTTATGTCATAACTCCTTTTAACTGTCCCCCTTTCCCCCCAAAGTCAATGTTGTTTACCTCTAAGATTCCTGGAGTACTTCTGCAAGCGTCAGCTTGGCAACTACCATCTTCAACATTGACTTTGGGGGAAAGGGGGAGCTCAAAATGAAATTCCCAATATATTTTTTCCAGGGTTGTCTGAATTTTGAAAATATGAAAAAAAAGAATACCCCCATACACTGTGTACCACATGGTTTTTAATTAATTCCCAGACTTCTTTGGTTGTTGTAAAGCATACCCAGGCTCCTTAGAAGTATTCTGGCCAATATGGCGGATTTCAAAATGGTAGCTGCAGGATTAAAACAAACAACCTGAAAATACCCAAAGAGAATTGGAGGCTTCTAACAAATGTTTAGCAAAGCTTGAGATAGACGGACTGGACAGCATATAAACATTTATGTGATAACATTCTAGACATAAACAGTCGTGTCATATAACGTTCTAAACATAAACAGTCGTGTTATATACGTTTCGTTCCATATATATATATATAAATATATAAACGTGATAAAACGGTTAAAGAATTACATAACGGTTAACCGAATGACAAACTTAAAAAAATACCAGAATAAGCTCAAAATATCTAGTATAATTAGTTGTGAATAATGCGTCACCATGGTCAGCACTTATAACCGCTATAGTTTGTTCATATTTCACGTTTTTAAAGAAATGCCAACGGTTAACCCTAATTTTTTAATAAAAATATAATTATATAATATTTTTTTAAGAAACAGTTGGGTTAACCGTTGGCATTTCCTTAAATGGGCTTAAAAGCAATAATTTAGTGTGTGAATCCAAAAAAAAAATCCTTGAAAAAAGTTTGCGAACTCTCTTAAGCTGGGTTTTGTCATTTGGTTAACCGTTATATTTCCAGCAATAACATAAAAAGTTTGTTAATATTTTAAACGAACTCCTTTGTAAACGAACTCTTTCGTTGTGTTTTATTAGCACCATTTGTTTAGGCATTGTGTCTATAATTTTGTTTATGTTTTAAAAATGTAACACATTATCTACACTCTATCACTTTTTAAGACTAAATCATAAAAATCACAAAAATCACAGCTCACATCCGCCATTATGAATTTCTCAAATAATAACGACACACACGTAAACCTTGTTACCTGCTAATTAAACACGCAAAATATTGAAGTAAAAAAACCAGCCATTCTAAAGTTATGCAATTTTTTAGATTTTCGAAATTCAGACAACCCCGAAAAAATATTTGGGAAAAATGTGATAAAACAGCCAAATAGGCCTTCTTTCCTTTTTTTATGTCATAACTCCTTTTAACTGTTCCCCTTTCCCCCCAAAGTCAATGTTGTTTACCTCTAAGATTCCTGGAGTACTTCTGCAAGCGTCAGCTTGGCAACCATTGACTTTGGGGGAAAGGGGGAGCTCAAAATGAAATTCCCAATATATTTTTTCCAGGGTTGTCTGAATTTTGAAAATATGAAAAAAAAGAATACCCCCATACACTGTGTACCACATGGTTTTTAATTAATTCCCATACTTCTTTGGTTGTTGTAAAGCATACCCAGGCTCCTTAGAAGTATTCTGGCCAATATGGCGGATTTCAAAATGGTAGCTGCAGGATTAAAACAAACAACCTGAAAATACCCAAAGAGAATTGGAGGCTTCTAACAAATGTTTAGCAAAGCTTGAGATAGACGGACTGGACAGCATATAAACATTTATGTGATAACATTCTAGACATAAACAGTCGTGTCATATAACGTTCTAAACATAAACAGTCGTGTTATATACGTTTCGTTCCATATATAGCTCGGAATTAATAGGTAGTTTTATGCTAGCTTTAGGTGTAAGTTAGGCTAATGAAGGGGTTCATAACATTTAAAAAATAGTGGTACATAACCTCAAATTCTTTCTTGAAAAATGCCATTTCGTTTCTAGGTAGCTAGCTATACGCTCTTTAAAAAACAACAAAAACTCCATCGCCGCGCTAAATACACGTTGTCTCGCTCAATCAGAAGTTTACGCAAAAAATGACCAGGTTAAACTACTGGGCAACCCTGTCAAAAATTTATCAAAATTAAGAAAAATTGATGTATAGTGGGGAAATCATATACTCTCCTCCGTTCCTTTAATTTGGCTTAAATAATGAGGAAATAGGCTCCGTGCGCTAGCGCGCACTCCGCTTTGCTCCGCAATCAATATAGAAAGTGTTGCAGAGAGGTTGCCAAGGCAAAGGCATTAAGTACGGCAATTAAGCAAATATATATGAACAAACATAAAAAAAGGTTAATACCGTTTAAAGAAATTAATCGTAGCTGTATTGGCTTTGTATCGTCTAATTAATTGGTCACCTTCATTTTTTGTAAACGATTATATACATGTTTGTTTTTATAAGAAACCAGTTTATAAGAAACCTTAGGCTCAGAAAGACCAAATTTTTAGAAATCTCCAACATTAAGAAACTTTTATACATATAGCTAATGTACAACAGAAAAAATACGTACAAACATAGCTAGCAAATGTTGTTCATATATATCAAAACCATAGTCCAAACGCTTGAGGCTCAAATTCTCAAATTTTAAGAAACTCCATCCAGGCTCAACCAAATGCTTAGGTTTCTTTTAAAAAAATATGTAGCTAACTAGCTATGGCAAGAAATATCTCACTGAAGGTCTGCTAGCTATGTACCTAGTATGTGGAACTAGCACTAGCTAGCTAGCTAATACATAGGCTAGAAAATATCAGTATAAGTCTGTTAGCTAGCTTTAGGCCATCATCAAAAATATTTTATATGTTCGCGTCCTGAAGTTCCTGTAAAAATGAGTCGGGCGGGCGGGCGAATTTTTCCCAGGATTTTCCGATCGGAAAATATAAAGTCGTTAACAACAGGACCCAAAAAACAGTATAACCGCGCTCACAAATATTTTTCCGATTTTTTCCGACTTGCCGACTCGGGTTTTTATTACCACAAGCGAGTCGGTCGATGGACGTGAACATAACATATTTTTGATGGCGGCCTTAAGATGTGTAAGTAATCTTTCGAAGGCTTTGCATTGGTAGACGCTAAAAAGGGGTTCATTGCATGTAAAAAATAATGATATACTAGCTACTACATAGATAGCTAGCTTGGTTGTTAGCTAGGTATTCAATGAAAAATTCCCTTCAGCTTTCTTTATAGCTAGCTAGCTAGCTAGTTACGCTGGACAAAGTTTCCATATATAACGAAAAAAAGCAAGCACTAAAAGTTAATAACTTAAGATAAAGTATATCTAATGAGAATTAAATATTGATATTACTACCTGAGATCGATAGAATTAAAAGGTAAACTTTTCCAGTAAAATTCTCGTCTCGTGGTCTTTCTCCAGTAAAATTCTGGTGGTCCTTCTCACATCGTCGCCATATTTAAATAACAACAAAAACTCCCCCATTGCCGTTTTAAATTCATGTTGTCTCGATTAATCGGAAATTTACGGAAGATTAAATTGCTGGGAAACAAAAACAAAATGGACGAAATCGAAACCGTGGGGAAGAGTGCTTGATAATTTAGATGTATAGGGGCGAGACGCGGAAGTCCTATACAGCCTTTGTTTGGCTATTTAATGAGGAAATAGGCTGCTCCCCAAATATTATGTCAGCAAGGGGGGTTTACTGCACTGGTCTTATCTTTGGAGAGTGACGACTCCACTTCTTACCCCAGTCACACAAGATTGTACAGAGTAGGACAGATGAAAAGTTATGGATGAAAGAAATGTCTAGTTCCTGCTGAAGACTGTTCGCAGACCTCTTTTGAGGTGACTCGGCTAGACATTTTGGGTACCTTGGTTCAGGAATATGAGTCGAAACCCTTGTACCCTTTACAGAAGTCCTGTCCTACTCTCTCTGTTTGATTGTTCAATATTTGTGCCAATTATCTCCTTGGAAAAAGGAAGAATTGTGTTCTTTTATATGGGCATATTCTTTAGAGGAGCAAAACCTCTAGACTTTAAATTTTAAGACTTAACTGGTCGAGTTTATCATTGTGCATGCACTTTGTAACTTTCATTCTCCTTTGGAGACGGTAACAAAACAAGTGCCACACAGCATGATCTCTTTGTATTTCCTTTTCCTCCTCTTACTTCAATATGTTGGATATTTTTTTTTCATGCATAGAGCAGTTTTCACCCTTAGGTTGTCTTTATGGCAGTTTCTTATATGTGATGTATATGTTTTAATCCCAATATTCCACAAAAAGACCTGTACGATAAGCCTTTGTATATCGCCTTTGTTTCTAAAACCTTGGAAGAACCTACTGTCTCTGCCGCAAAGTTTAACTTCGTTCTGCATTGGCGCAGCCTATGACATGCTTCCTTCTCCCACAAATCTTGTTAAGTGGGGAATTCAAAAGTACAAAAGTTGCACCCTATGTAAAAAACTTTCTTGTACAGTCACGAACAACCCGTAATTAAGGTATACCTTTATTAAGGGATATGTCTTACGGCTATCCCTTAATTATGGTATACTTTAATTAAGGTATACCTTAATAACAGTATAAAAAGCAAAGTGTTTATCCTTCTCTACCTCTCCTCAGAATATGCAAGAATGATCGCTGCTTTTAGCAACATTTTCGTGTCATTTCATTTTGGCTATTACAACCTCTACATAGCCATAACCACCTGTCCTTAGACAAGTATTATCATTACAGCTTACTGTTTTGTCACCTCATCATCCAGGAGAACATTTGAAAAGAGCGGTAAAATTCACACACTTTTGTTTTGTTGTCTGAATATATACAGCTACGTACTATACTTGTTTTTTTATTTTCTGAAAAATATAAATGAGTTCAAAGAAAAGAAAACTGAGAAGTACGTCCTCACACGACATTAAAGACCGTGGTGATGACGGCAGGTTCATGAAGAAATGTGGATGTGAGAATCATTTAAATTGGTCTCATATAGAAGTTTACACAGTGTTCGATGTGAAGAGATCGAACAAATATGCGAAAACGATCATTTCTAAAATGCGATTGAAGGGGGTACTGACACCAAAGTCAATGCTGTTATGTACTTCATGTTACATGAAGTTTAAATCTTTGTGAGTGTGCACTTTCTTTGTTTGTTTCTAGTGCCAAATAAACACCTAAGCACACCACTGTTTATCAAACTTCAACATCATAATCTATCTTTTCTAATTTTTTATATTTTTATTATTTCTTTTCATATCTACGCTTAAGAATATCCTAAGAATATGCCCAGACTTGACTTTTTACTCTTATGTTTTACGTATGTTTTTTCTAGAAATTACTCGATCGACAGTGGTGACGAAGTAAGCGAATCAGAAGAGATGAATGCAGTTGAAGTTACACCTTCGTACGTTCATACCTTTTTTTTCTTGTTCTTATTATTTGCTTTCATTCAGACCTTTAAATAATGGTAGTGGTACTTCATCGATAATGTTTTTGGACGATAGTAATACTGAATCATCTAGGTCATTTGAACATTTAGCATCATCATCATTGTATAGGTTGTTGTCTTTGTTGGGTTTCTGTTGATTTCGTTATTGTTCCACTTTGGTTTTGATATATGTTTTAGATCCAGACCTTCAAACATAAAAACTACAGCAACTTGCTCCTTGTTGGAGTTATCGGAAGATAAAGCCGAACCTCCCAGGTAATATATGGAATTATAGAATCTTACATCCTTTTTCTGAAAAGAATCTAGTTATATTTGTTCGATCTGTAACCACTCCGTTTATGTTGTTAGCTCTGTCTTGTGTCGTATTGTTTGTGATAGAAGGATTTTTTTTTCTCTTTACGATTTTCTTAAAGAATAGTTTTAGGTCCAAGTTGGACAGTACTCATGCTTGTAAGAAGCAAGAAAGTGTATTCAGCACCTTCTTCTGGGAGCCTAATCCCAGTTTTGACAACCACCGTCCCTGTAGACAAGATACTTCAGTGCAGCTTGTTGTATTTTAAACCTTTTTCATTTTTTTCATTTTCTTTTTACGCATTACGACAGGTTGTTGAACGCAATTACTGACTTGACTTCGGAAATCGAAGCTTGTACAGATGAAGCATTGTCCGAGGAAGAAGAAATTACGCTACAAAATCTTGTGTGTTGGGGTGGCTACTGTGAAGTCCGGTGTGTCTGGTGGAAAGGCACAAGCTCCACTTGAAGATTGAACAATTTTGTTTTGTCTTACTTGAACACTCATATTTCTTTTCGACGGCTCTTTGAACATATCAGCTCTCGTCGAAAAGGAATATTCTCTTGAATTATTTTGACGCCAACATCCCGTCAATATCTTATATTGGACCATTTTGTTTTTAAAGCCAATTTGATAGTTAAAGCGTGATTTCGCACGTTTATTTGCATCTATCAAATACTTTTTTCCTACAATGAGATATAAAAAGATAATAATAGTACAATTCAGGAAACATTTAATGCTCGTGTAATTTGAATTCGAATATAAGCAATGGAAAATGACTGCACGGGTTGTTCTTAATCCAAAACTTATTAGTACTGGCATGGAAAACTTATTAGTACCGGCATGCAAAACTTATTTGCCGCTGACATTTGCCAACTGTTTCTCTTTCTATACGTTTAAAACTATAAAAAAGCCCAATTTTGTACCTCTCGATCTTCTTGTTTTGATGATAGCCTCGCCACGAACAGGCACTTTTTTCGGAACTGGTGGGTTAGATATGTTTCCAACGTGATCAAATACATTAACGACATCTTCCTCAGACTTTGAAGAAGTATATGCGTCACTCGAGAAACTGTTAGCAGCCATTGTGTACTATTGTTAAGATACGATGTGCAAAAAAAACAAACAAAAAAAAAACTTGAGAATTTTACCTTTTTTCTAAAAGCCATAACTTCAAATCGTGCAGGTAAATGCCCGAAATGCTTTAGATCAATCTTTTGGTTATACCGTAAGGTATACCTTAATTACGGGTTGTCCATGACTGTTGTAACGTGTCTCACAATTCAGGCACCTGTAAGTTAGCTCTTTCACAAGGTAGATACACATACCGCCACGATCCTGTTCTGCGTATGTTCGTGACAGCCCTTGAGAAGTTCTTATCTAATTACGAGCCTGCAAAACCATCTAGATGTCACAAAATATCCTTTGTTCCGGCTGGTAAACGTCTTCCCGCCAAAAGACCTTCAAAAATTCAAGGAATACTTCACCATGTGAAGAGAACATGGAGACTTGGCATGGAGTTAAAGTTGATAAATACTCATCCCTTTGTTCCGTCATGAAATCTAACAATTGGTCTTTCCATTTATTTGCTGTTGCAGTAGGAGCCAGGAGCTTTTGTTCCGAAACAGTTAGAGTTTGCCTCCGTCGCCTTGGCTTTTCTAACATGTCTGTCTGTTCCACTCTGAAATCTCTTACTGAATCTTCTATGAGATCATCTTTTTACATCTGACTATCTAGAGATTCTTTAACTTGGATTCATCCCGGTATAGATCCACATAACATAGCTCGATTGACACAAGTCGTTTCAAAGAAACCATCTAGATCACAAAATGATGCATGTACGACCACTAGCTTTAAGAACACTTCAAGGCCACAGTGCTTAACAAATAGCTGCACTGGCATGCCTACACAAGAATTATTAGTCAACAACAGCGGCTTGCTAAATTTGGGCAACACTTGTTACATCAATTCCATTTTACAATGTTTTTATGTGTTACCCGCAGTGGCGACAACCATCTCTGCAAATGATTCTAATATGGCGATAGGTAGAACTTTTGTTAGTATTTTTCACAAATTATCCTGCTCCAAGGTTCCAGTAAATCCATCTCCATTCCTTAATGCATTAAAAGTCTGTATTTCTACTGCAAGAGGTAGCGCTTTTAATTAACCCAGTATGATGCGCTAGAGATTTTTGAATATCTCATACCCGAGTTGTCTTTAGCGTTTCCTTTCTTTGGTACATTATTCAACACTCGTGTGAAAATCTGTACTACTTGCAACACTTGCAATAATATAAGCACCTCTGAACAAATAACTCCATTCCTTTAACTGCCCCTAAAATCGACTTTAAATCTTCAGTAGATAATTTTTTGGTGAGCGAAGAATTGTCAGGTGTTAACTCGTACTTCTGTCAAAACTGCGCTAGTCACGAAACTGCAACAGTGGAAAAAGAAGTGTTCACTTTTGATTTTGCAGCTAAAGCGTTTTGCCTATAACAAAGGTCTTGTGTCTAAGGTATGTTCTCCTTTTACATCTTACCCGGGCACCCTTTCTATACCTGTCACTAGAAAATGAAGTCTCTTGTCGCAAGCACTACAACTTAAGGGCTGTAATCAACCACTCTGGAAATTTGGACAATGGGCGTTAAACTACCGTCGCTTATAATCAAGTGCATAGTAAGTGGTTTCATTGCAACGACAGAGCAGTGGCCCCTTGCAAAACAACTTGCTAAATGGTGTACAACCTTACATCCTTTTTCTTCAAGAGCTGAGGGAAAGTGCAGCCATCAACACCATAAACAAGTATCAGAACTGGGGAACCGAAGAATTGATTATTGCAGTTCATTGTGAAATACTTGCAAACCCTTGACGCTTTGATTAACCGTGGTAGCGTTAGCAGAGATCTGTTAGTAAATTCCAGGACATCTCTTATATGGTAATCTTAAGCACAATAAAATATATTTGTAACCAATGTTACAACACAATTGGAAAAGGAAATTCATAGGAAGAGATGTACAATTAATTATAGAGGACTTTTCAAAAAATTTAACAAATTCCAGGACTTTCAAGGACCTGTAGAATCCTGACCTTTAGCATGAAAGCGGTGGGCTCTGGGAAAGGGTGTTATAAAAGAACAATAAATATTCAAAAACAAAACTATTTTGAAACATAACAATGGAATAACAGCCATGAGGCAATATATGGAGGGCCCATGCGAATATTCGGATTTATTGTTGAACAATAATTTGCTGTGGGAAAATGAGCAGAAGAACTGTAAACCCGCCTTTACAAAGGTTTCTAAAAAATACAAGCACTACAAAATAAAATCTAATTTAATATTTAAACAGCCCTTGCGGGCAAATACTTGTCTAAAGCCAGCAAAATTTCATGAATTTGCCAACTTTGAACGGGTAATCACACACTGAGGATCAACAATTTAGATGCCGAGTAACTGAAAAAAGGGAACACAATGAAGTTTTTTAAGAGCAGAGACTAGAAATTTATGCACTTAATTTAGGCCATTAATGAAACCGCACCTTATATCACAAAATAAACTTCTTCAGCTTAGTGACAGTGATGTAGAGCTGGAAATAATTGTGAATATTTTTTTTTTTGCTGAAAATTTCCTTATAGTGACTATTGGCACATTTGCAGCAATGGCTGTGGTCAAGCTGCACTGTAAAAGCAGTGTGAACAAAATTACAAAGTTTACCAAAATGGATGCAAAAAAAGAAACATGCTGGACCAGTTACACTAAGCAGATTTCTTTGCGTTTTGATATTTGAAACCTTTTGATTGACTGGTGAATTTTCCTAGCGCCAATTCAGATTTTTCAGAGAAAGAAAATACTGCTTATAAAAGTGGTACTGGTCACTACTAAAGAAAAGCAACAAAATGTGAATATTCTAAAAATCCAGCCTGAATATTACTGTCGTTCATACGTGTGGAGGAGTGTACTTTCTGTATATTTTTCAGCTTTTAAGCTGAAATATACGGAAAGTACACTCCTCCACAGGTATTCTGGCAGTAATATTCAGGTTTGAAAATGGATAAAAAAGTAAATATTATAGTCTCTCATCCACAGTGATGAGCGCCAGTTGTATTAAGCCCTCAAAACATGTTCAGCCTCAGGGTGTTGAGTCATTTGGCTTCCATTTCAATACACATACAATGAATGTCACAAGTGAAAACAAACGACTTGTTTAAAAGCTTTTTGATGACTTCTTTCTTCTCAGCAATTGATACACCTACACATTGTTCTGCATAATTTTAGATTTGCAGACTTCACACACGCCTCCTAAGTAGACACATTACCGCATTCACACCATGCAATGTTGTTAGTTATTGTTATTAATTCATTTGAATTTAGCAGAAACTCTGAATACAATACTGCTTCAAAACGCTGAATGTTACACGCAATATCATTTTTTTTCAAGATTGTTAGGCTTTTAAATTTATTATCATTGTTATGCAATAGTAATTGGTGGTCATTAAAATGATGCTGTATCGTTTCATAAAAATAATTGTTGAACAATTGTGTTTCTGTCATACAAATCACATCAGAATTCATCAGTCGAACATCACATGCTAAGTCAGGACTATGCTTGTTTAAAGATCTGATATTAAGCAATGCAATAGAAAATGTAAATGAACCTTTTGGTGCAGTGTCTGGTATAGTACAGTGAGTTTTAGGTTGTTGATACTCCGCACAGACATCAGAATCTGCATTAATTGCAGTTTTGGCACACGTACCAATAATAAACAGATTTGACAATGTCTTTGATCTACTTAAAGCGACATAAATAGTGGACCTCGGATTAGAGGTGTCCCGCCTGGAATCCTGACACACCTTGGTTGAGGCTTTGGGGCGAAACCGTTTGGTGTCAAGGTTGGTATTGTGCAATCTTTGTTGTGTGTGTGTGTGTGTGTTTTTTTTTTCGTTTTTTTTCACTGATATTGTGTATCCTGCGAAAAGGAAGTTTAACTGTCTTTTTGGCAGTAACTTTGGAGGAACAAAACCTCTATGATTTAACCCTAAAACTTAACAGGTTGAGTATTTCATTGTGCCTTGTTGCAATGTTCAAAATTTTCTTGACCATAATTGAATCTTCTTTGCCTATTTAAGTCAAATGAAACAACAACATTATCAAGTGTCAGACCTTGCACTTTATGTACTGTGCAAGCCCATGCTATCATAAGAGGAAACTGGGTATGTGTAAATGATGGACCAATACCAGATGATGATGCAGAAATATTTAATTCTACTTTTTGTATTGGTACTACATTATGTTCGAAAGCGTAAGCATCCGATCGCATTTTTAATAAACCTGCTTTTTCGTCATTAAACTTTACATAAATAATTTGAACTTGACAGTGAGAATCAAATTTCATACCATGGACAGTACTTATTTGACCATTAATCAGACAGTCACTGATATCAATATTATTTGTTAGCATTACGCAAGCATTTTTTTTTGAAAGTTAGAACACTAGGCAATCCTGTTGTACGACTTTCTGAATATTTAAGTATCTGGTCTATTTTTGTCTGACTCATTTCAGAAGGTAATTTGTCAGCTGATTTAACAGTCACAAAGGTTTCTTCCAGGGAATTTAATTTTTGGAGATTTAACGTGTCCTTTTCGCTGTTTTCCGCAAAAAGGTAATTGGAATTATCTGGGATAGCATGTATGTCGATTTTGCCCAACTCTAGTAGGGCAAGGTCACTATAATATTTCCTACTCGAACATTGTTTAAGAGTTCAATGAATACATTGTCACCCTGTTGTCGCATTACTTCAGTCAGCTCAAAAAAAATAAAGTGATCCCATGGGTGGCATATATTAAGAAACTCATTTTTAAAAAGTTTGAAAACTTTATTCCCTCTCACAGGGGGTAATTGGTAGAAATCACCAACAATAAGCACAGCTAATCCAGCAAATGGAATATCTAAAGGAACATTAAATATTTCACACAAACGAAAGTGTATGTGATATAATCTAGCATTAGAAACCATGGATATTGCATCAATTATAACTGCACATAATTCAGAATAATTATTTCTAGGTGTGGATTTTAAGTTGTCACTTAATTTGTTTATATTAACAGACTGAATTAAAGGAATTCCCAATGCAGTGTTGATTGTTGTACCATCAATGTTAATTGTTGCAACTCCCGTTAGAGCCATTTTTAGAACTTTAAGTTTTTCAGGTGTGCCAGAATGAAAATTAAATAGTTTAGTTAAAGCTTCATAAATTGTTTTCATCAAATATGATTTGCCAACTCCTGCACCACCTGAAACAAATAATCTTACTGGTTCTATTTCACGTTTAAGCAAACAATTTTTATACTTGATTTTTAATTTTGCCCAAGAATATGTAATATCGAAGACTTGACGTTGCTGAGAATTTAGTGAACGTGCCATTTCTCTCAAAGTTTCATCAGTAACTAAATTGGATGGAATACTGAAAGTACGACTTGTTGGAGGGTCAAACGGATGGGCTCTTGGTATGTATCCTCATTAGTCTGTATATTAGTGTTATCAGTAGTTTGGTCAGCATTAATTGTGTTGTCACAATTGAGTAGCGCAAAAGCAGCATCTACTTCATCTGCATGTGGTTCGAAAACCTTTCTATTTTCATTTACAATGTTAAGCACACAGGGTCAGCAAGCTGATGACAGTAACTATTGTTTAACATTAATTCATTTTCATTGCGAAAAGGGTAAAATAAGAACAGCATGTGATGTGCATAATCTTCTGGATAGAGATCAATATTTGGAGCATGGCGATAACGTAAAACCTGACACACCTTTCTGCACTTTGATTTTTCTTTAGAAGACATTAAGGAATTTCTGAATACAAGCTGTTCAAAAGCGGGGTGAAACCTGAAAATGGAGCGCGTGCTAAAGGTTAAACTAGCTGATCTTCTTGAAACCAATCTGAAGGATGTTGAAGAAATGCAAATTAAGTTGCTGACATCTGAAAGTGTTGAACTCGTATACTCCAAGAATCCAATTTTTAATAAATATTTTACGGACCGGATTATTATATACAGAAGTGTTGAAACGCAGATGATATTAGTGTTTTTGACAATGTTTCGCGCGGCAGGAATTTTCATCAAATAGAAAGAAAAAACAAGACAAGTGTTGACAAATTTTTGGAAACAAAATAGCGTAAATGTAACATAGAAGCATGTATAATAAGCAAAAAACACCTTGCAGAAAGGAACAAGACCGAAACTACCCCAAAATGTTTCGGAACCACTGTCGCGTTTAAGCCTTTCAAATTATTTTAGCGGAATAACTATCCCAACGTACTGTTACTTTGCGGGGTCCGAACGCATGGTGCTCTGTACATTCGCTCTCCATCTCCGTTCTAATACAATTATTTACAATCATTTACTAAAATAAATTTGAAGACGCATAGCCATAAAGTTATTTATGAACTATTGTACATAATTTATTAATCTTGCTTACCAAATAAATTGATTGAATAAACTGATAGGTTACATTGCGTTCAAACACTGCCACCGTTCGTTGCCGTCAGGCTTTCATTTATAATATAATTTTATTCCACGTGAACGTATACTATGTCTGCATCTATAAAACGTAATTTTTAAGAACGAGTATATTACTACCAACTATACAATTACACTTTTTTTATATAAGGACAATTTTATAGAACAATGAGGCTGAGAATTGCTGAAAAATAAAAACAAAATAGAACAATGGCAAGGCTGAAATTTTATTGATTTTCTCTGTTTTCCTGATAAAACAACAAACATGGAGAAATATTTCAAGGCAGAATTTTTCATAGAATAATAAATTGTTGTTATTTTGCGAAAATTGTATATAGATAGGTTTTAAATCGCAAAAATTTGTAATGTATTAAAGATAATAAAAAATGCTCACAAAATAAGAACAATTGCAGGCTGAACAAGTGCATTTCAGGCTGAAGCAAAATTTCCTGGTTCTTATAAAAAAAAAAGTGTATACAACAATTATATTATTGCCTGGAACTGATTGTAATCATTTGCTAATCTGTACTTTCCAGACTGGTAAACAGCTCAAACTTCTGCAGTCCTTTGTCGCTGAGTAATGACCTTCACTTTTGAAATAAGCTCGACAGTTTTTTATTTCCAGTTTCCATTTTTAAAATAGAATGAAGTCATTCGATTGCATTGTTGTAAAATAGCCCATCAAGGCCAGATTCCTCTCTCGCCGACTCGACACGCTTTCAATAAACTGTTTTCGTCGATTCCTCGAAAACCAGTCGTGGAAAGTTGGAGCAAGGTCCTCCCAATTTTCCTTCAAAAAGTCGAGCTTGGCTTTAAAATCGTCCTCATCTTCAGCCAACGCTCATACTAATTCCATAACAATGCCGTCATTGATGGCATAGATATCCGCTAAAAAAAAATTTCTGCCCTTTTGCACCAAGCTGTGTCAACTTTTTTTTGTCCCGATCAGACATGTGTTTAACACAAAGCAGACAATTTTCCCTGCACCAAGAGAGCACTAGGGAAACAAAGATTACGAGAAATTCTAACCTTGCACCTGAAAACTTTTGTAAGAGATGGAGAACATCTGGTTAAAGACAATGAATTTATTGAAAGTTTTTCCCCCTCTGAACCTTATCTCAATATCCCGATATCTAGTGACTTGAACACATCTTTTATCCAAATGTATGCTTTGGTAGTTGTGATAAACCACCCTGGAACATTGAATGCAGGCCATTAATGGGCCCATAGCAAAGATCAGACCACAAACTCTTAGTACCTCTGCAAGGATAAGGCAATAAGCAAAGTTAATCCAGCAACGCTCAACAGCACTACATCGTATGTTTTCTTTTATACCCACTGCTATTTTTTTTGTTTTTCCATTTGAAACATGTTCGCTGTTGATTTTATTTTTTTCTTTAAACCTGTACTTCAAGGATCATGGGGAGGAAAATGTAAATCCGAGCGGTTTTGTAATACCCCAGCTGGTTCATTCGAACCTGTTTACCGTATAATATTCAGAAGGTAAAGAGTTCAGCTCACTCTTCTCTGGTAACTTATAAGAAGCTTAGCAAGAGGGTTTGCTTTTAGCTTGTCTTTGGGTGTAACGACCCCACTTTTTACCCCAGTTCAGTAAGGTGCCCAAGTTTACTAAATTGGTCTTCAGACTTGAGAACCCTGATGTCCTTAGTCAAAATATCTACAGGCTGGTCCTGTCATGACAACCTGTATAAGGCTGAGTGTTGGGGCCCTGGCTTGACAACCCTGATGTCCTTAGTCAAAATATCTACAGGCTGGTCCTGTCATGACAACATGTATAAGGCTGAATGTTGGGACCCTGTGGAAAGCTACAGCCAGAGACAAAAGTTCTGGCGCACAGGAGGGCTTTATTGAACTCCTTTTTATATTTATTTATTTTTGACATATACATTTTTTATATTTTTGTGTGATCTGTAACCAGACCAGTCCGTTTATGTTGTTAGCTCTGTCTTGTATTGTTTGTGATAGAAGGATTGTTTTTTAAATAATATTTATAGGTCCAAGTTGGACAGTACTCATGCTTGTAAGAAGCAAGAAAGTGTATTCAGCACCTTCTGGGAGCCTAACCCCAGTTTTGACAACCACCATCCCTGTAGACAAGATAATTCAGTGCAGTTTGCTGTATTTTAAACCTTTTTCATCAATCGTATTGTCAGTGGCAGTGTTAATACATGGTAATGTTTATTAATACCTTGTTGTTTTGATTTTGATCTTTGTCAACATATACATGGTATTTATGGATTAGTCTTGGTATTCAAAGAATTCGGATTGTAAATGTTGGTAGCGCTGCACTAGTACCTATGAAATGTTGGAGGTGGCGATCCGCATAAGTGCACAAATAATTGTCTTTGGAGAGTGACAACTGCACTTATTACCTGAGTCAAAAAACAAACGATAGAAAACTTGGACAAAAAACGGTTGCAGTTTACTTTAGGAAGATTGAATGTCTAGTTTCTGCTGATGACCGTCCGCGTTCCTTTCCTTGAATTATTTCCTTGAGAAAGGGGAGAATTATGCTTCTAAACGCATTTTCTTTAACCTCTAGTTTGTTTGCAAAGACCAGGTTGAGTTCATCATTGCGGTGGCTAGCCACCTCTTTGCAAAATATTTTCTTTCTTCCCTGTTTGATAAGCAATTTGACCAGACTCATATCAGCTTGGGAAAGACTTTCTGCCGCTCAATCTAACTATTGTTTTTGCCCCCTTGTTGTGCTCCTGTTCCTCCTCAAAAGAACAAACCTTAGACATGCGAAACTTTTTAAAGCGGAGTCACTATCAGGCGACAATAAGTGGCTTTGTCCACAATGCAATGATTACCGAGAAAGCAGAAAGGAAACATAGTTTCCTTACTGCCTTTTTTCTTCTTGAGACTATCTAAGACACAAAGCAAGGGGGTTTGACATTGCGCCATGTCTACAGGGCTTCCCCCGCATATAAAGAAAAATTTACAAAATCACTTTTTTAGACGAAGTTTTAGCATAAACAGAAAGTATATAAAACTTAAGAACTGATAACTAAACAAAAGTGTAATTTATGTTCCTTCCTCTCGCTAAAGTAAATCAGGATTCATTCCTCACAACCACTTGAAAATGCACATATAAGTAGTTCAAATATGATTCTACGCAATGAATGAACAAATTTTTATAAAATAGCTTTCTTTTAATATGGAGCTTAATTAACTTTCAGCTTTAAAATACATGAAAATTTGGACTATAAATGGACATAGGGAGTCATTAAATGCATCATCTCAAAAAGTATTCCTTTATTGCATGCCTTTTATAGTAAAGAACAATTGTTGAACATTTCAAGTTAAGCGGTTTAATAAATTTTAGCCAGTGGAAAAAAACTGATTTTAAATTTAGCAACGTTAGCAAAAAATGAAACAAACGTTAGAATAACGTTTAAAAAAAGTTATCTTGGAAACGAATTCGACGTCACGATTTAACGTTATTGTAACGTTGTCAAGTAACGTTATATTGACGTTAATGCCACGTTAATTTAACGTTTTCCTAACAGTAAAATAACGTAATTTTAAGGTTGTCATGCAGCGTTATTGTGACGTACTTATAACGTATGCCGACGATCATATAACGTAAGAACAAGGTTACTATTATGTTTAATGAACGTTAGAGAAATGGCAGAATTTAAGTGAACAAAAAATGATGAATAATTGAAGTAACGAAATATATTTAATATGAAAAAGTTAAAATATTTACAGAATAAAAATACTATCCAGAAATATATTAAAAATGCTAAAATATCTACAGAATATTTTAATAAATTTATATACAGTATTAAATACTGTCACTAAACGTTAACAACTAGATTAAATAACGCCATGTAGAGAATTTCGTGAAACGTGTGAGACACCTGTCTAAATGTGACCATCAAAACTAAGCAAAAATTATAACGAAAGAAATATTTTTTTCTCCAAAGCAAAAGAGCAAGTACAATATTGAACTCGAACAAAAAACATTTCGCATTTTTGTTGTACTTAATTTTCCATCACATTGACAGTAAAACAAACAAATTCACAAAAATTCAATGAAGCTCTTTTCCTTCTCTTGAACGCCCCTAAAAATTCAAAAACTTTATAAATATCCAGGGGATTCATGCGAAGCATAACCGTATACTAAACATAACAACAGAAACATTTAAAATGTTAACTAGAATGTCTACAACTGCTGAGATAAGAATGAGTTAAAAATTATTAAAACGAATTGCAGCAATGATCTGTGTAGGGCTGAGTGTTGGGCCCATTAACACGTGTAAAGCCACTGCCAGAGTCACAAGTTCTGGCGCACAGATCGTTGCCTGCTTTTTCTTATCTACGAATTCGTAATGAATTCCTTTGAAATTTATCCGTTAAAGGATATTCACTTTAATAAGTTTTATTTATTTTATGCACTGAATCGCTTGTTTTTATTGTCTCTAAACTGTAGCTGTTTTTATCATTGTTTTGTTTAATGTTTTCTGTTGTTCTTCTTTGTTCCTGTGTTACTTTAATGTTAGTCAAAGTGGTCATCGTATAATTTGCCAAATCCTTGCAACAAAGAAGATTTTGGATTATTTCGGAATCTTTAGAGGCTATAACCTCTACATAGCCATAACCACCTGTCTTTAGACAAGTATTATCATTACAGCTTGCTGTTTTGTCACCTCATTATCTATATATCACTGTAAAAATTAAGGGACATTTCTACAGGTAACAGCAAATATGACTCTTATCTTTCAGTCTGTCTTTCAAATAACAACTTAAAAAGTTCCTCCTTGAGGTATTTTTACGTTTGCATAATACCTTTCGTAGCTCCTTTCAGTGATTTCCCACCAATCTTACACAAGTGATGTACCTGAAAAAATATATACATATACATATCATATACATCTCACGTTATGGATCATTAAATTCAAAGTAAAATTAACAATGTAGAGGTAGTAGTGCACAGATTTACTCCATAATCTTATTGCTGTTAGTTATATTTAACACATTACCCCAGTTGCTTAAGGGGCTGATACACAGTACGATTTGAAGTATGCGACAAATCGTGTCACTATACTCAACAACAAAGTCAGACACACATTTGAACCCTTTATTGATGAGTGGAGTGTGGTTCAACTGGTGTTCGTCTAACATTTCATATTCAAATCTGAATCAGTACGTAGTGCAGAATCAATGTCATGAAAAACAACTCTACCTCCAATAAATCCCCTCTTGACAGTACATCTGTCACAACCATAAGAGCATAGTTTTATATTTATTTTTATAGTAAATTCTTTGTTGTATTGTTGTCATAATGTCTGTCTTCTGTTTTCATGTTGTCTGTTTTTGTGTAACGATCGTTAGTTGTAAGTATTGTATTGTGTAGAGAGGGTTGTTTTGTTCAATTACCTTGAATCTACAGACTATCCTTGCAAAAAGGGAGATCTTGCACTGCGTTTTGATCTTTAGATGGTGTAACCTCTACAATTTTAATTTCAAGAGTCGTTAGACCAGTTCCATCAACACAGCTTGCTGTCTTGTTATCTCATAATCAAGTCTGTATGACCTTTATTGCATTTCAAGAACTGCCTGGCAGGTGCATCACAACAGAAATGTTTGATGGATAATTGAAAGTGTTTATTTATCATCATAGTTAAGACCTGATATTTTCAATTGACTAAATTCATTAAAGAAATTTTCTGTATAGCTTTTCACTGAAGATGGTTTTCTGTCACCACAATAAACAGCCATAACGAAAGGTCCAATGTATGGAAACGACACATGATTGGCCATAATTGTGCATTGGATGATTTTGTGATTGGTAAACCATCAATGTTTACAATGAGGGGTATATGAAGGAAGAAGATACGGTCGATGCTGCACAAGCCTTAATATAATCGACGATGACGACATTGATGATGATTTAGATGTTATCTTATAAATGTGGAAAATATGTATTCCATTAAGAGAAAAGAAAAAAATATTAAACATGGGGCGGGATCTTTTAAATGTCCCTCCTTGAAAAGCCGCTCTTTCTAAAGTCAAAAATTTAAAACGTACCGAGTGTTCTTATTCGAAGCATTACGGTACTTGCATTTTTACTGTGCGAGTTTAACTGGTATTTAAACTTCAAGTGGAAACTTATTTTTACCCGTCTTATTCATTTGGTTCATTAGAAACCTTTTCTTGTTTTACTAAGTTTAGTGTATATTTGGAACTCGCCTAACATTGTACCTTGGGCCTTATAGCTCTCAATGGCGGTAGAACTTTCTGATATCGAGAACTTTCTGATATCGAAAAGTGCCACTGTTCAAGGTCGACTACTCCAGCACCTTTTACCGTGATGGCTAGAACTACCAGAAAGAGTTGTGCCGTTGATAAGGAAATGTGCATGGACACGAGGTTGGTTAGCGGTTAGAACTTTTCCTTATATCACGACTCTTTTTTAATACTTAAGTTGTAAGTCGCACGCCATTAAAAAGGTTGAAATCTGCATTTTTGACACCGAGACGTAAATCATTGGGATAAATATCAGCGTGTTTTATGCACATGAGGTTTTTTATTCGTACAACTTCATTAAATTTCAGTAAGGTGCCCAAGTTTACTAACTTGGTCTTCAGGCTAGACAACACTGCTGTCCTTATTCAAAATATCGACAGGCTGGTCCTGTCATGACAACCTCCTTTGTAAGGCTGAGTGTTGGGGCCCTGTAACACATGTGGAAAGCTACAGCCAGAGTCACAAGTCACAAGGAGGGTTTTATTTAATTCTTTTTTATATTTATATATTTTTTGACATATACATTTTTCTATTTGTGTTCGATCTGTAACCAGTCCGTGTATGTTGTTAGCTCTGTCTTGTGTCGTATTGTTTGTGATAGAAGGATTGTTTTTTCTCTTTAAGATTTTCTTAAAGAATAGTTATAGGTCCAAGTTGGACAGTACTCATGCTTGTAAGAAGCAAGAAAGTGTATTCAGCACCTTCTTCTGGGAGCCTAACCCCAGTTTTGACAACCACCGTCCCTGTAGACAAGATACTTCAGTGCAGCTTGCTGTATTGTAAACCTTTTTCATTGACTCGTTTTTAAAATAATCGCTTTAAGACGGGCACTAACAAAAGACAAAAACTCGTATGAGATCTATAATTGGAAAGATGCTCCTAATTTACGAACAAAAATTAGCATTTTAGGAGCAAGTCTCGCACAACATTTGGATTGTGTTCTCGTCCCCCTTGTTTGGATAAAAAACGAGGCCTGGGAAGGATGTTGCTGGAAACAAACTTTTTCTCCGAAGCACACTATTATTTTTCGGCCTGATTTAAGGCCCTTATGGGCCCTTAGCAGATGGGTGCTTATAAAACAAACGTGTGTGGATTAGCATTTCTGAAGTAACACCACAACCAAGTGTAACACATCAATTCGAGAAAATCAATTGCTTCAATAGTCCCGCTCGCATTCTAATATAAGTGCTAAAGGGGAAGTTACAGTTATGTAGTAGTATAGTTAGAGGTTGCAACCCTCTAAAGATTTTTCAAAAAAGCAAAATCCTACGCGCTGGATGTCTATGTCTCTTCGGAATACCACAGAGGGTTATCGAGTCTTTGTAACCCTTTCCCCTCTAGGTTACAAAGACTCGATAACCCTCTGTGGTATTCCGAAGAGACATAGACATCCAGCGCGTACGCGTGCAACCTAGTTAGTTTAGAAAAGATGGCGTCTTACAGTACACACGTATTTTGATTTTCCCAAGATTCCCATGCTTAATTAGGGATATTACAACTGGCGCTGCGAGTATCAAAGATACCTACGTTGATTATACAGTTTTTATTCAAGTGTTCAAGTGTTTAAAATGGCGAACATATTAGGAATTTCTGCACCAACTTGTTTCAATGCGAAAGGTGATCCAAACAGCCTTGGTTCTCGATGGACAAAGTGGGTATACGGTTTCAAGACATACATTGCTGGTGCCAGCCGTGACAGATGATAATCAAAAGAGAGCATTACTACTACATTGCTCGGGGGAAAGTGTGCAAGAAGTTTTCGACACCCTTCCAAACACTGGGGAAAGTTTTGATGAGGCACTTGTTGCACTTGATGCATATTTTAAATTCAAAGCTACCGTCAGATACGTCGAGACTGACCAGAGGCCTGCGGCCGTGAGATACGTAACTGCATCAGAGTAATTCTCCAGCTCAGATGATGAATACTGCTTTGCTATCCAGAAACGTGATCAGAGGCCAAATTATTGTGAAATTATTGATCGGCAGTGGCAGTACCGTAACCATAGTCAGTGAATCGCAACTGAAAGCCATGAAACCACCACAACTCAGACCATATACAAAGAAGGTGTTCTGCTATAATTCTCCTGAGCCATAGATGTGAAAAGCTGTTTCGACATCACCGTCAAGTGCCGGCAATACTACACCCGTACGACTGTGTTGGTGATGGAAACCCAAGACGTTCCTATCCTAAGCCATGAAGCCGCGATCGCCCTAAACCTACTGAGAATCGACCCGATTGCAAGATATTATGCCATCTAGACCTCAACCAAGGATACCACCTAGTTATATTAGATGAGGAATCCAGAGATCTCACTGCTTTTGCTGCTAGAGATGGCATATTACGCTATACACGGCTCATCTATGGAATCAGTGCCGCAACCGAAATCTACCAGTGCAAGCGGGTGCTACAAGGAATGTACAGAGTGCGTAATGTGTCTGACGACATTATCATAAGTGCTGAAGATGAAATGTTCAACAGGCTCGAGGAAGTATTCAAGCGCCTCAGAGAACACGAACTCACGTATATGGGGCATGTCATATCTGCAAGCGGCTTGTCCCCCAACCCAGTCAAAGTAGAGACTATAAACTCCTTAAAGCAGCCAACAAATCCAAAGGAAGTACGCTCATTCCTTGGAATGGTCACATACTGTGCTAGTTTCATACCAAATATAGCTCCCATTACAGAACCCCTTCGAGAATTGACCAAGAAAGATACCGAATGGAAATGGAAAACAGAATTCAGCACCCTCAAGTGTCTACTCATATCCGCCGACACACTAGCCCATTTCAATCCACACGCAGAAACCCACATCATAGCTGATGCATCAACAACGGGATTAGGTGCGCTCATATCTCAAAGGCAACCGGATGGAACATTGAGGCCGGTTAGTTAAGCGAGTCGCTCACTTACACCGTCTCTACAGACCATAAACCGCTAGTGCCCCTCTTTCGCGTTAATGCTAAACCACAGCCCCGTATCGAAAGATGGATGATGTACCTAACACCATTTTCATTTGACGTTCAATACCAACCAGGCAACGATAACGCATCGGATTTCCTATCACGTTCAAATCCATTACCCCGTGACCATAAGGACGATAGCAGAGCCGAGTCATACGTTTACGCTATGCTAGAAAGCACTCTACCAGTTGCAATCTCCAAGTCCGAATTTAAAATAGCTTCTAAAGAGGACAAATGACTTACTAAATTGAAAGATTGCATCATCACCGGTTCGTTCAAAGGCAAATTCAAGCAAGCCGTCCATGGAAACCACACCTGTCCATCAAAGATGAAGTCGTCATGTTCAAAGACCGAGTGGTCGTCCCTAAAAAGCTGCGTACTAGAGTTCTCCAGTTAGCATACGAGGGACACCAAGGTATTGTTCGCACAAAACAACGACTTCGCTCCAAAGTATGGTGGCCAGGCATGTCCAAGAAAGCTGAGGAATTCATTAACACATGCCATTCCTGTCAAGTCACTGCCCTGACACCCCATACACCATTGGAGATGACAAAAATACCTCGAAAACCTTGGTTGCTGCTGGGATGCTATTTATGCGGTCCATTCCCGAAAGGCGAAAATCTACTGGTATGCATCGTCTATTGCAGCAGATATCCTAAGGTGGAAATCCTACACAAAATTGATACACACGCCATTGTAAAGAAACTCAGGAAGATGTTTTGCTGCTACGGATCCCCAGAAGAAATGGTCACAGACAATGGGCCACAGTTCATAAGTGCAGGCTTCAAACGTCTGATGACCAACATCAAACACCGCAAAGTTGCTCCATACCACCCACAAGCAAATGGTGAGGTGGAGCGTTTTAACCGGACACTGAAGAAATGCATCCAAACCACCGTAACTGACGGTATCGATTGGCAAATCGCATTGGAGAACTTTTTATTGTCATACTGTTCCACACCCCATGCCACAACAGGTGTGGCGCCTGCTGAGCTCTTATTCGGCCGTCCCATCCGAGATAAGATCCCTACAAATGATACATGATAAGAAAAATCGTGCCAAGCCACACAGCATCAAAGTAGGAGACCTCGTCCTCATCGCCGACAAAAAGAAGCATCGAAACAAGCTCACTAGCCGTTGGGAACACAACCCCGCTGAATTCACGAAGGTCAAAGGGAACGCTATTGCCCTTCGCCGTGATGACAAGTCATTCATGCGAAATAGCATTCATGAAGCCATTTCGCAGTTCAGGCAAGAAAGTGCACACATCTGCGAAGTGGAATACAATCAGCACCACTTCAGATGAATCAGATGTGGATTCAATTACAGCCGAAACACCACATACTAACGAGGTCGAAGGTAGCACTGACGAAAACGAATCTGAACCATCCTTGCCAGAGAATTACCCTGCTGAGGTTGATAATACCGCTGACGAGTACGATCTCGAGCCACCGTCACAAGAGAACGAACGTGAGGATGCCGAGGAATCCGATGCCACAATACCGAAATCGCGGAACTACAAGTAGAGCAACCTCACTGGGCAGTCAAGAGCACACACAGGAAGAGAAGACCTCCAGGATATCTGACTGACTACGTCCGTGGGGGAGAGATGTGGTATTCCGAAGAGATGATGAAGTGAGAAAACAGCTGGCTGTTGTGATATAGCTTGTCTAATGACGGCTGGTTAATTATTATAGAGGTTGTAACCCTCCGAAGATTCTGCATAATAGCAAAACCCTCCCTTTTAACACGGATTCTCTCACATAGACATCCGACATGCTCCGTCGTTGTTCGGTAGAATAGCGCGTACGCGTGAGACCTAGTTAGTTTAGAAAAGATGGCGTCTTACAGTACACACGTATTTTGATTTTCCCAAGATTTCCATGCTTAATTAGGGATATTACACCCTCTAGGGCTTTTTTCTTTGTATCCTCAACTTTACAATACGAAACTCACATTGTAATATTTGGGAACCAGGCTAAGGAAGATAAGTAAACACTTGTTTTTTACTTCCCTTTTCTTAGTTTTGAAGTTTCGGCCAGTAAAAAGTTTACAAAACCTTGCAGTGAATCAGACTTTAGCTGTGAAAGCTGTTATGATGATAAGAATGGAAATGGAAGCAATAGCTTAGTAGTGAACCGTGGCCTTTTTCGCTATTCCGATGCCCTGAGAACGAGATTGGCGGGTCGCTGCACCGGGAAGTATATTTTAAAGTAAAAAAGAAGCTTTTTAGGGTTATCAGAGCAAACTATGGCGGGCGAAATTTTACCGTGGACGCAATGTAGAAGAAGAGCGAGCACCTATACCAGAATTTGCACATGGCCTAATGCAAAGTCAACTGGACAGATATTCAGAATTGCCCAAGCCTTTTTTGCCAGCGTTGATCAAACATTCTAGTGATCAAAACTAGACTTTGAAAGAGTATCGACTCTGTTAAATAAGTACATGTAGCTCGTTGTTTCTTGCCTGTTGGAAGACTGGCAAATGAATGCTTTCCAGCGCTACTTCTATTATTTTTATTGCAAAAAGGCATAGCACAAAAACAAATTTTATAATTATTAACAAAATTAATCTTAGTTGCAATAATTTACTCTTCTTCTTTTTCTCTAAGTTATCGTTTTACGGCAACTTATTCAGGGGGCATTTTTTGTCATCCGGGAGATGACGTCAAAACTGGGTTTAATCCGCAAAAAAATTATCACAAAATGGCGGCTTTCGAGAAGGAAGCATGCTGTAAACACAAAAAATGTGGCTTTATATTAGCTTTATTTTTTCGATTTTTACTTAATAAATGTTAAATTACAAATTCTCAACATAGTATAAACAGAATAAGATGAACTTTTTTTGAAGTGGGAGGTAAGCTTTAACCCGTGGAAATATAGAAAGTGTTGCGGAGAGGTGGCCAAGGCAAAGGCATTAAGCACGGCAAGGAAAGGGCACGGCAAAGGCAGGCAAGGAAACAGGAAGAGGAATCAGCAAGGCAGGGGTAGGCAAGGCATGGGAGGCACAGGCAAGGGCATAGTATGCAGGCACCAGAAAAGGCATAGAAAGGGTAGGCAAAGGCACTGTATGTGCTGGCAAGGCAGGGGCAGGCACCTTAATAGAAAAGTTTTCCCCCTACAACTTAAAGATTATTCGTATACTCAATCAAGGGTCGTCAGACCAGTTCCATCATCACAGCTTGCTGTCTTGTTATCTCATAATCATATCTAAGATATGTATCATATTAGTCCAGGAGTATAGAAAATATTGAGGTGCAAATATTTCAAATTCAATAGCTCAAAAATAGGTCTCATATTTATGTCAGGTCAATATACAGTGAAAAAACAAAGCATTTTTGGGCCGGTTCTAAAAATAAAAGTGATGAATGTATGCAACTCCTCCCTCTATGGCCCAAAGATTACCTAATATCCTCAATATAGCTAATCAACTTATGAATACCTGGTTGTTGTAGGTGCAAGATAATTATGTATTTTCCTAGCCCTGTCCATGATTTGAACCTGGATCTCTCTTTTGCATGAGTGTCATAGCCATTAGACCAGAAGGGCATAAATATATATAAAAAAAAACTTTACAGGTGAATATTATATACACTTAGAAATTTACATCACACAGTGTAGCTAATTAACCTTTTGAGAAATGCTGGGTTAAGCCACAAGTAACTGTGTTACCTGGCGTACAACGCTTGATGGAACAATCAATACAAATTATAAACTGTGCCACACATTCAGGTGGAGCGCTTTAGTACAGGTATGCAGTATATTGTAAATCGAGTGACGCGTACACAGCATATAAGGTGTTTCGGGTGTAATATATTTTTCAAAAATAACTTTCCTTCAACTTTAGCTGGAATAAAAACACAATTTACAAATTGTGCCATGTCGTAGCGAAAACAGTCAGCAACCCTTTTAATATTTTTCAAAATGTTCCCGGTGAAACTTAAAATATATATGTATTTTAATATGCGGTGAGCCATTAGTATAGGTAAACAATGTTGCATATCCGTATAGGTTTAACACCCATCTTAAAAAAACTATCCTACCTTCGGTTCAAATAAACAGAGAGTAAACAGCCTGTTGTTACCCTACATAGCTAAAACAATCACTCAGCAATTTTATTTTGTGGAAATAAAAACACAGTTTATAACCTGTTTTTACCCTGTTAAAGCAAAAAGAATAATTAATACGAATTCTAAGCTGTGCCACACATTTATGTGGAGCGCTTTAGTACAAGTATGCAGTATATCGTAAATCTTATGAAACACACACAAGATTAAGGTTTTTCGGGTGTTATATATTTTTAAAAAAAAACAACTTGCCTGCAAAAATACAGTTTAATGTTGTGCCCTTGTTATAGCGAATTTTCGCGAAACTTATAAAATGAATTTTGATCCAGCACTTACTTTTGAGCGAGCACTTACTACAGGTAAACAATGTTCCTGAATCAAAAATTAATCGTGAAATCGGATAGGCGTGATACATTTTCCAAAAATACTTTATTGCAACTTCGATTTAAATAAAAACAGCGGAAACAGTCCGTTGTTACCCTGTCCAACTAAAAATCAGACTGCAGTTTTATTTTGGAGAACAACTTTTTATGACAGTAAGAACAAAAATTCTTATTCCCAACTGAACAGAAATTTCAAAATAATAGCAATTAATTAGGCTAGCTTAGTACCTAGCTAGAGCTGGACTTAGTCTGCTATCCCACATTGGTGTAAAGTTCAGGTCAGTTTCAAAAACAGAATTTATCTGGACATTATTTGTATACATATTTCGAACCTGTACGACCACAAGTATTGAGTGATGTGTTGGAGTACCTTAAACTGAGTAACCCTCTGTATCAAAGCACTTAAATTGATATGAATGGAATACCACTGGGATTATTAAATTTTGATGAAAATGCTCAGCTTGAAATAATTGTAGATAATGGATCGGAAAATGTACAAGAAGGGTATGAAGAGGAGGAAGAAAATCCATTAGATCAGTACAAAGTAGCTGCTAATGAAACTGTCATGATCTCGAAAATTCCACATGCAGTTGATGATGATATGTTGGTTGTGGCTCCAGGTGAAGGAAAAAAACCATTATCCATCATCAGTGATAAAAATTGTGAAGAACTGGCACATCCTCACTTGTTTCCTACTGGTAAATTTGGTTATAATGTGGAACGACTTACAAAGCTGAGTCCTACTAAGTATTTTAACCAGCGTTTACTCAATTACTCGCAAAAATTTGCATCTGATGCTGACTATATATTTTATGCCCATCATGTAATTCAGCAACTTAATTTAAAAAGCAGGATAAATATTGCCATGAAAAAATTATGTGGTAATAATTTAACTGCTGGTATGTTCAGGACAAATTTCAAGGAAACTGTTAAATCCTTTCATAGCTAATGATGAGGCCTTTAACTTTATGAAAACTATCAAAGGTACACCTGCTTACTGGAAAAAATTTCTTCATGAAGTTTTAGCTATGGTAAAACAATTCTGAACACCAACATTTTTTTTAACATTGTCCTGTGCTGACCTACGTTGGAACGAACTTGTTTTCATAATATCAAAACCCAATGGTTATAATCTCACAGAAGATGATTTTGAGAATATGGGCTACATGGAACGGTGTAGAATTTTGAACATGAACCGTGTTTTGGTAGCACGAAATTTTCAATACCATTTGAATGTTTTTTTCAAAGAAATCGTTCTCGATGGACCCCTTGGTAAAGTTAAGTATCATGTGATTCGTGTAGAATTTCAAGTAGTCCCCATGTTCATGCATTTTTATGGATTATTGATGCACCAGTATTAAAAAAAGAAAACAAGGAGGAGTACATCAGCTTTGTTGATAATGTTATAAGAGCAGATCTTCCAGACCCTGAGACAGAACCAGAGTTATTTAGTGCTGTAAAAATGTTCCAGATTCATTCCCATTTTAAAACTTGTCGAAAGTATAAGAATAGTGTATGTCGGTTTAATTTTGGACATTTTTTCACAGATCGAACAATAGTAGCTGAACCTCTTAGTGATAAAATGCCTTCTGCGTACAGGGAAGATATATTATCAAAGAGAGAAGAAATATTGAGCAAAGTCAAGGATTATATAAATTGCAACCTTTTTCCTAAGAAAAGAAATATCATTGATCCTCAAAGTGAGAATTTTGAATCTCCAGATAGCATACCTGGTATACTGAAAAGTTTAGATATTACAGAGAGTGAATACTATAACGCCCTTTCTATATCATCAGACTCGGATTTCCAAGTTCATTTACGGCGCCCTCCTAATTCGTGTTTTGTGAATAACTATTTTTCAGAGGGAATTCTTGCATGGCAAGCAAACATTGACTTGCAGCCTGTTTTTAATCACTATAAAGCAATAACATACATGTGTAAGTATCTTTCCAAATCAGAAGATGAGTGTTCGCGTGCAATGAAGCAAGCATTGTCAGAGGCACGTGAAAATAGCGACAACAAATATGAACAAATGATTAAAATTGCAAATGCATTTTCAAATCATAGGGAATGCTCTGTTCAAGAAGCAGTGTATCATTTAATGCCTGAATTGTGGCTTCGAAAAACATTTCCTAAAGTAATCTTTGCAAATAGTAATCTTTGCAAATAGTAATTTACCAGAAGACCGGTTTAGAATGTGCAAAAGTAAGACAGAACTTGAAGAGCTACCTGATGACAGTGTTGATATATTTAAAACAAACATGCTTGATCGTTATTTAATCAGACCTGATACTACTTTCAAAAGTGGTAAATATGCTGCTTTGGATAAAATGTGCTATGCAGAATTTTTAAAATTTTATTATTTAGACACCACAAAATCTGAAATAGGTGACAACGATAACCAACCTATCATTTTGAATGATGAGTCCATGGAAATTAATCACATTCCTTCTACGTATCCATCACCGATACCTCTCATGAATTCTAAACAAAAACTTAGGTGTCGTAAGGTTCGTGCTTGCGTTCGATCATATACACCCAACCGACATACTCAGCCAGAAAAGTATGCTCATCACTTGTTGTTTTTATACTATCCTTTTCGTTTTGAATCTGATTTACTTGATGGTGCTTACACGGAGAAGCTTAACCATCCAGGAGTTTTAAATATTGTCAATGTGAACAAACAAAAGTTAGAACCATATAGTGAAATTGTTGACGAAGCTTTTGCAACCTTTAGAGCTGACATGGACAAGATCCATTTGCACAACAGGAAAATGAAGAACTTGACTTCTTAGCATCAAGGGAGCAAGATGACACAGAAAATGAAACCGAACCAACTTGTTCCAACTTATCGTCTCTACCTAGAAACAGTTTTGTTGTGGCATCAGACCAGGAGATTAATAGAGATATCAGATCTCTTAATGCTAAGCAACGTGAAGTATTTGAAACAGTGGGCAAGAAAATTTATAAAAAATCGTAACTGCATTTCACCTACTGATGTTAAACCTCTGTCTATATTTTTAACTGGTGAAGGTGGATGTGGAAAGTCGTATTTGATCAAAACTATTTACAAATCTCTTACAAAAAAGGTGAAAATGCAGAAAAGCAAAGAGTCTGTCTTGTAGCTCCAACAGGTGTAGCTGCTGTAAACATTGGAGGTACAACAGTACATTCATGTTTTGGAATTCATGGGAATAATTATGTCCCCCTTAGTGATAAAATGCGAACTCATTTACGAAACAAGTTAGCAGAGATGTGTATTATCATAATTGATGAAATTTCGATGGTTTCAATACCCTTCTTGTCAATATCCACCAAAGACTAATAGAAATATTTGGAAGACCAAGTCGGGTTCCTTTTGCTGGAAAAAGCATGATAGTATGCGGTGATCTTTATCAACTTCCCCCTGTCATGGGAAAGCGTGTTTACTCAAATGATGGATTTCTTGTAAGTATATTAAAGTTATGGCATAACTTCAAATTAGCTGAACTTACAAAAGTCATGCGACAGAAAGGCGATGATGTTTTTATTGATCTGTTAAACAATATAAGAACTGCAAATCTCACACCAGAGGATGAAAACCTTGTAAAATCAATTTTTATCAGTAAGAATGATCACAATTATCCTGTTGATGCCCTTCATTTATTTGCAGAAAATGTGCCTGTTCTGAAACATAATGAAGATATGTTACAACGTGTAAATGGTGCTTTGTGTAAAATAAATGCTATTGATGAAATACCAAATGATGTACCATCTCATATTATTGATGAAGCTTTGAATAGAAAACAAACTGATACTGGTGGTCTTGCGAGACAATTGGTTCTTAAAATTGGTGCCCGGGTCATGCTAACTACAAATCTAGATATTGATGATGGATTAATCAACGGGTATATAGGGACTGTTTTTCACATATTGTATCATGATAATTATGTTCAAAAAATATATGTGAAATTTGACAATGCTCAAACTGGTGTTTTCAGAATATCAAAAGAACACTATGCAAGGTTGCACCAAGTTGTACCAATTGGAAGGACTGATACTGATGTTCACGTGGTAAAAAGAAACCTCTCATCACCCGTTATCAAAAGAACTCAGTTTCCACTGATGCTTTCCTGGGCTTGCATTGTCCATAAAGTTCAAGGTTTAAGTTTACCCAAGGCTGTTATTAGTTTTGATTTATTCAGACAAACTCAATTCAATCCAGGCCAAATGTATGTTGCTATGAGTCGTGTCACATCTTTAGCTGGATTGTATTTAACAGGTGAATTTAAGCAAAAGGCAATCAAGGCAGATTAACATGCATCTGTTGAATATGAAAGGTTGAGGTTGAAAAGTATATTACCACCATTAGTATTTTGGCCTTTAGAGAAAAGCTCCTTGGTGATCACTTTGTTGAATGTCAGATCTTTATCGAGACATGCTATTGACATTCAGCATGATGAGGAATTGAAAGAATCGGACATATTATGTCTAACTGAAACCCAATTGTTACCTGACCATGACATGACAGAAATAACAGGTCGACTTCCTATGTTTGATGTTAATCCTAATTGTGATGCAGATAAATTTAAAAGTATTGCAGTGTGTTACAGAGATTGTTTTCCTTTTATTTACCAGAATGATACTCCTGGTTTCTCTTTAGTACAAGTTAGGAAAAGTTTGTTTGCAGAGGAACTTATTTCTATAGGAGTTTTGTACCGGTCAAATTCTTCAACTTTATCATCTTTTTGTGATGACCTATGTGAGCGTTTAAATGCACAGGATTTTCATATTTTGTTAGGAGATTTTAATGTTGATTATGTCAATCCAGGCTCACATCGACTTGCAGAAGTATTAAGTAACTATACTATGGTTGTGCAAGAGCCAACTCATATTGACGGTTCTCTTCTTGACCATGCAGAAATTGAAACTGTAGTAAAATGTATTTATTTTTCAGATCATGATGCTGTGAAGATAAGGCTGACCTGTAAATAAATATAACAAAGAGAAGCAAATTATGAAATGACCATGTGCATCTATCAGCAAGGAATGAAATTAGCAATTAGCGAAGAAGATGGAATAATTTAAAAGTAATATATATGTATGTAGATAGCCACAATGACAGCAGCGGGAGTGGGGAGGGGATTCTTTTGTTTGTTTGCATGTGCATGTTTTCATGGGAACTTTCAGACTCAGAGCGTGTTGTTTACAGTAATAAAATAAAATAATAAGTTTATTAATTGTTTACAAAAGAGCAAAAGAGAGTTTGAATTTCTTATGCAAAACATGTACTTGTTCAATATTTTGAATCATCTGTAAATTTTTTATTTTTGTATATATTGATATAATAAGGAAATATTTTTTCATTAATATGATTTCACTTTTTTTAAATAAGTTATTGGATATACAAATACATCTTGCATTTTATGAGCTTCTATTTTTTGTGTAGTTCTGAAACTTTTAACTCTAAGAGACAGTATTATTGCGACTTTTTCCTTTCCTTCTAAATTAATTTAATGCACTTTTTGTTTGTTATTTCATTTATTTTAAGTCTATTTTAAGGGCAGTCGTTATGGATTATGGATTGAAAGTAGAGTTGAATTCCAGGTTATACCATGTAACAGAATGAAGAATCAACTGAGAAATTGATTTGGTGATATGGTATTTCCTCCAAACCCTATGCTGCTGTGTGGCGCAAGTGCAATGTTATTAATAATGAATGAACCGTGTACAGACACTATTGGATACATAAACTATTAGTTCGGGATATATAATTTTCTCCCCTCAACAACAAATATTCTCTGAAATCGAAGCGTTATATCAAAGGAAACCCGGGCCAGCTATTGTGGAGAATATTTGTTGTTTTCTCAACTCTACTGCATTTCTATGTGAGAATAATGTTTACTTCATTTTTCATTTAACGTGCACACATATTTTCAAAACTACCCATTCTCAATGTCTGCTATCTACCTTAAAGTTGAATCATGTACTTTTGCATTTAATTTGTGCACCTATTTATGTAATTGATGCGGCAAGGTTTTCGACAAGACTGATGTTTTCAGAGTCGTAATGTCAACTTTTAGATGTTTTTGTTATTCTTCCACGTACAATGTCTCTCGTTCTTCATGGTTAGTTATTGTAAATATTTTGGCAATATGCATTTTCTCAATTTATTGAACATTTTATGTTTATTTCTTTACGTTTTTTTGTATTTTGTGATATATAGTGCAATGTTGTAAAATTTGTAGATGTGCCTAGGTGGTGAAAAAACTTTCTGTTGAAAACAGCGAGGAACTGCATGCTTAACTGGATATGGTGATTAATATGATGACTAAAAGGAATGTGCATACCACAAGATGTGATAAACAATAAAATGATTTCATGTTTCAGTTTCATTTCCATAATACCATATCAAATTAGTACCATTCACTGAACAATTTTCTTCGTTTTTTAGTGCACATGTGCACTTTTGGGGAGATCACATTTGGGAAGAAGTACGCTAACTTTACGATGACAAAAAGTTTATTCAAAAGTTTTTATTCATCTTGTAAAGTTTTACACGATGCTAAACAAGCAGAATTCTTCCATATTGTATTCCGTTTATCATTCGGAGAAGAAAAACATGGAGTATATATCCCTGCTCGCTTTACGTACCATTAGTATTCTACAGCTGTTGAATCCGGATATAACTTCGACCGGTATAATTTAAATACCATCGTATTATAAAAACACTTACAGTGCTTTCTCGTTACTCAAGACCGATAACACAGCGGTATAGTGTGGAGCCTATCAAAATGTCTTGCGAATGATTGTTTCACAGCCATTTGCCACACAGAAAACTGGAATAATATACATTAGTTTGCTGCCGCGTAACTGGCCAGTATTGACTCCCAACTTGCAACCTATTTCACCAACCTCGAAGAGCACATTCTTAAGAACATTGATTGTACGCCAATGTTGATACATACAACTGCATAAACTAAACCGCCACAATGACATTTTTACGAAAACTCTATTTTCTAATCGTTAATAAAACAACTGTAGTCAATAATTGCTTTTTTATCGTTTGTGCATTGTTACATGGTTAGATATTACGACCACCTGCTTGTAAGTGTATTGACCCGTTCTCTTTGCTCACGGGCACCTTCGCGCGTATTTTTTTTTCGCGCAAGTTTTGGATAGTCTTTCTTATTATTGTTTTTACCGCTTTAGGCTACTTAGACTAATGACCCTCGCTTTGTCTAAAAATTAACGCGTTGGTTTGTTCTATCCTGTATCTCACGCACTACATGAAACATTTTGCAAGTTCAAGATAATAATGTGAACAGCTATTTATTTGAAATGACGGAACAACATTGTAGAAGTTCTGTACAAAACGGTCTTCAATATGCACATTTGAACGTCATGTTTTGAGACTACCTCTGCTATTCGCTACAGTCTATCAACTTTTTTCCGTATTATTTGAGAGATCTGGCACTATCCCAATTTTTAAGTGATAACCAGACCTCTACATTAGCGTAACATGAATCGTCGAGCCGAGAGAATACTAACCCCCAACTTCCAATTTTCTCGTCTTGGTCCACACGAAGAGATCCCGCAATATTAATAAACCGTAGCGAAAAGTCATGTTGTATTATGAGTAGGCTAGGTCTAATAAGTTTGGCGTTGTATTATGAGTAGGCTAGGTCTAATAAGTTTGGCAGGGAAACCCTACACGAACCGCGCTTCTATTTAACACTGGGTGATGCAACAATGAGAATAACGCGTCAACAGGAAAGCTGCGTTTATTACACTTTTGATCCGCATGCTCGATATACTCAGCTTGCTGAGAATTTCTGTACGAAATTCGAGGAACGCCGTGAAATTCGGGTCTTCGACGATATTTTGATACAGAACACGTTTTTCCCGAGTTTATTTTGAGATTTTTTTTCTCAAAGTTTGACACAAAACCGTTTGCATATTCACAAAGGTCATATAAAAGTTGGTTAATGCTGAAAATTTCATAATCATACATCAAGTAAACAACCTGTTACACCTGTTTATTTATATTTATACTAATTAAATTTTTCATGAAATTAAGGCTTATTAGTATAAACGAAGAAATAAAGAGGTTTTCACCATAAAATTAACCTCTTCAAAACAGGTGTTCCTGTCGCCGTATGAAGTTCAATTTTTTTTAATAGTCTAAACTCATGCTTCCGAATACAACGAATGAATTTGTTTGGAGTATTTGTCATACTTGAAAAATCATGTAACTCGGGAAAGGTGTAGCCCAACCCTGATCTAGCTGACTGCTTCCCTATGCATAAACCATCTGCGTTCTCATGGTCTTCTCAATTTTTGTAGTTAAGCGTAAACGCCCAGCTGGAACCTGCGAACAATAACAACGCGCTGCATGCAGACGAAGACTTGCTGTCGGTGACTGAGAGTGCCAGGGCTATTCAAATCGACGCAAGAATAAGGGTGGCGAGTCTCGTTAGGGATGAAAGGCTTCGCCCCTCGACCTAGCGTATTCGCACAAGAGTCGATAAGGCAATTTGGTTCACGGTAACAGTACCCTGTACCCTATATTACTCCGTAATATACAGACCCTAAATGAAAACGAAACATCCGGGGGCACTCTAAACGACCAATGGATATATGAACAATCATGACTCAGCCGCGTGACCACAGGGGAACTACCACTTAAGGGGGATTTTCACGAAGCGAATTGAACGGCGAATTCGATGGCGAATTCGCTTTTTAATTTTCACGACAAAATAAATTAGGCGCCAAATTCATTGTTTACATTAGATAACAGCGTTCTGATTGGTCAAAAACTAGCAGCGAAACCTTTAGCCGCGAAAAAGTAGGAACTGTTTCTACTTTTCAGCGAAGCGAATATTTCGATGCAAAATCAAAACAAACAAAACTGCGCATGCTCAGATACAATTCGCCGTTCAATTCGCTTCGTGAAAACCCCCCTTTACGCTCAATTTACTCCTGAAAAAAGTATATTTTTGCAACGCTGGTTAGAGACTTAAAAGGGATAACTGAGAACAAAGACAATATGGGTTTATGAACAAAGTAGATGAGATAAAAAAACTCTACAATTACACTATTCAGCAAAAGTGTCAATTTTATGATATATGACAGCATAGTGATAATAACAGAACTGAAAACAAAATAGCACTGTCAACCAGTGACATAGTTTGGTAATATTTTGGATGCATGGTTAAAAATCCAAAACCACATTTCGGTGATTTACTAGAAAGGAGGTAGCCTCGTCCATCAACATAGCCTTACAAATTACTTCTTCATCATCAAAAGAACTTTCACCAATGATCTGCAAATACTGTCGTAATTGTGGTGTGAACATAGTTATTTCTTCACCATCATTCAAAACCAATGTAACCACAACCTGAGAAACAAGTGATGAGAACTTTGAAGAAGCTCGGCATTTAGAACAGCTGAAAAAATCATTTCCAAGCTTGCTATCTTCTTGAACCACACTGTGACATCGAGGGCACTTGAATGATTTTTGGCTGACAGAAACGCTGGAAACAGGGAAGCTCACCTTTGTGCTCAAAGCAAAAGGAGGTTGAAGCTTTTCTATCTTGGAAGAAGATGGTATTATATTTTTCTCGCTCGATTAAGAGAGAATCAATTCTTGGAAATTTCGGACAACAGCATTCTGGATTTCATAAACACCACTTTGCTTCACCTGAACAGCTTTGTCATTCCAAATCGAGAACAGAATAACTCCGGAGTTATCATTCACAAAAATATCCATTCTTTTAGATGAGCCATGTACATCCATTGTCGAAACTGCAGCATTTACTGTATCTACGTATCCGACAACTGTGACAATTTGCCGATCATAACCTTTTTCTTTAATATTTTTTATCTTTGCAACACTGGCAACATCATGTTTCATTTCCTTGTGAGTGAATCCAACCGAGCTGACTGTTTCAAATTGAGTGTATCGGTTCACCTCTATATCTTGCAAATTATTGTCTTTCGAATTTGCTTTTCGTTTCACGTTGGTCAATTTCACTGCTTTTTTCTGAGATGCAGAAGTTTCAAATTTCTCACGCAAATCCATGCGAAAAGATACACCTTTGTGAGTGACTCCTTCTGTTTGTGCTGTAAAGTTGTAAGATTCAGTTTTTCCAGACTTTGCCTTCTTAACTGGACTCAACTCATGGATGTACCACATGATATCTAAAAAGAAGTTAAGTGAAATTGGTAATGAAATAGGAAGGTTCAATATGTAATGAACCTAAATTGTTTCTATTTGTCAATGTTTTATGAGATACTTAGTTAGAAGAAAGTGCCACAAGTCCCTGTTTTATATATTCGTCCATTTCGCTGGCAAGTCACGAAGAACTTTACACAAAAAATTGACCTATTTACAATTGCCACGGCTCAACGTTATCAAGCTAGGTAGGTTGAATTGATAACGTCAATTCGTTGTATCCGGGGCAACATCAATATGGATGTGGGCCCTTATGCATCTGCTGTATGTAAATGTAAACGTATAACTTTATACTTATAAAGAAATTCTTGATCACATTTTGGCCGAATGAACTTTCGTGGTCAGTGATTTTTTTAGAATTTTATGGCTGGAAAAGCAGAAAAAATTGTAAAATCAGTGAAGATACCACAAGTTATTATCCAGGGTTGAGGCTTGCAGTCCAATCTTCACCCAATGGCATATAATTTCTAGCCATTATATTCGACTATGCCACTGCTAAGCAATAGACTTGTATTTCAACGATTTATATTTCCTTTTCAAACAATGTATTAAAATAAAACCATATTATATTATTTGTACTGTTTATATACAGACTTTTATCAACTTATGCTCCAAAAAATACTCACTGTTATTGTCTCTTTCTTTTTCTGGAGAGGGATCCTTTCTCTTTTTTTTCTCTGGTGTGGAGTCTAAAAAAAGGTGAGCTTTATTTGTATTGCTTATGCACAGCCATAGACTTTTACTAGCTCAGCTAGCATGATCTTTGTGAAGTAGCTACATACACACGAACCTTCAAATTTGGATACTTTCCGTGTACACTGAGGAGGAGAGATTGAATAATTAAAACAGGAATTAAAACAGTTACTCAACAAAAAGGTAGTTAATAAAAACTTTCCATTCCCATACTGCCCTTGTTTTACTTAGTCACCAGGCTATGTGCCAATAGTCCCGTTTTCCCAATCAATCGGCACCGGGTTCCTCCTCTAAGGTCTATTTATTCACTTTCGTTGAATTTTCTCGCCTCACATGTTTATTCGAAAAAATTCAAGGCTTGCTAAGTTCCCATTATATCAGAAAACAACAGTTATCAACTGTTCATCTAGGAGTGCCGAATAGAAATAGGAATTATCAGATTCCGAAATCTTTCAGCCTGCAAGGGCTTTTCATTACATCATAATTCGTGTTCAAAAAAGAAGAGATAGGTTAGAAGAGCTAGCTAAGCTTGGGATGGAGCCTTAAAGCTAACATTAGCTATCAGATAACAGTAGCTAAGACACCAAGTTAAATATACTTAAACTGGGGGGACTTAGCTGGGTCTATAGCTAGCTATTCATGCTTAGTAAAAGACATTATAAAGAGAAATAATAGTAATGTAAAAATGATAACAGTGAGTTCAACAAACAAAAGTTTTCTGTTTGTCCAGCAAATTAGTTTGTTAGCCAGCTAACAGCTTTATGTAGCATTTTGAATTTTAGGACAAATAAATTAGTTACGCACCAGGGGCTACATTAATTATGCAAAAATATTGTAAACAAATATGGCTAGCTTTTTTATTTTTAAACGCGGTAAACTTTAACTTTAAGAATTTGGAGCTTTAACGGATTTTTTTGGAGAATGCGATTCTGCTTGACAATTTTAAGTGTACTATATGAAAACGTAACACGTAGCTTCAGCGACATAAAAACAGAACGTCTAAATATATCAAAGTTCTTACTTTTTCTGAATTCCAATCCACTTTAAACTCTCGCATGCATTTTCTACTTCTAACTTTACTTTACTACTTCTAGCTCCACTCTTCACTTCCGAAGTAACTTCTTGTGGCTTTCAACTTTATCTTTCTACTTTTACTTCTTTACTTTGACTTTTCTTTCTCTGAATCACTTTTTGCACTTTTTTCAAGACAAAGGTACCGTTCTTTTGTTGTTGTTTTTTTGTCGAGGGTAACCATTTTTCGGGAGTTAGCCGTTAAATTTATTTCAGCATAACAAGTTGCTCCATTTTGATCACGTGATGTAAACAAAGTAAACCCGCTAGCAAAATGGATATAACTTTTTCGGAGACTTCAAAGGAAATTTCGGCAACATGAAAGGAAAATGAAGACATCCACTTTGCCTGTCACAGACAGACGGACACACTCTCCGTATTATTATAAGAGATATACCTATACCGCATTTCTTTTCTTAGAACAATATGTTAAACAATAGCCTTCTGTTTTAAAACAAATTCTAAAAAATTTGCTTTTGTTCTGATTTTGTTCTGATCGTTATTACTGAAGGCCAATACAAACAAAGCAGACGGTTTCATTTAAAAGATATGGTAATGTTAAATAGTAAAGATTATAAATATGCCTTTTTCACAAAAATTATTGTACTTCAGGGGTACGTAGCTTCCCGATTTTTTTCAAAAAACACAAAATTGCAAAATTTAATATATCTTCAAGGAAACAATGAAGCATTTCAAATGCTGTACCTGTGCCATTGTTGGTATGTTGCTTACAACTGCCTCCCATCCAGATGATATTAATCCTGATATACACTGTAACTCTTTTGCTGCATACAGATTTTTCAAATTATCAAGTGGTGGTCTTTTGCCACTTTTTAGTGCTTCGATTATCAAGATATCATTGTTAACAGCCAAAACATTACTCCAGGACATTGTTACATCACTGAGCATTTCGTAAGTTGAGATTGCCCATGAAAAAACATCAGTTTGGGATGATGCATTTTGTACGTTTTGTAAACAAATTTCCAGTGCATTGTGGTTGTGGAGGTTATTGTATTTTTGATCTCTTGCATGTCATCAAAATCTGCAACCTTGACAACAAAATCTGTCACAGTTCCGCACAACAGAAGATTTGACGGTTGAAAGTCGCGATGAGTAATATTCCTGTCATGCAAGGCCTTCTGACCATGACTTGCCTGACTTATAATATTCAATCTCTCATTAAAATTGAATATTTTATTATCATTACGAATAGTTACCATTTCAGACACATTGTATACCTCTTCTCCATCCAACATCATATGACAGTATTCAAACATCAAAGCTGCTGGTCTGCAACTGAATGAATAAAAGCCTACAATGTTATTATGAGATATGTTGCTCAACTTCTCCGCAACTTTTTGCAACCTCCCTCTCGAAACACGTTGTTTGAAAACTTTAGCAGCAGTATATCTACCATTCAGCATTAGTTTAAATATGTTGGCAGAAGCTCATTCACCAATTTTTTCAGACAAATCTTTTGGTGGTAGTATTATTTCTAGCTTTTCTGTTGTGCTGGAGGTATATTTCTGATTTTCCAGTTAATTTCCCATACCATTGTAGTCTTCATGTAGAGGCTCCTATGATCAAGAAGAGAAAATTAATGCTTACTTCAATATAATGCCAAACTCAAAAATTAGTTTGATTTTCTGGTAGTATTTTCTGAATATAGTTGTGTAATTTCGTAATATAGCTAAAAATAAATATAATATAAAAAAGATATAAAAAAGGTTGGGACAAGATTTTTCTGTACATACAAATGTATTTGTGATTATTTGTAAAGGCCGGTTTCCATACAGCTGCATTTTGCGCCCAGTCGTAAAATGCGCCGCGACTTTTATCGCATATACCGAACCATTTCCATTTAGCGATTTTTGCTCGCGTGATTTTTGCAAAACATGGCTGCTGTAAACAGACGATATTTGTTGCTGCAAAATCTGAGATTAGTCTTAGCATTATTATTATGGCGTAGAAATAAACAACGTCGTAAAAAATACGTAAGAAACACATGTGGATGTGACGACTTTTCATAGAAAGAAGAACCAAAGGCCTATACGACGTTTTGGTTAAGGATTTAATGTTGTCAGATCACGAGTACTTTTTTAAGTGCCTCCACAGATTCATTGATGTTATTTTGTTCTTCATCATCTTCACTTGATGGATATATGTTATTATTCTCTACATTCATTTGGCGTTGATAAAAATTTAACACAGAAGCGAGATCTTTACGTTGTTGCTAGCCATTTTGAAATGATCTAATTAAAAATTCTTTCGTAATTCATGTAGATTTCTACGTTTTGATTGGCTGTTAAGTTGAAGCGCAAAATGTAGCTCGCAAAAAGTAGAGCCTGTTCAACTTTTTTTAAATCGCCCATGCGCATGCAAAAGCGCGAGGTCAGCGGCATTATTCTGATAATGGGCATGCGTAGATCAAAAGTCACGGCGCTTTTTACGACTGGGTGCAAAATGCAGTTGTATGGAAACCGGCCCTAAGCTTCATATACAATGGAAATAAAGAAAGAATCATTGTAGAAAAAATCTTGAAATTCCAAGTTTATTTTTAAATAAATATTAGTGTTAGCGTCATTACACATTTTAAAAGATGTAAACTGATGCCTTTACATAAATGAGAATATAACCTGCCATGTGATAACATTATTCCAATATGAAAATGGAATATAATGTGAGTGAAAGTCAAGGTCTAATAATTTCCAATAAAATGAAAACAATACAGCTGAACCGCATAAAATTTTGGAATTCAAAAAATTGCATTACATTATTCATTATTACCTGGGTTGTTTTACCTTTGTCAGGGATAGATGCAAAATCTTGGAGAATCTATGAGAATAAAACAGTAAGTAATTACCAACAACATTCGATAACTGGTTATGTGTTTATTAGAGACTCTTCAAAACCTGAAAAATACTTTGGGATAATTAATTTTCCTAGGAAGCAAAATATTTGTCAAGTCATGCAATTTGCAAGAATTGAATTTTGGTGAGAAAGATGAGAAGTGATGTCATAAATCAAAAAATAATTCTCATTACAGGAAAAGTTTATCGCCAAATTTTATGAACAATTTGTTGAACAAGGCATCATTCATTGTTTAACTACTTACACTTGAATACTTGGGTGAAAGAAAATGAGGCATTCTGTATTTTTTGTCCTAAAAAATGTGTGCATTAGTTATACTACACTCAGTTGTGATAGGCAGAAGAAAATTTTATTGAAGTTGTTCTAAGAAACTAAATGAAATAGACGTTGTTTTGTCTATTTTATATTGTTCACAAAAAAAAAGAAACTTACTTTTCGCCAAGGAAGGTTGACATCACTATAGCAATACCTCAATTCAGGATGGACTTTTCTCAACAAGAACAAATAAGCAAAAGTGATTTCTTCCATTGACAAAGATAGGTCTCATTTTGCTGTTACAAAAAGCAACAGGGCTGTCATTTACATATTTTCCATCAACACTAACAAAGTAAAACATAATTTTATATAGACGTTTTTCATCAATCAAAGTATAACAAGAATTAAATAGTAACCTACCAGTTTTTGCTAAAAAAAACAAAAAAGAGCCTGACGATTCTTCATACTCCTCTTGCCTCTTTTTACCCTCTTTCCCAGATATGTATTCACCAGGGTATTTTAATAGAAATTGTCCCTCTGTAGCGTAATGCGGGGCAAAACGAGACGCTTAAGAGAAAGAATCTAAATAACTTGATGGTTCATCTATACTCAAACATTTTCTTTGCTTAAAATGTTTTTTATATGTTAGTAGTATATCCTAGTACAACTTTTTTTTGATACGTTCAAAAATGATGACGTCATTTAAAAAAAAATGCGAGTGATCAGTGTCTCATTTAAGCCCACCATGTTGGGGCAAAACGAGACAATGAATATCTGAGAAAAAAATTGAATGACATGGCAGAAATAGGTACCTAAAACTAAAAACTTACAGGGGAGCAATACAGGAAGTTATATATGAATAACACAACATGTAGAGAATTCGATTGGTAAACCATTTTTATCGAAAAACAAATCAAAACCTTTCAAGAGATTCACAAAGTGTAAAAAATTATAAACTAAGTTATAAATCATCAAGGCAAAAGTCACATGTCACTCCAGATTTGGTGAATACTGTGCAACAGTCATCATGGAACCATAACTGGCATTCCGTGCACTGAACCCATTCTTCACCAGGATTAGAATTCGACCAAAGCTCACCGCATAATAGACATTCAGTATCAATCGCAGAATCAGGTTTTTGCTGCCTCACGTTTTTGCAACAGTTTTAATTTTGGACTTTTGAGTTGACTTTTTCACAATGACTTTTTTCTTCTTTGGTTTAACTTTGGCTTTTTCTTTTGAAGCAAGAAGGCTTTGTTTATATGGGGAACCTGTGATAATCTGAGATTCCTCAGATCTCTTAGTCTTAACGCGTTCAACGATACAGGGGACTTTCTGAATACTATCGAACGAGACATCATGTATGGTGGATGGAGAAGTACTGGGACTACTGATAATGGCACCAACAACATTAGCAGTAACATAATCGACTTTTTCGGAGCTACTGGATGGTATAATGCCCGATATGAGTAAAGGATCATCATTAATGCTGGCTGTGTCGACATGTGCGGTGTCAACTGATTCTTGTGCTGTGTCGACTAATTCTTGTGCAGTGTCGACTGATTCTTGTGCGGTGTCGACTGATTCTTGTACTGTGTTAACTGATTCTTGGATTGAGGCGACTGCAGTTACATTAGGCTCGCTTTCTCTAGGATCTGCTAGAAACTCACTAGCAGGTAGAATGTTTCGATTATAGGGCACTATTCCAGTACACCGAAAATCTCCGAGCAACTGCCTATGGTTCCAGCTGGCGCATATTCCAACAATTCAGGTTTCATTCGCTTCCTTTTATAGATCATCATAGGAGGCACGTAATTACCAGAGGCACTGTAACAGATGACTATCGTGGTAGTTTGACCTCTTTCACGTCACAATTGTAAATTTGATGTGCTTCAAATTTGTATTGTTCCATTAACAATTGCAGATTATCAAAGTATCTCTCAACAGAAGTCTTATCCAAACCAAAGACTCTGTTCAACGCTACACCTCCAGGCTTGCGTAGGGACAATTCTGGGCGACGTCTCAAAAATCCTTTCACAAAGTCACGACCGGTCATCTTATGGTCTTTGTTGAACGGATGACAGATCCCTTTCTTTTCAGCATAATCATATACGACCCTTCTGATCTCCATTATTGACAACCCATAAAATGCTTGATCCATTTTGATAATGTAGTCAGAGAGATCTTTTTCCTCCTGCTCTGACAAAACACTGCGATATCGACCCAGTATATTTTTGTGTAATTTCTCTGCCGGTAATGATTTCATTGTACCCTTTACACGCCGTTGTAAACTATCTTTAGGGACATTGAATGAGGCAGCCGCTTTTCTTATTGACATTTCCTTCTTTTGAACAAATTCAATAGCCAGTTTCATCTGGCCCTCGTCCCAGTTGGCTCGGTTTGTTTTCCGAACATAATTTCGAACCATCCTACAACAAAAAAGGTTACGTAATTGAGAATTATAGGATGAAAATTGAAAAAAGTCTCTTAAATTATAAGGTAGCTAAGTAGCTAGCTAGCTAACTAACTAGCCAGCTAGCTAGCTAGCTCTACAGATAAACAGATAAAGATGTTTTAGTTAATCTAGCCATATTGCTCTATAAAAATAGAAATTAACACACACAACCAAGTCAGGAGTGAGTTGTCTCATTTTGCCCCACATATATTGACCTAATTTGGGCCAAAATTTCCTGGAAGTGGACATCAAATTTGTCAAAATACATCATCAAAACATTGTCCTAGACTTCCCTCAGGTCAAATAAATCCACAGTTAAACTAAGCGGTAGAGCTTGAAGGAAACATTTACTCTAACAGAAACATAATAACAAATAAAAGAAACTACAAAAAAAATGGAGTGCTTACCTTATTTTTCTTGTTTTCCTATCAATAAACACTTTCAAAATCCACTTTCTAAATGATGCAAATCTAGTCTACCATCTTTAATTTACCGTAATAATTAACAGACCACGAAAAACGGTGGGCTATAATTAGCTGTCTCATTTAGCCCCGTCGTCTCGTTTTGCCCCGTATTACGCTAAATGTTTTCTCGGTGTATACCCATGACCTGAAGAAAAGTTGTAAAAATATTATTAGAGGCTGATTGAATTCACTGTCGATTGATGCAAATTGTTAAGGTCAATTAAGACAATTAAGATCATATTCTATGTGCAATACGCATTTGTACATAAAGTTTGTGAAAGTCATAAATGTTTCTGAACATGAAAATACTTAAAGTTACCTAGTATTGATATTATTAAGTTAGCAATAGCACATTGGGTTGACAGATTTTAAGGCTTTAATTTAACCCGTCATATACAGTACCGCCTGTAATGTTACATGTGCACGATAGTTATCACCTTAACACAAGCTTTCGGTAGCGTTTTTATTATATTATCTATTTTTGCATGTCAAAAACAACAGAGTTCATGTCTCACACTTGAAATTTAACAATCGTATGAAATTTTCGTGTGGCTTATTGTTTTTTATAATTACCGCAGCTGCTAAGGGATTATAACAAAAAAATATTTAAAAATTTAATTACCCTTCGTGTTTCTATTGTTTCAGCACACGAACATCTTTTATTCACACAAGAATTTATTTGTTAAAATATCTCTAATTTTGTAAACGCGTATGCGAACGTTATTGTTCTGCACACGAAAGAAATGTTATTTTGTCTATACATGCAACGAGTTATAAAGAATCTTTAGTCCCTTTTAGCGTTTTCATTTGCACACGCACGCCTCCGCACACTCCTAAAACCAAATTGGGCTCTTGCAAATTTAATTTCTTTACGTGATTTACAACAAAAATAAATAATCTCACTAGGTACACTAGGTACATAGTGAGATTATTTTTTGCTAAAATAGTTATACTTCAAGTGAAAACAAGAATGATTATTATTGTTGTAACACCGTCCTTCATTATCATTATTTGTTATGGTGAAAATACGCTACCTAAAATGTATAATCTTTCCATTAAAATAGTCGATACCATATAAGAAAAATGCTATAAAAACAAGGCAGAATACGCTTGTTGTAACACCCTCCTTCGTTATGACATATAAATAACTTTAATGCTGCGAAAAACTTTAAATATTGGTAACTAAACTATATTCTGTAAAAAATTTGCACTTAGATTTATTTAAATTTTCTTATAAGACTGCGGAAAAAACATTAAAAGAACAGTAGAAGCTTCTTTTATAAAATTTTCCTTTTTTTCTACTATTTTAAGTGGGGGGAGAATAACTTTCTGCATAAATATAACTTTCAAAACAACACAAGCATATTCTGTATAACTTTAAGGCGAAAGTCCACTTCAATCGCGCAGTACGGCGTTCAAGGCGCACGGCTAAAAGCGCACGTTATTGCACAACAGTTCATGAGCGCTTTTGGTCGTTTTGTCCGCCATGAACATCAAAACGATTTTGATATTTTCGACGGGCGCACAGGAGCGCCTAGAGAAAATGACGTATATATAGCATTTCGACCAATGAAATTGCTTGAAAACCATTATATAGAAACAAGATGGCGAACCAACAAGACGAATTCAATACAGAGGAGTATGAAGCTAGGGAAAATAGAGAAATAGAAAGAAATATGGCCTATATCGCCAATTTAAGACTTAATGATAGTCAGGTTAGATTCCTGGTACCATCAATTGATATATCTAGCGACAACTCTCCAGGAATCTCACTGTTTCGTCCAAGATCGAACATCAATGATGCAAGTGCTATGATAAATGCGAACTTTGGTGGTAGTGCTAGGGGCAGTCTTCGTGGTAATCCTCGCCCTATTCGTTCTAGCACCCCCTTAAGACCAAGTTATGATGTATCTGCAATTTTTTCTTCTGCTTCATCACAAGAAAAAGTACAAGGGGCTAATAATAATGATGAAAGCACAGCTAACACAACAGTTATTGATGGAACCACCACAGTTGTGGGTGAAAGCCAAGTTTGTGACGAAATCCTCATAGAAGTAGTAAGACAGTATCCCATAATTTGGAGAACTAGTGGTCGTGGGTACAAGGTGACTACAAAGAAGGATAATGCTTGGCGAGAAGTAGCCACGAAAATGGAAGCTGAGGAAGGTAAAATATGTTCAAATTTTTAGCGATTTTCTACTAAATACCTGGTATACATTGCAAACAACAACCTAAACCAATGCGAAATGTAGAATTTTGGGTGTATGTACTGATATAAATATATATAGCAAGAAATGTTATGTGAGTTTTTTTCTCTGCAGGTGTGTTGCGAAACCGGTGGAAAAATTTACGAGATGGTTTTGTACGCTGTAATAAGAAAAAAGAGGTGGCAACTAAATCTGGGGCTGGTGCTTCAAAAGCACCAACATGTCAGCACTATGATCAGTTACTGTTTTTACTAGACTATGCGTCGAATAAACAAACGTGCAGCAATGTCAACTTATCCCGAGACCAGCAATTGAGACCCAGTGTCACTGGGATGAGCGATAATAATGTTTTTCTGGAACCGCCAGAGGATTCCTTCAGAATGGAGGAGAGCGGTATTTTGCAAGGTTATATGGATAAACAAGCCCTACCTCAAGCAGTAGTGGAACCAATAAAAAAAAAACAACGCAAGAGAAGTGATGAAAGAGATAACAATCGGGACAAGATCGATTTACTCTTGGCGAAGTCCCTTTCGAGTTTTAGCGATGAACAACCAAAGAATGTTCAAACCACTGAGGATGATTCGGACATGTTGTTTTTAAAAAGCTTGCATCCTACATTAAAAAGTTTACTGGGGAAGAAAAATAAACTAGCTAGAATGGACATGTTAAGAATTTTAACAGAGTATGAGTTTTCCGATGAGGAGTGACTCAACACAAAACACATTTTTATGAAAGTATTTTTGTATATTTGTTTGTACATGTTGTTTTTTGTATACTTATCAAATATATGTCACCATTTTATTTGTTTGTCTCATCAAAATATTCACTAGTGCTTCTAACCACTTCCAGATGCCATGGTACGGAACTTTCATCTGAGTTTAAATAATTTCGATACGCATCTCTAACCAATTTTGCATCTCTTGAATAGTTATTGCTGTGTGTGCATTGTAAATCAGATAACCCACCACCAGAAACATCATTTCTCCATTCTCCAAGAATAACATTACCCTGAGATTCTCTATCAATAAAATCTGCTGGACAATAGTCATTACTTCTTGTGAGAGTACGATCAAACATGAGAAAATTGTGTAATACTATGATTGCTTTTGTGGCCTCTTCAGCTGTTTCCACTCCTGCGGTGATGATTCGGCGTAAAACTCGAAATCGTGCTGCTGCTATATTAATGCGTTCTCCACAATTCTTCGTCCTCTAGAAAGCCGAATACTTTTTCCTTTTCTTGTATAGTACCTCTAGGGTAGGGTTTCATTAAGCATGGTTTGAGAGGAAAAGCGTCATCTCCCAAAAATACATATGGTAATTTTTCTGCATTATTTGTTAGACGACAGGGTTGTGGTAAATTAAGAAGTTTACCATTGATGGCCACACCTAGATTGCATGTACCAAAAACACTGCCGTCGCTCATACGTCCATAATCTCCCACATCCACCATAATGAATTCATAGTTAGCGTTGACTATAGCCATGAGAACAATGCTATGAAATTTCTTGTAATTGAAGTAGAGAGATCCACCTCTAGGTGGACATTGAATTGCAACATGTTTACCATCAATTGCGCCCAAACAATTCGGAAAATTCCACTTATTTTCATAATCTATCGCGATTTTTCTCCATTGTTCCACTGTCTTGGGAGCCTTCAAAAATTCTTCTTTCAAAGTGTCCCATATAATCTTGCACGTATCTTTAACAATACGCCCAACCGTCACGCTACTCATGCGATAACTACAACATATCGATATGAATGAATCACCAGATACAAGATACCGCAAAGTTACGCAGAGTCTCTCCGATGGTTGTATAGCTTCACGACGAATATTATCTCGTTCTAGTTTGGGTCCCACTAATCTCAACAGGTGCTCAAATTTACTGGGAAGCATACGAAACATTTTGAAAAAATACTCATGGTCAAATAGCATTGTTTCTTTCACCAGTGTGTGAAAATCACCCTTTTTCTTCCTTTCTTGATAAATCGGCCGCACCCAGAATCCTTTCCGCCTACGCTCACTTTGGAATTCTTCTTCACGTTGATGCAATCTTCTTCGCAATATCAATAAAATCAAAAGTCTTCGTCGCAAAATCCTTCTTCTATAAACCACAGCCGCCATTTCTGTTTACTTTTTTCTGTTTATATTTTGGCGCTCATTTTCATCTTTATTAAGTGGACATTGCACGCTTGTGCGCCGAGTGCGTTGAGTACGTCGTGCGCTTTGAAAGCCGTACTGCGCGATCGAAGTGGACTTTCGCCTTTAGAAACAGCAGGAGAAAACTTCTTGCCGCATAACCCTTAAAAACAAGTTTTTGAGCATGCAAGTATTTTTATCTTTTTAACTAGGCAGCTACTTAAAGGGGCTACGAACCGGTTAAAATGCTCACATTCCGTATATCCTGCGCACATATTAAAAATCCGGCAAACACGTTTTGCGCAATGAACAGACCAGCGCACTTTGCTCGCTGGTTCAATATTTTTTTTCCAAAAGTATATTACAAGGAAATATTTCAGCAAGACTCATTCTGGATGAAAACATGACCAAGGCTGGAGAAGATAAAAATTCTAGATATATCTATATGTTCGAGTCTGTATATTACATAAATGCCGGAAAAATAGCCAGTTTGTTTTTCGCCGCCATCAGCTCGACTTTCGTGTAAGTCACTAAAGTCGAAAACCAACAGCCGTTCCGTAGCCCCTTTACTAATTCAAAACAAGAGAACAAGAGAAGAATTAAAACTTTTTTTAGCGCGATAAGAAAAAACACTTGCAAGAAAAACCAAAACTTTTTTTAGCCTGGCTGATAAGAAAACAAATCTAAACCTTTGAGCGCAGTAAAAAGAGTGTTAATATTATTTCCGAATATTATAGATTATAGATATTATATTATAAATCCTTACCAATATTTTTATCTATAAACTTCTTTACCAATCCCTCCTGGTCTCTTTTTTCTAGGATGTACTTCTTTGCCACTTCTTCTTCGTCAATTTTTAACCGTCTTCCCCGTCTCTTGAAAATCAACATAAAAATGATATGACTTTTCATAAAACCAGAACCAAAATAGTGACTTTTACTGTAAACAAAAAAATGTTTTCTCTACCTTTAAAGCAGCCATTATATATTCTTATTCTATATATATATAAATGCTATAATGATAATTGAACATGAACTCTTAGTGACTCAATAAAAAAGCAACACTTTTAAAATACAGGCAGTCTCTATCATTTGAAAAACAAGGCATGTAGTTGTTCGATTTCCGGCAGTATCTTCATATGTCTCATGTGTGCAAAAATTCACTAGCTTTATAGGGATCAGTAGTGAATACTGCTTATTTTACACCCGATTGAGTAGAACATGGTATATATAGTCAAGTCGTGTTGAAAGTTTGTATTTCTGCAAAATTTATGCCCTAACTACAGCCCCTTCAATTTACATAGCACGATCGCTCCTTGCGCGCAGCCCATGCTGCTATCTTTAATTTGAGCAAACGGAAATATGTCGTAGTCTAAAGCCGCCGCGAAAAATCTAAAAATAATCTGTGAACTTTCTCCCCTCCAAAATGGTCAGAAAGTTTGCACCTGCTGGTAGAAAGTTCGCATTTTATTTTTCTGGGGAAGGCCGTTTTAAGAGACCTGTTTATTCTCTTACTTCTTTTCTTTTAGGTTATGTTATCCAACCAGCAACTAGGCGAGACATTTCAAGTATGACATTTGTAGAAAATGGTGGATGGGAATGAAAAACAAAGAAAACATACACCTCGTTCTTCAATTGTATACGCTTCCAATTCGTTCTCTTTGGAATGAAGCGAAGTTTAGTATTCGAAGTAAAAAGTGATTGAACTTTTATCCAGAGAGGTTCTAAATGAATGGGTCAATCAATGGGAACCAAAGATTTACCAGATTTTGGAAAGCGAAATTAAATCTTTTGTTCTGACTAATGGGGAAAATGTATCATCATAATGTCATTCAGAGCTAGCACCTCGACGGATTTTAATTACATACTACTGATATAACACAGAATAAGAGTTTTGAATGATAATTAAAAGGGCTACCGCATCCTTAACGTTTTTAATGTCTGTTAGCTACATTATATTTATTTTCCAAGTCAGTGACATTTTTTGCAGCCCTACAAGATATCTTTTTTCTCATCATGACATTCTGAACATTATATTTTATGAAACGTGTTGATATTAATTTATAATTGGCAAACGTAGATACAGAAAATAATTTAGAAAATCACTACGAAGATAATTCGCTATTCTAGTTCATAATGATAATTAACTATTCATAATGATTACTGTTTATCTAGCGGCTTACCAGTTATTATTATTATTATTGAAATTATTTACCCAGGATAGCCTCTTCAGTTCCTATTGGTACTGCTTTCCAAGAGGGTCCTGCGAAAGCTAAAGCTAAAGTTGTACTTAGTGAACTTTTTTAATATTTTTCATCCGAGCTAAATCTATGAGAATTAACCTGGATACCCTGGAACAAGAAGTGATCTGATTTCTTTTTAAACTAACATTAATTTATTTTTATATCACTTCGCCAAATGTGTCAGCATTTTACGCTGCCTCACAGCTTCTTACTGACCATATCGCTGTTCGAGAAGTAAGACATTTTTAAGTGGTGTAATAGATCGTCATATGTTCTCTACGCCAATTCGTATACTAGACCCAAAAAATATATCTAACCCTACTGGTTATTTAAAGGGGACATTTATACAAAAAAGATAAACTTAAAGAGGACACGACTTTAAGTAAGTATTTCCATCTTAGAAAAATGACAATATAAATTTGTACCTACTGGTCATCTAAAGGGGACATTCATTTTTAATTTTAGCCTTCTCTGCCTTCCTTTGATGGTATTCATGTATTCATTGATATATGGGGTGAGATTATTCAGATGTTCAATGCTTTTCAACATTTGAGATGTAATGAACCAGTCTGGCACATGAGCAAACATATAGGGATCCTCTTCAACGGCACTCAAGCCTATAGAAGGCTCTGATGCACATGTCCTGAGTCTTGAGATGATCTGGTACATCTTTAAGCATCCAAGGCTCATCCTCTACAGCTCTGATGCACATTCCCTGTGTCTTGAAGTTATCTGGGACAGGCATGAGCGTATAGAGCTCCTCCATAACGGCATTATTGCACATCTCTTGTGTCTTTAAATGATCTGGAACATACTTGATCATCCAGGTTTCATCCATAACGGCAATATTACACATCTCTTGGGTTTTGAAACAATCCGGAACATTTCTAAACCAACTCATTTTCTCTTTTATTATATACAAATTTATTTATCAATATTTTTTTTTAAATGGACAGAAGCTGGCACATTTTTTGAATTAGGGGGATTTCCCCTACTCAATTTGAGCATGATGACGTCGGATGCCGTCAGATTTGTCGTTGGATGTCGTCGGATGCCGTCGGATGCCGTCGGATTTTTGCTGATATTTTTGAGGGTATCTATGTAGATGGTTGGAAGTGGTGCGCCTGCGATGATTGTAATGTTCATGAGATAATCAAAGTTAGTATTAAAGGAGCGTTTTTATAATGATATATTTATAATATTATAATGTTCATGATGTTAATGGGGGTGTGCCAGAACGATATTAAAGGAGCGTTTTTATAGTGGTATATTTATGATGTTAACAACGTTAATAGGTGGTGTGTCAGAACGAATAAACATATATCTCTAAAGTTAATTTTGTTTAATGTCTATTTGCGCTCATTTCCAACATAGTGAAAAAAGAGCTTTAATTCTTGTTTTTGATCATCACAATTCAACAAAGGTAAACTTTCCTTAAACTTTCCTTTTCAATGTCTTAGTCTATCCCTTTGGATGCTCTTTTACTTCTAATAAAGTAATCCTACTTTGCAGGTATAAGGTGCCAAACTTCGTTTTTTCGTTCCCCTGTAACCATACCTTTTACATCTGTGGCAACTGCCTTAACGTGATGAAAACATAAAGCATATCAAATCAACATATGAAATCAGCACTAAGTTGTCCTCGTTCTCTACCTTTTTTAAAAAAAATTCTATTATTATCGTGCTTAATGTGTTACAAGGCAACTGTGGCTGTTTTCTTTTGATAAGGGGTAAAAAACATCACGAGAATTCATACTTTCACAGATTTGACTGTACTAAACCGTAACGCACCATTTAACCTGATTAATGGGAATGATTCTTTCCATCTCAACATCGAGCTAAAACTCCGTAAAGAAAATAAATGCTACTATTTTTATCAAAAGTTCTCTACAAATACGTGGTCAATTATTGACCATTAAGTTTTGAAAATTAAACAAAACGTATTTACAGAAAAGTAGAATTAAAAAGCACTTCAAGTGACTTGCAAATCGCATACTCTATATAAACAATTTAGCAGAATATATACCATCAAAAAAACTGAGCGTGGCAAAGCTCGAATGCAACAACAATAATAAAGCGAATTCATTTACAACCCTTAAACCTCCGGTCAAAAATGCTTTGGCTTTGAAATATGCAGTAGTTATTAAGGGGAATATGAACAACTAAAACTAGCCTAGTTAACTAAGCTTTCTTTGAGGATATCAAATGTAGTTTCTCTCAAACGAAAGCTTAGGTGTCAACAAATATCAAAGCAAATCCCTAAAATTCAAATCCACATCATAGAAAACACCAAGTTACAATCAACTAATTAGCACAAAGCCGGCGTGATTACATCTTATCCTATTAAATAATACAAGAATTAATTTTAAAAGGTGCGGTCAGAATTCTGACCGCAGAAAATTCGTTTGAGATCCACCGTAATTTTTCCCACCATAACTATTCCAATTTCCCGTGATAAGAAAAATTATGATTGGTCTCCTGGCTACTAGGAAACAAGTAGGAAAAACAAATTTTCAATTTTTATGGAGTTGTCTTTTTTTATATATTTTTTTATATATTTTATATCACCGTTCCGATGTCAAAAAAACAGGGGACAAAGTTGATCGTTTGTTATTATATAAAAAAAAACGTTTAATGTTGTTAAACTGAGTGTATGAGTATGCGTAGCTTTATTGTCTCAACTTCTCAGTAAAAAATCTTATGCTTTTAGCGGCGAATTATTGCGCTGTAGACTTTTAGCAAATCTAAGAAAAATTTGTAAAAAAAATTCACTGGGTTAATTTAAAAGAACTTATTGTTTTTATTTAGCAAAAGGATAGATAATATTACTCTTCCCCATCGAAAAAAACAAGAAACAGGATCTCTAGATTCGGTTATCGCTACCAGGGTTTCGGGTGTATCACCCAGGGTTCGGGTCTCACTTTTCACATTTGTCGTTACTAAAGAGTATTGCTTTGCACGTGGTCAAATATTTTGGAGAAAAATACGAACAATAACAGGACCGAAAAAGGACCTAAATAAATGTATACTTAATTCTCTGTAAAATAACCACTTATTTCAACCTCCAAAATATTGTTTTTAACCACTTCCAATGTAACCATAAACCTGTGAAATATAATCAAAAAAACACCACGTGATCATTAGAAATCGACGAAAAAAGTGCGGTTCACATAATGTAAATATTTTTCATTAACTTAAAAATACATGTAACATTTTTTAACCATTAATATCGGGCCAGGGTAGAGCTAAAAAAGAAAGGGTGTTTTACAGTAAAGACGTCTGGAGGTGTAGTAAAAACAAAAAAACTTTCAAGTGCTGCACTCCTTCACTGATGCCGAAAATTTACTATAAACGTTAAGTGGACCGGATTTTGGTCCACTTAACGTAGAGGTCCATTTAAACAACATTTTTTTGCTATAATTGGTCCACTTATTATCAATCTAGTTTTTTTGTATTTTTTATAATTGAATAACCATTTCCGAACAAAAGTTTTGCCATGTGTACCTTTATGTGCAACCTGTTTTTTGAAAAAAGAAAATAACAACAAAATGAATAAGAAAACACCTGATGACTCATCAGTAGATACCAGTGCAACTGTATCGGGCAATTATTTCTAAACAGGTTCAATTGCACTGGATGCCCAGCAGGAGTTGCTAATTCCCACTGTCATAGGTGTGTTTGTTGTTGGTATAATTAATGACAATTGTCACAAGTCAAAATGGATTTGATGGTTCGTACCATAAGTCGAGTTTCAAAGACCAGCTACGAAGCGATTTGTAATATAAAATGTCCAGCATAATAGTGTCATAAGTATAAACAATAGTATAAAAGTGTAAACAATATAAATGAGAGAGCAAGCCTGACCTGCAGCGTAAATGTCCAGCATTAAGTGCGTATTGAAATAAATAAGAAACTTACAGTGGCATGTATCTGCCAAAAACGTCGTGCCCGTTTGATTTTTTGTAATCAGGCGAATCCGCTAAGTAATACTTCAAAACGAGCGAATCCGCTCAATAATGACTACAAACGACCGAATCCGCTCAATAATGACTAAAAACGAGCGAATCCGCTCAATAATTGATTGATGCTGAGGTGACAAAACAGTTGGCTGTAATGATAATACTTGTCTAATGACAAACGGTAGTAAAATGTAGAGGTCCAACCGTCTAAAGGTTTTGCATCTAAGCAAAATCTCCCTTATTACAAGGATTTTTATTAAATAAACCATTAACCATAGCAGGACAACATTATGAACACAATACAAACATTTATATAAAGGATAGACACAGCAACAATAAAGCAATTCAAACCGAATCAAATAGGTACACATAAAATAAAATAAATAAAACTTATTGAAACTAAAGTATCCTAAAACGGATAAAATTTGAAATGATTCTTAAAGAATGTAAATTGAAGTAATCAACTATCTGTGCGCCAGGACTTGTAAACCTGGCCGTACCTTTCCACATGTATTACGGGTACCCAACACTCAGCCTTGTCGTGACACTATATGTCGCAAACGCCACTATATGTCGCAAATAATGCCACTATACGTCGCAAACGCCACTATATGTCGCAACGTGCAACACTATATGTCGCAGAAAACGCCATTAATGTCGCAAAGTTTAAGATAGTAATTACACTCGTCCCGGAGGAGAGGAGTGTATTGGTTTCGGCTTGTGCGACCAAAAGTGACATGCGATCTGACCGAATATCGTAACTTACCCGCTCCCCCGCGCCATAATTCTTCTTTTTTTCCGCGACCCTATTTCCCGCTTCTTATCATGTTGTGCGTGTCTTAACCCGTATTTTGCAGACCACAGACCAGTCGTTTATGCATCGCTACAGCTGAAGTCGCAGCATGCGCACTGCCCGCTGAGAATCGAAGCACTCTTAGCTGTGTTTTCACATTTCTACGAAATTCTTTTAAAAAATAGTAGCGGAATATAAATGAAGTATCGCTGGAATATTTATCTTGCTTTCATGCAATCTGCTATCTTGCTAGACTTACTGACCTACTGTTGTTGTACAAAGTGTGCCTAGTGTGTTGTTGTTCTGCAAAGTCTGCCTTCACTCACTGAAATTTAAAACTGCTAGATCGAGAAGACTTTCAATACCTGGGGAAGCTGCTTTAGGTACCAAGGTACGTCGTGCTGAATATTATTCATCATTCCATTGACTTAGTGTATTATTTTATTTCATGTAACTAGCTAATTATGTTTTTCTGCCATGTTTTTACGATATCTTCTTTCTTGCACAAACTTCTATTATTATTGTGCGGGGATATTGAATCTAATCCAGGTCCGGCTTACCATATTAGATCAGTTAATGGGTCATTTAATCAAGGCGACAAAAAGTTTGGTGAAACTGCTGGTATTCAGTGTATGTGCAATGCTCTTCTAGCTATATGTTGGTCCCAACTCAAAAGAATTTCTGTTTGGAAATCATTTGATTTAGATAACATCTTAGAACATGGCGATGCTAATTTTAGGCGGTCAAATTTCAACAGACCCATGGCATGTTATGAGTTACCAACATCTATCAATATTGATCGTTTTCAAATTGCTATAAGTCTCCTGAGTAGTACGTCAGCTCTTTTGGGTGATGAACATTACTTCTTAGCTCATGGACAAATGAATTCAGAAACAGTTTGTACTGGTTTAATATTTACCACAAGTGGTTACAGTGTTGCTATCATATGGGATAAAAATTACATTTATCTGTTTGACTCTCATAGCAGGGATGAAAGTGGTCAGATTTGTCAGAATGGCTTTTCTGTTCTTTTGAAGTTTAGGAATTTTACAAACGTACAAAAGTACATTAAGGATTTGTATCTGAATAAAATGGAAAATTCTGTTGAAACGCAGTTTGAAATGCAGTATGTACAAGTTGTAGTGAGTGAGACTGTAGCACAATCAATTAATGTTAGTATAGCCAAATCCCGTAAAACTGCTCAAAAACGAAAATATGTCAGGAAAACAAGGTTATTTGTCAAAGACTCACATGAACCTCAATCAAAAAAGAAATATGGCTGGTACAAGGACGAAGCAATGGCTGAGAAAATAGAAAGGTTTAAAAGTGCTGTCAAAGAGGGACCAGTATTTATTTGTGTTGTATGTCATCGTTGCCATTACAGAAGATCTGTTGTTTTTTTCTCTTCCGAAAAGTATCCTATTGATCTGCAACTCCACACTGTCTTAAGTAATGATGGAATGTCCTATATTTGTAAATCATGTCATAAAAAGTTAGTGAAATCTCAAACCCCTTCACAAGCTGTCTGGAACAAATTAGAACTATATGATTTACCAGATGATTTAAAAAATTTAAATAGACTAGAAAGAACTATTGTTGCGAGAAGAATATTATTTAAAAAAATAGCAATTATGCCTAAAGGTCAATCTCCTAAACTGAAAGGTAGCATTTGTAATGTTCCCATTGATTGCCAAAATGTTACTAATACATTGCCACACGGTGCAGATAGCAATGGCATATTAATGATAAAATTGAAACGGAAATTATCTTTTCGTGGGCATGTATATTTTGAACCTGTTAATCCACAGCGTGTGAAAGCAGCTCTGCTTTATTTGAAACAGCACAATCCCCTGTATGCAGATATAGTGATTGATGAAAGTCAAATTCCTGTATCTCTTACAAGCCTGAATGAACCTGAAGAAACAGAATTTATCAAGTGACTCGCATAGAACCAGCATTGACCTTGAAGACATTGAAAACCCTTTAGACTTGCATAGGCTTGTCTCCAATGAAACTATGATGTTATCTAATGTACCTCAAGCAGAGGATTTTAGCATAGCACCAGGCGAAGGTGAGATACCACTTTCAATGTTACAGGATCTATACTGTGAAGAATTAGCACACCCTCATCTATTCCCAACAGGGAAATTTGGTTACAAAGCTGAACGTGATATTAAACTGAGTCCAGTAAAGTATTTTAACCAACGTCTCTTGAATTATACACAAAAGTTTGCGGAGGACTCTGATTATATATTTTATGCATTATCTACCATCCAACAACTCAATCTGAACAGCCAAATTAATATTGCCATGAAAAAAGTTTCAACTGATTCTCTTACAGCAGGAATGTTGTCAAGAAATTTTCCAGAGGCTGTGAAGTCTTTTATTGCGGAAGATAAAGGCTTTCAATTCATGAGTCCTGTGAAGGGAACACCAGCCTATTGGAAGCGATTTCTTTCAGAGGTTCTATCTATGGTAAAACAGCTTGGTCTCCCAACTTTCTTTACGACTTTAAGTTGTGCTGATTTGAGGTGGAATGAACTAATATCAATAATTGCCAAACTGAATGGTGAAAATCTGTCTGATGAGGAAATCATCAATATGACCTACTTTGAACGATGCCGGTTTTTAAATTTAAACCCTGTTCTACTAGCTCGCCATTTCCAATACCGTGTTGAATATTTTTTCAAAGAAATCATTGTAGATGGACCTCTTGGCAAAGTTACCTATCATGCTATTCGTGTTGAATTCCAGATTCGTGGTAGTCCACACATCCATTCTTGGGTTCTGAATGCACCAACCTTGACCAGGCAGAACGTTGATGAATATATTAGATTTGTTGATGCAATTATCAAGGCAAAAGTTCCAGAACGAGAACAGAATTTAGAATTGTTTAATTTAGTAACCTCTTATCAGGTACATTCTCACTCAAAATCGTGCAGAAAATATAAAAATGAAAGTTGTCGATACCAGTTTGGTCGTTTTTTCTCTGAAAAGACTATTGTTGCTCTGCCACTTTGTGAGAACTTAAACCCTGCTGAACGTAGCATAATTTTCGAAAAACGAGAGGCAATATTGAATAAGGTCAAGGCTTATATTGATTGTAATTTAAATCCAAGGCAGAGAAATATTCTTTATTCAGATAAAGAGAACTTTGAGCAGGTGCCTACTATAACAGACATCTTGAATGAACTTAATATTACTGAAAATGAATATTATCATGCACTAGGTATTTCCAGTGATAATGATTTCCAGCTTCACTTGAGACGACCACCAAGCTCTTGTTTTGTTAACAATTATTTTGAAGAAGGCTTACTAGCATGGGAAGCTAATATTGATATTCAGCCAGTGTTTAATCATTATAAAGCTGTCACATACATGTGTGCCTACTTCTCCAAATGTGAGGATGAGACATCAGAAGCAATGAAACAAGCTGCAAAAGAGGCTTTCTGTTCGGATAAGACATATGTTGAACAGATGAGATCAATAGCACGCATTTTCACAACAAAGAGGCAGTGCTCAATTCAAGAAGCTGTTTACTTATTAATGCCTGAACTTTGGCTCAGACGAACATTTCCTAAAGTTGTATTTGCAAATACAAATTTACCTGAAAAGCGATATAGAATATGCCTGAGTAAAGAGAAGATTGATGAACTGCCTGAAGATAGCTGTGATGTATTTCAAAGGAATATGCTTGATCGTTATGTTGATAAACCTGATTTGAACTTTGATTGCAAATTTTCTTGCTAATTACTATTTACCTGGTAAATTCGATGATAACAATGATTGCCAACCTACTATACTTCTTGAAAATGATTTGGAAAATAACCATAACACAAGTACCTATCCCTCACCAATACCTTTGATGAGAACAAATGAAAAACTTAAATGCCGTAAAGTGAAGTCAGTATTAAGATTTCATGTGCCAAACAAGCATAAATGCCCTGAACAATATGCACACCATTTACTTTTATTGTATTATCCATTCAGAAAAGAAGGTGATCTGATGTCTATGAATGGGAGCTATATAGAAAAACTTAATGAACCCGGTGTTTTAACTTTAGTTAATCAAAACAAACATGTCTTTCAGCCATTCAGTGATTTAGTTGATGCTGCGTTAATGAACCTACACACCAATGTTGTTTCAAACCAAGATTCCTTTGCTGCCCAGGAAAACGATGAAGTCTTGGACCAAATAACAGAACAGACTGACAGTCTATCAGAAAATGAGGATATAGCTGATGGTGCTGTAGATTTTAACTCTGAAGTTCCTGCCCCAAGCTCTGCCCCTGTTTTCATGAATGACCAAGAATTGAATACCATGATATTGTCACTAAATTTTAAACAGAAGCAGATTTTTGATGTGCTTTATGATTGGGCCCGTAGACATATAAAAAACTTATCAGCATTAAAAAAAGTCAAAATCGAACCATTGTATGTATTCTTGACTGGTGCAGGTGGCTGCGGAAAATCACATCTGATTAAAACTATGTACCATGCATTGTCAAAAGTGCTTTCATACAGATCAAGAGAATTAAATAGACTAAAAGTATTGCTTGTCGCACCTACTGGTGTTGCTGCGATTAATATCAACGGCACTACTATTCACACAGCTTTGGGAATACCTGTGGGCTATTTTGGAGCAAATCTACCTCGTTTGAATGACAAAATGAGATCTACCTTGCGTAATAAGTTGGCTGACATCAAAGTGCTTATCATTGATGAAATTTCCATGGTATCTAATCTACAGTTATTATATATTCACATGCGTTTAGTCGAGATATTTAGTTGCAGTGAAGAACTTCCATTTGCAGGTGTTACCGTTATAGCATGTGGTGATTTGTATCAATTACCTCCAGTGCAACAACGTTCTGTGTTTGCAGATTTCAAAAATGATTGGCTTAATTTTGCACATCTGTGGAAGTATTTCAAATTGGCAGAACTCACTGAGGTAATGAGGCAGAGAGGCGATAGCCAGCTAATTGACTTACTGAATAAAGTAAGATTGGCGAATTTAGATGATTGTGATATAAAGTTGTTAAAATCCAGAGTTATTTCATCAGCCGATTCGGAATATCCTTATGATGCTCTGCACATATTTGCTGAAAACGCGCCAGCTAGGGCTCACAATGAACTCATGTTAGATTCAGTTAGTGGCAACTGTTTTACTCTTCAATCAATTGATCAGTTACCAAAAAATATCCCGAAATCTACCATTGATAAAGCACTCAACCGTAATCAAAGTGAATAAGGGGGTCTTACAAAGGAACTGAAAATCAAGATTAATGCAAGGGTGATGCTTACTGTGAATATAGACATTGCAGATAGACTAATCAATGGTCAGATTGGAACTGTGAAACATGTGACCACCGACTCAAACAAAAATGTATTAAAAATATACCTACACCTTGAAGACTCTAATGCTGGTTTCACTGCCATGTCAAAGGATAATTTTGGTCGAGCTAATGCATGGGTTCCAATTGAACGTTCTTCTGCAGACATTAGACTCAGAGTCACAAAAGCAACATCTCCTATAATTCGTCGTACTCAATTTCCGTTGATGTTATCTTGGGCTTGTACTGTTCACAAAGTTCAAGGTTTAACATTAGACAAAGCTGTGATCAATTTCGACTTATTAAGGCAGCGATCATTCAATAATGGGCAAATGTATGTGGCGCTGAGCAGAGTGACATCCTTAGATGGCATGTTTTTGTCTGGTCATTTCAATACTTCAGCAATAAAATCTGATATGCGTGCATCTGTTGAGTATGAACGTCTTAGACAAGAAAGTGTTCTGCAACCTCTTGAACATATTTGTCCACCAAGTGACAACACATTATTACCCGGGTAAAAGGGCGGCATCAATATTTTCAAAAATCACGCAATGTGATTGGTTAGAACTTACGTCATAGCGGGCAATATTCCACGGTATTGCCCGCTACCATAGCAACCGTGTTTAAAGTTTAAATATGGTAGCATTAAATGTAAATAAACACGGAAAAAAGTAAACAAAACGCGAAACAGAAGTGAAACTTACTTTTATCTTTTAACCAAGTACACGATGAATAGTAAAAGTAACTTTAGTTTTGGTATCGTTTTTACTGAAACAGAAAATAAAGAGAATAATACAAACTTAGTATCGGAAACAGAAATAGACAGTTACATATTGGCACAAAAAGCTAAAAACACACAAAAAAAGGATGTTACTGATATGAACACTTTCAGGAGATTTTGTTACAGCATTTCTGAAAAAAGAAGAATGGAAGATATTCCTGAAAATGAGCTTGATAATGTATTATGCCAATTCTTTATGAAGGCTAAAACAATGAAAGGAAATCTTTATGAGCCTGATACTTTAACTGGCATAAGGAATTCACTACAAAGAGTACTCGTTGAGAGAGGTTCAAAGTATGATTTACGAGAAGGAATTGCTTTCAACAAATCAAGAAAAGTACTTTCTTCACGTAGGAAAGAACTAACAAAAATGGGCAAAGGCAATAAACCAAATGCTGCTCGAGCAATTACTGCTGAAGAAGTAGATCTTCTTTTTAAATCAAAATACTTTGGAGTAAATAATGCAGTCTCCCTCCAGCGAACTGTTTGGTGGTACTTAACCCAACATTTTGGTCATCGTGCCAGGGATGAGGGGAGGCAAATGCAATTTGGAGATGTTAAAATAGAGAAGGACTTTTCAACAGGATGTGAATATTTGGTTTGGCTGACCGAAAGAAGCACGAAAACTCGAAATGGTGAAAGACCGCTGGGTCACAAAAGATCATTTAATCCGAAGGCATTCGCAACTGGTACTGACAGATGCCCAGTAAAAATATTCAAGGAATATGTTTCACATCGACCCACTGAAATGTGTAAGGACGATTCTCCGCTATTTTTGCAAGTTTGTTATAATGTTGAATATACCTCAAACAAATTCTGGTATTTCCCCAAACCACTCGGTAAAAATTCTGTTGGTCAATTCTTGAGTAAGGCAAGAAAAGTATTAGACAGTAACTCAGCAGGCAAAATTTCAAACCACAGCGCACGAAAAACAACTGTCACTAACCTGTTAAACCAAGATATAAATCCCTTGCACGTACAACAAATTACTGGTCACAAGAAACTTGAAAGTTTAAATAGTTACAACACGGCTTCGATATCTCAACAAAAAAAAATATCTGATGCTATCTCATCTGGCTCTGGTCAAAGTTACTCAATTTCACAAACAATCCAACAACAGCTGTCACAAAAATGGAACCCAGTTGCACCTATTTTTCAAGGAGCTTCGATAAATAACTGTACATTTAACATAAACTTTGGTCCAAATCTAATTTCTCCGCCTTGCAAGCGACGAAGAGTAATTTTGGAAGATGATAGTCAATAAAAAAACTCAATTTATTTTTTCTTGTTTTAAACGTTATAGCTAACTTTAAATAATGTTTACACGATATTCGATTTAAAAAATATATATTTTTAGTTCGAATGTACGTTCCATATGGGAATTTTTTCTATAAAGACATGGTTTCTACATCCTTATGCTTATAATGTTGTACTCTTTGTTGTAAAATGCAGTACCCGGATAATAATCCATATAATAACTGTTTATTTCGGGCAATACCTTCGAATATTGACCTCTGTCACGTATTGCCCTCGCAAGCTCGGGCAATACTTTGACGTCGGTCAATATTCTCCGGTATTGCCCTCATAAACAGTTATTATAGGGTTATTATCTATCACACTATTAAATACAAGATCATTGCCTCGGCATGCTACTGATATTGATTCTGATGTTGCACTGATGAACTCTGATGTTTTATGTTTAACTGAAACACAATTATATCCTAATCAAGATACTCAAAGTATTGAAAACACTTTGTCCTCTTTCAATGTTCACCATAACTGCAACCCGGACAAATTTCAAAGTATTTCATTGTGTTTTCGAAAGCATATATTGGTTCATAATATTCATGATAATCCTGGGGTCAGTTCTGTTTCACTTCGCAAACCGTCCTTTTCATCTGATGTTCTTAATGTCATGGTTATTTACAGAAAAGTTAACAGTCATCTGCAGACATTTTACGACATGCTGTCAAGGAAAATTGCAAGTTCTGACATACATGTTATACTTGGAGATTTCAATATAAATGCCCAAGCTGACCAGCCAGAATTAGCAGATATCATGAATGATTATACACAAATTGTACCAGGACCTACTCATCTAGCTGGTGCTATCCTTGATCATGTTTATGTGAAGAGTAGCGTTTTGTCGATGTACTGCATTAATTGCTATGTCAAGTGTATACATTTCTCTGATCATGATGCTATCAAATTTAGCTTTTCAACGACACCACGCTGACAAACTGACAAGCCATATTTTGATCAATCAACTTTGCAGCCACTTTTATACAGTTACGATGATGATATCATCCTGTTAGCATATTTTAAATATATATTAATATTTATTATATTAAATATAACATTCAAAACACATGGTGTGGTATAAAATTTTCGATTTTTTCAAATCTTCTTCAGTCTATATATATATATATTATATAGATATTTACTTAGATATTTATATATATATTTTTTTATTAAAAAAATACATTTGTTCAAATATTTTTAGTAGTTTGGTTGTATATATACCTTTTGTATTTATGTGACATTGCAGTAAGTGAATAATATGCTCACTGAAGTTAATCAACCACCAAAATCACATTGTTCTACTATCAACAAGATGGTTGTCTACATTATGAACTTCTTCTCATGTTCTGTTATTTTGGATTAGGTTTTTCAAAAAATGTTGGTGTGCTGTATTACACCTAAAACTGTTCAACCTCATTCGATTGAAAGTAATTGCAATCATCAGCGCAAGTGTATCACACCAATGACCTCACAACTATTTGATGCCCAAGTCGTCATATTTTGGTAAGCCATATCAATTATTTCGTAATAAAGTTTCCGACGAATGACCCTATCTTGGCTAGAAAATATTTAGTTCATATTTACACTAAGATAAGCTTCATTTTTTTTCATTGTTTTGCAATAATGAACCTCAAAAGTATTTTGTTGTTATTTAAACCTATAAACTGCTGAAACGATACTTTTTCTTGTTTTGAAAATTGTTTGTTCTCATTCATAGCTTTTCTCTAATGCTTGTCATTTGCTACAACAGTCACGCGAGTGCAACTGAAGACTACACAGATCGTATGCAGCCTTTATATTCGTCTGAACCATCACGTGAGCATTAATCCATCAGGCAATCTAGAAATCGCATTACGTTCTATGCTGGGGCATATACGATGCACATGGCGACATGCCTAATCTTATAATGAAAGAGAACGCATTACGTTCCATGCTGGGACATATACGATTCACATGCAGACTTGCCTAATCTTATAATGGAAAGAAAACGCATTACGTTCTATGCTGGGACATATACGATTGACATGCAGAATGTTATAGAACAATCTTGTGGAGCAGCAGGTTGCTACTTCGTGAAAACGTCAGCGGAACAATGTTTGTATTAATTTTTTATGTATTAATGCATTATTCGAAACAATATTTATGACTCAAAATTATTTGCGTACTAATCATGAAATTTATAATCGATTTGTGAAACCACGGGTAAATCTCTCTACGCGGATAAGTTTTCAAGTCTTGTGATTGGTTGATGCAATAAGTTACTCGCTTAATTATTTCTATTGCCTAATCCATGACACATTGGTGTGAGAAAGTTTCGGGCATGCGCATTTTGTTTTGAAATTTCTCAAATCATTTTTCTTTCGAAAATCTCGATCACGATGTGTCGTGAAAACAACGCATTGAAACGTTCTCAGCCTTAGGAAAGTGTAGCGCGAAGACAGCGGTGATGTATGGATAGTCGCCTCGGGGAAACGTAGTGTGAGACAGTTATGTATGGATAGTCACGTGTTACGGAGGTGAGACCGTGCTTAACGAACCGCACAGCTGCGAAGCCGGTTCATGGGTATTTTAAGACCCGTTTCCAGTTGAACGCGCCCTCTGAGCAATCTGAGGATATTGCGCAATATATATGATCGTCCGTCCGATGAACAAAACTTTTCACTTGGTAGTTGAACCCGCGCCCGCTCAACTACGGCCGTAAAGCTATATGTCCATTCAGCGATTTTGTCGCTATTTCGCAAAAAGCGCCGTGACTTCTGATCGGAGCATGCGCAATGATGACGAATTACCGCTGGGGCACCGACGTGTCATGCGAAAGAGCGACAAAAGCGCTGAAGAGAAAAAGTTGAATTCATCCTACTTTATCGCCGAGATCTTCGCACTCTACTTTTCTCAACCAATCAGAATCAATTAAAAATGAAACTCCCTCACGGTACCGCTGAACAGAGCACTTCTTCGTGGATGGTATTCGCACATAAACAAACTTTTTTACAGTTTACTGAACAAAATACAAAAATTGTCCATTGAATGATAATAATACAGCACTTGTTGTCCTGTATAGAAATGTCCCCACTTTCAAATATATATTCTCCATTCTTCATTTTTCTTGATGTTTATGTTTATTCCATTTTCAGAATAATAATAGGCAAAACCAACCGACCTCATTTTTTAGCTTTTATAACCGCCAAGAGCAAATAAACCAGCAAGTAGAACTAGAAGTTCAAAATGAGGATGTGAGTCAAGGTTTCGTTGATAATAAATTTGAGAAGGCGATCAACTTGCGAAAGAAGGTTATCGTTACTTGGAATCAATAAGAAACGTGTATCAACAACCAACAAACCAGCACCAACAACACCAAGTACTCAAACAACAGCAGATATTGACTTTTGTTTCGCAAGCAGCATATTTTTTACCATGACACAGGCTATTTTTACCCCCACGCATCACAGCAGCCATTGCATATCTTTTCGCGTTTCATTCTTGTTCGAAGTTTCGAAAGTTTGGTGCGCATAATGGAAATTAAATTTAATGGCGAGCGCGCGACAAAATCGCAGCCACCTGCCGGCGCTTTTTGCGCTTCAGCGATAAAAGCGCTGAATGGAGATATAGCTTAAAAACGGATTTCTACTAGACTACTTTTTTCGCGCGAAGCGAAAAATTTCAGTCTCTATTGTTCTCTTCCATTGTGTCTGAAAAATGTCGTGTATATTGCGCAATAAATTGAAGAGAAAAATATGGAGGGAAAAAATTATTTGCCTAGTGGAAACCCGGCTTAAAGGGCAACCTTCACAGCAGCGCGCGCTCGAAACGAACAAATGTTATAATTTTTTCACATATGCAAGAAACTCCGAAACGTTTACAAAGTACTGTTTCTGCCTTTCTTCTTAGGTATAATTACTTGATAATTGCCCTTTCAAAAGAGCAGTTTCTTGCGCAAGGTAATATCTCAGTGTCAACCTGCTTACTTCAGAATCAAAGTGCTTCAACCACACCAAAAGGCTTGTACAAAAGATTTTTTGCATACTGCAAACAAACATAACTTTTTCCATATATAAACATATTTACAGCCAAAAACGTTTCTAAACAGAAGACTTCATAAAAGCGAAGTGGGCACAACATATATACAAAAAAAACAATAAAATCTCAAACTGAACTACTTGACACTTATGTTGGTAATTTTTCCATTCACATGTTCAATTGCGAAAGTTTTCGAAAGCATGAAAATTAAAAAGTCCTCATTGTCACCAATTTCAATGTCATTCGGTAAGACACCTCGAATTATGGGACCCTCGCACTGGAACTTCTCGTTTGTTGATGAAGTGAATGACACCATTATCTTTGATTTGCACATGCTTACCAACTGCACAGCACCACAAGATTCACATTTGTGCAACTTTTTGTTCCCACTCTCTATCAGTTGTTCAGCACATTCATTGCACGACAACACTGAACACAAACTTCCATCATCAATTGAACGTATCTTGACTTCTGCACTCCCTGTCGTGGAATCCAATGTTGAAGCTAATTCTTCTTCCACCTCGGTAGAGCTTAAATCAGGAATTGATCCTTCTACTTCCTCCGCAACAGAAAGGTATGAACTTTTCAGCCTTTTTTTATTCATGAAAGTCGTGACTTGGCAGTTAACCAGCGAATAAACGTGTTTTTCTTCAAGTTTATCGACTAGGTCACCAAACATTGTCAAGATAATTGTATTGACACCATCATCTGTGATGACATGTTCTCGTAACTTATAGGTGCCCTTGTTGTTTATCTCCCCTCGTGATACGACTCTGAATTTGATGTTGACATAGGTTGCTGGCTCAATTTCATTGATGATATCATCAATTGTGTGATACTGCCACTCGATTTTTTCATTCTTGAAAGGGACTGTTTTTGGTTTGATGGATGAAAAGTTTGTGAGTTTTACTTCCATCTTGTTGTTGCCAGTCATAACATTGGTGACCTGGCAACTGGTACCACTTTCGAAGTATTTTTCAAGTCTCCGTCGTTTCTCTGGCGAAAAACAGACAGCACGAAACTTTTCATCCTCGGTTTTGAACGTCATGTCGAAAAATTTGGTACTTGAATTACTTTTGGCTGTCTGTATTGGAGACCGTTGCACCACATATCCTTCCAAATTTTGACCAGTTCCTTTCTCTAAAAAATAAAATAAAAGATATACATCATCATGGAAAAATTATAGCTAACTACATACATACAAAAAAAATTATACCTAGCTATACCTAGGTAACTATCTATGCAAGTAGTAGTGGTAGAAGTAGTGTAGTAGTCATTCGTTTTATTAACTTTAAAACTACCTAAAGTTTAACACTCATGAAGGCCTTATTATCTATACAACAGCAGCACAAAACACTTCTTCGTATGCGTAGGTGAAAGTAAAGTCTGTTCTATTTTACCTGGGGTTCTAGGTTGCTTTCTGGATTGCGCCATTCTACGTTGCTTAATCACCACCACACTTTCACCAAAGAGAACATTCATACGCCATGCTGCCATTTTATCCAGAGTTTTAAATGAAGAAATAAATGCAATTCGCTCACCGCGAAAAAATCAGTAATCTAATTGGTTCGTCCTGCAACAGGCATTGTCATGTTGTTTGTTGAAGCAACTTTCGTACTTCCCTTCTGGAACTTCGCGACTGGCTAGAACAGTAGAAGCAACACAGACGGTAACCGGTATCGATGGAAGCGGTTATGGCTTAAGCAATCCCATTTATCAAAATATAAGTAATAGAATACTCATGAACATGCACATATACAGAAACGACGAGTGTTTCAAACCGTCAAGGTTTCTTGTTTTTATTAAAATTAACACTATATGTCGCAATTTTTTTCAAAGTTAACACTATATGTCGCAAATGTTTTTTTTTAGCAAAAAACACACTTGTTAGAAACTTGGCTCGCATTATGTATAGGTCAGGTGACATTTACACTCCTGTTGCGTATATTACTTTTGTTTATAGTTTCTAAACAACAACAATGGCCTGGCTCACAAACATTAAATTCAATATAAAGGAACGAAAATATAATTGCTTGAGTTTGACCAAGGCAAAAAGTGCCTTCTCGCGCGTAGTAGTAACATAGGGAGGTCCACACTAGAATAAAGCATGCTTAGTATAAAAATAAAGCATGCTTCGACTAAAGCAAGTTGCCGGTAACATCAAAGGGAGAGTTGTAAACAAAATTTAAAACGAAACATGCATGTTGTTGTTTTTATCACATGCGAATGAACTTTCACTTTCATAATACCCACTCAAAATCCTCACTTTTAATACTCAAATATTTGTGCATAATATTTATTCTATTCTTTAATGTACTTATAGCAGCTAAAGCAAAAATAAAGAGTTTTAAATCGTGCTTTAAATTTATAGCATGCTTTTAAAATTCTAGTGTGAACCCCCCCCCCCCCCCCCCCATTAGTCGTAGGAGCAATCCGCGGGTTTTAAATACTATTGTCTACTGCGTAGCAACCGTGAATTATACTTTCCGCATGGTTTTGATATTGAAACTTTCCAAATTTGTACACTACCTCTAGAAATAAAATATTGCAGACTAAATGTGGTACTGATAATATTTTATTTATAAGGATAACAAAATTTAGGCCACGTACTTTTAATCCTTATAATGTCCTGTACATACCTGCCAAGTGTCAACATCAAATTCGGAAGTAAGCTTTTTGAAAAAAATGGATTTGTGACATATAGTGTCAATTTTGTATTTTCTTGCGACATATTGTGTTGCGGTATATAGTGCCGTTTTTGCGACATATAGTGGCGTTTGCGACATATAGTGGTGTTTGCGACATATAGTGGCGTTATTTGCGACATATAGTGGCGTTTGAGACATGTAGTGGCGTTTGCGACATATAGTGTCACGACAAGCCTTACACAGATAGTTGTTACGGTGGGCCAGCCACAGGAGAGTACCAGCCTTTCCTAACAGGGGTGGTGTCCCAAAATGGTAGATCAAAAAGACAGGCAGAGCAGATTGCAACCCCATATGGCTACTTAAACAATGACTCAGGGCAGCAGGATCGTCAATCCTGTAGACAAAGCGAGCAAACTATGCCTCCCTACTGATCTGGGGTAACAAGTGGAATCGTCAGCCCCAAAGACAAGACAAATTGTCAAGCCCCCTTGCTATGCTTCTTATAGGTTCCCAAGAACGAGAGAGGAGTGAGCAAACTCTAAGATTACGGTAAAGCTGACCAAACAAGGTTCAGCTGGGGTAAATAGAAACCGCTAGGGAAAGATTCCCTCCATCATTTAATTCGTGGATAGGAACAAGCTAACTTCTAGCAAAAAAAAGTATGTAAGTCGAGGAATTGTTAAGGTGGGAAGAACACACCTCGGAAATAGAGCAGTCGTCACACTTAAGCCAGGTGTTTTGCCGGTTTTTGATAAATGCCCAGTAATGCCCGGCTTTCAATGTACCAGAATGGTTGATGGTTGCAACTAAGTGTTATTGAACGATACGTCATCGGTTGGGTGGGATGGAACTTTTAAAACATGATGTTTCATGGAAAGGCAGTTGACTACCCTGTTGTCTTTGAATGTTGAACCATTTATCGATGAGTATCTTATTAACTGTACAATGAGAATATTACCATAGTTAGAAATCTCAGTCTCAATAGTGCTCTCCTGATGTAACAAACACTGGGGACAAAACCATTTGTCAAAACGAGCGAATCCGCTCAATAATGCTTCAAAATGAGCGAATCCGCCCAATATTGCTTCAAAACGAGCGAATCCGCTCAATAATAACTAAAAAATGAGCAAATCCACTCAATAATGACTAAAAACGAGCGAATCTACTCAATAATGCTTCAAAACGAGCGAATCCGCTCAATAATACTAGAAAATGAGTGAATCCGCTTGATAATTTTCCCCAGCAAGACAATACAAACAATTACATCATATTAGACATATTATTCGTGTTTATTGGTGCTACAAATAAAAATATATATACAGTGGAACCTCTAATAGCGGCCACTTTGGGGGACCCAGCTTAGTGGCCGTTGCATTAGAGGTGACCGATGTATGGAGGTTTTATATGAATATCCTTTTTTTATCAAAAAGTCTGGTCGGGAGAGGTGGGAGGGGCTCAAAGAATGATTCATGATCAAAATAAACACAAGTAAATACATGTATCTTATAAGTACAATCTACAATCATGTTACAACTTTTTACTGAAATAATCTGTTACTTTTTTTTGTGAACCATTTTTTAGCCTAAATGCTTCAAGTCGTAGTGTGACAAGATTCAAAGCACTTGCTAAGTCAGCATCACCTAATGTTTCACAAAAGTTGTTCAAATCATCTACAATTGACGAAGCAAATTGTTTTTCATTCAATTCGTATGCAAGGGGTTACCACGCATATATGAACATCTGGAATCCATTTGATGGAGAAATATTGGTTTGTACGCGAGAAACTGATAATCCTCATGATACCTACGCTGTTTCCATCATGCGTAATTCATATGTTGTAGGGCATGCTCCTCTGGGTTTGAGCAAGGCTTTTTCAAACTTCCTTTCACTGCCTGGATCTACCATATTATGTACTGTTACTGGAAAGAAAGTAAATCGTGGGGCTGGTTTAGGACTTGAAATACCCGTAACATATCAAGCAAGGGGACATGTGAAAGCGTTAAAGTGGCTAGGGCAAGTTACGAAAAAGATCCTTTCACATGCTACTGACCTCGGTAGAAAATTTCAAACGTGATATATTATGAAGAAATATACCTATTGTAAATAAGAAAAACAATTGTTTTTATTTTTCCTTTCATTTGCTTGCATAAAGATTTTTTTTGACCGTTAATAGAGGTGAAATTAGACATTGGGACAATAGAAAGTGGCCGTTTGGCCGTTGATTGGAGGTGACCGATGTACGGAGGGTTTTTTTATAAGAGTTTGACCATGAATTCGGCAGGGACTTTCTTTTCTAGCCGCTTATCAAGAGGTGACCGATGTATGCAGTTGACCGTTAATAGAGTTTCCACTGTATGTATATATCCTTTGTTAAATTCCATCAAATATCCGAAGCTTTAGCCACCTCAAATAACCAAAACCATGTTTGTGAGACTTGGCAGTAAATAGTATAACATAAAACAATGCAGAAAGTAAGCAAAAGCTATGCTTAACCATATTTTAAATTTGAGACCACATTTGGAACTATCACAACCAATGATAAACCAATGAAAGCATATTAAAAGTTACATGTTACATGTTTCAATAACACAATCTACCGATAATTGTATATCATTAACTGAAAAGAGGAACCACTTGTTTACTCTTCACACGTTCCATGTGTAGACAAAAATGCTACCAGGTTTTATGTCAAACAGGTCTAATTTGCAGCCAGCGGATCGGCCATATTTGTCGTATTTTACGAACCGATCTGGTCCGAAAAAACAAGTTTTGCCTCGAATGGCAAAATACTGAAATAAAGAAAACAAATTATTTTAAAAAAACGCGTACTGTTATAAAAATAATAAAAAAATGTTTAAAAATGTCACATTTTACACCGGTGAGTTATTATTATTATTATTATTGAAATTATTTACCCAGGATAGCCTCTTCAGTTCCTTTTTGGTACTGCTTTCCAAGAGGGTCCTGCGAAGGGGGTCCTAGTGCATTTAAAGCTCCCATTTGAGCTACGAAAGTCGTGCAAGCACATCAATCGCTCAACTAGAGAACCGCCTAAGATATCAATCCTATTCTCATGCTGAGCGCTAAGCAGAAAGGATAGATTCACACTTTTATAGTCTCTGGCATGACTCGGCCGGGGTTTGAACCCAAGACCTCCCGCACTGGAAGCGAACGCTCTACCATAAGGCTACCAGTAATGTACAAGTAATGTACAAGGGAAAATTTTGAACTCATAGAGATAAGCGCAAGATAGTTCAATCTTTGACCCTAGCCTGATTAACCTCTGGTATTAAAGTGTTTAAAATGGCCAGGGATAACCTTGAGGTGGATCAAGTCATTCGTCGTAGTCGGTAAAATAAAAATTCTTTTGTTGTGAATGGACCATTCTAGCGCTTCTCATCAACTTTGCTTTCATTCAAAATTCTAAACCTCGTTTTAATATTATAATTCGAAATCTGATTGGTTGATAAATTTTTATTCGCCGTGGTAGTTGAACTTATCCTAACTACTGTGAGTAATGCTGGCGAATAAGAGAATTAGAATTATAATACTGAAAATACTGAGAATACTGAGAACACTTAAAATAAACATTGCGTTTGTGAAAACGCGTAGTATTTTTTTGTGTGGCTACGGCAAATGAAGTGTAAACTCAGCTTTAGCCTGAGGGCGGTATGATTGAGAGTACATGAAAGCTTCACTTTTAACTTTTCCCATATTGCGAGATATTTTTATTGTTTTTCGAAAAGGAAATGTAACTGTTCCTTCTCTTTTATCTTTATAGCATCCAACTCGAAATACTAAAGAGAAAAAAATGCAACATTCTGGTGATTTGTCTGTTAAAAACTTATATTGGTACATGACAAAATTTGCTGTTGATTTTGGCTTAGTTCTTGAATAATAAATATTGAAAAAAATTCGCAAAATTTACGTGTTTTTGGATTGAAACGAAAATAAGTGCATCTATTCACTATAATTTTTCTTCTGGTATTAAGGACAGTCTAATAAGATGTGGAATTCAGTAAAAGCTTCGTATGAAAATATAAAACATAATTTACAAGAATATGGGTAAATAAATCTTGGAAAATGTGAAGTCATGACGGTTTTACATAAGTAATATGTGGGAGGGGGGATCACGAAAACTTACTATCGACGTGTGTTCAGAATACTGTAAACGGTCTTATTTCAAAACATGTCATTTGTGAGCAATTCCTGTTTTTTCCCGGCCGCGAAAGACAAAATTAGAGACAAATTACTTCAAACAAGTAGCTAACGCCCTATTAAAGCAAAGATATTTTAGCTATATAAAGTGAAGCATATTAATCAATCACTCGGTAAAAGGATCAGATAATCATTCCAAACAGAAAAATGAAGATAAAAATTTGAGAAATGTCATTGTTTCTCTTCAGTGTACAAGATCTTGACAAAATTCGTAGTTTCAAGGGACTCAAAATGAGAAGTAATGATATGAAACTTAGAGAGCCTTGCATATGACGTTCATCGAAACCTCCTTAAAAAGCTGACACCAAACATGTTTGTCCGCTTTAAAGAGGTGTTCGCTTTTAAGCGATTTGGTCTAAGACTTTTCTAGAGTAATTGGTCAAAGAGTCCACTGAGTTTACTTGCAAAATCGAGACAATCCACAGGCTGCATAAAATAAATAACTAAAACTAATGTCTACACAAGCAGTAGTTGTAAAAAATGTTTAAAGACATTAAGAAATCGTCTGCTAATTTCTGTTTTATGGACGTCATTGCCTGCCAAAAGTCATGCAGTACAAAAAAGGTGTCCGCTTTAGGAGGAAGGTATCTGCTTTGTTAGAGTTTTTTAATCAATTCGCTCGGATCAAATCAAACTAACCGTCTTGGACAGCTCTTTGTTTTAGAAGATGCGGACTTTAGAGAGGTTCTAGTGTACGTAATTGTTTAAAACATTAGATCCCAGGTGCATATCCCAAGTTTCAGTAGGTTGAATGTGTTATTCATATTGGTAATAGCATGGTTTAGCAGTATCTTTACATCAGAAAAATGGGTTATTAAACTTTCGTTTAAAGGTATAGATCGCATCACATGAGCCACTCAGCCGTTGACTGGAATCGTTGAAGGAAAGTTTTTGTATAAGAGGTTAAATATAAAGCAGCTGAGAAAAACTTTTTTGATCGTTGATATAAAATAGACTTAGAATAGAATGGATTGTTAATTGAGGTTAAGCTGTTCTGCCAGTTGTGTTGTGTTTTTTCTCAGATTTAATGATTTAAAAACCTTAGAGAATGGTGGACAAAGTGAAAGTCCTAAAACGTGCAGAATACATGACAGTAAAAAAAATTGTACCAACGTTATAATCTCAATAATAAATTAGAAAACAATTTGTAATAACGATTTTTAATTAGTGTCAGCAAAAGAAAATCTGTTTCACTTATTATATCTCTTACCGTTTGGAAGGACTTCACCTTCTTTCAAGTTATCGAAATAAATTTCCCGAATTAGTTTTCTTTGATGTACCGCTGCTATTTCTAAACTTGTTACAACAGGTTTTTTATTTTTGTTCTATTTGAACTTTGTTTGAAACCGAGGCTTATTACTTAGTACAAGTGGAAAATTAAAAAGATTTTGGCCGTAACATTAATACCACCAAAACATCGTTTATACATGTCGCATTAAGTTAAAAATTTATACACACACCAATTCAATAATGTTGAACATGACCCTAAAGTCAAAACATCAAAATTCTAAAATTTTAAAAAACATGTAATTCGGGAAACGTGTATTGCAACAGAAAATGTCTCTATGAAGCAACCCGTCTTGGCCATCTGGTTAATTTTGTTACAGCTGGGGATTGTTGATTAGATGCGATGTCTCAGTTGATACATCAATTTCCAGAGGCTGTACTATCCCAATAGACTCCTCACACTCAATGTATATTTGTTAGTTTTACATCTCTGTTGAGGCATTTGCTGTTACATTTACTTTTTTTACTTTGTTTCTTTAATCGAAAAAGGATAAATGACGTTGTATTCGACGATTTAGTAGATCAGGAAAGTTAAGAATTGAAACACATTCAAGTTGTCTTTCAGTTACTCTTCTTAAGTTAGATAGACTTTTGAAATTAAAAATCTTACTATTAACACGATCATCGCACTTGGTGTACCAAAATTCCACGCTAGAAATAACAAAATCAGGGATATTTCTACCACGCCCATAAGATCTTCCGGTAAATGTGAACTATATAAGAAATTGTATATGTAATGTAATCAATGTTGCTGACGCGAAAGGAATACTGAAGACCTAAATAGTCTCCATAATGAATAAACATTATTTTTGTCGTAGATATCTGGATTTGAAAAAATGTTTATTAAAGTAATTTATTATATACCTGTCAACTATTTTTTATATACAATAAATCTAAATGTTCCGTACAACCGTGCAATAACTGATGCGATATTCCACGCTTGTTTTGGTATTTTCAATTTGCAATGCAATGACTTCCGTAAAATGCAATGACTTTTTTTTTTTTTTTTTTATAACCTGGTTATATTTATTATTATTACCCCACTGTTGAGTATTTTCGAATGTTTACGTTTATTCGAACGTTCTCGGAAAATTTGATTGGTTATTTTTTTCACGTGACCAGTCTATATGACGCCGTATTAACCGAGATCAAAACAAAAACAAAACAAGAAAGTTAATTTAAAGTGGTAGAAAAATGTCAATTACTCCTTGTTTTCGTCTGATAGACGATAGTTTATTTGACGATTTAAATGAAATAGACGAATTCATAGCAGGACAACAGTCAAAAGCTACAAAATATTGTAATACGTTTGCAGCAAACACCTTTGTCGAAGTTCCCGAAGTTTATGTAGTCCAACACAGTGGTCACAAAAATATTGATTCGTTAAGAAATTACAAATCAGCTAGTACCACTCACCGTTACAAAATGTCAAACATCTAGAGCTCAAATAATAACCAACTTGACGTACATAACCAATCGACAGCTCTTAACACTTCCAGTTCCACGCAGTCTTCAACCCTCTCTTCATTTTTTTCCGGAGGAAATTTTAACAATTGTACATTTAATTTTAATACGAACACTCCACCAGCGAAACGACAAAGAATTGAATTTAAAACTCTTTTGAAATATTCTATTTTTAAAAGTTGTATTGTATTGTTTATTTTTGAACGAGTTGTGGATCGAATGTATGTGTACGTTCGAAATATAAAGAAAGTTACATGGTTTCCACCTACGCCTTGTTTTTGGTAAAGACCCCTGGACTCTAAAACCTTTTTTTTCATTAATGGTTATGAAATAATCAGTGGGGTAATAAATGACTTATTAACCTTATTAGCCTGTCTATACGGGAAAATATAGACCTCTGTCACTCGCATGACGTCATGACCTCGGTCTATATTTTCCCGTATAGACTGGCTAAACGGTTAATAAGCCATTATTATTAACATTAACTATGTTATACATAAATTAGGTTGCTATCTCACATATATAAAATACTAGATGTTTTTTTGTTTTGTTTTGTTTTTTTCCATCACTCTTGATGAATTGTCGCGTTGTTAGCGAGTTCAAATTCTTCTATGTTATTGTCCGCATTTCTCGGTGATCTTGATCCTCGAATGCATCTCAATGTTGATCTTATGAGCGAAAAGCTGATTTTCGTTCTTATGACATTGGTTGCGACAGAATTTAAAATGCTTCGTTTTTCTGCAATCATATCAGCCAACCGCTTGTAGAAGGCTTTGCATTCTTTTGCCATTGCACCATTCGCAGCGAACACCAGTGGTGTGAACGTACCATTCTCGATTTGCAACACCCGTTCGTTGTACTGTCGCTTCTTCTCTCTTTCGTTCATCTGAAAGCATCTCTTAATTTATGAACGCCTGTACCTCTGAGCGTGTAGGTTAAAAACCCTTACGTCAAAGAATACTCTTTGGCAAGGCGTCCAGAAACCGAGAGCACTGATGTCAAAACGTGCTTCCTTCTGGATGTTTGCTGTTCTCTCTCGAAGACCCTCTCCGTTGACCTCACTCAGCATTGGCTCCGTCTTTACGTCATGACAGACTTCTTTTAAGAGTGAGGCGGTGATGTCACGCAGTTCGTTGTGTCGCAGTGTGACCATGCCCCCTTTTTTTACAAGACAAGGCATGGCAAAGGTCGAATTTTTCACCACATACGCGTTCTGTCGGGAGTCGCTCGAGGTTCCAGTTATACCTTATTCTGAGTGCAATGACTTCCGTAAAACGTTCGAATCATCAATGCAATGACACAACACAAAAACGAAATCGAGATATCGTTACTCCCTTTCATGGGCCTTCTATTTGGCAAAAATGCAATAGAAAAATAAAAAATGTTGCGCCTCATGGAATATTGCTCACCTCGAGTGGATAAATCTTGTTATTACCCGGGTAAAAGGGCGGCATCGATATTTTCGAAAATCACGCAATGTGATTGGTTAGAACTTACGTCATAGCGGGCAATATTCCACGGTATTACCCGCTACCATAGCAACCGTGTTTAAAGTTTAGATATGGTAGCATTAAATGAAAATAAACACGGAAAAAAGTAAACAAAACGCGAACCAGACGTGAAACTTACTTTTATCTTTTAAAGCATTCTATGTTGTAACTACAATAAAAACCTGTCATGTTTACACGATATTCGATTTAAAAAATATATTTTAGTTCGAATGTACGTTCCATATGGGAATAGTTTCTATATAGACATGGTTTCTACATCCTGCTTATAATGTTATATTTTTTGTCGTAAAATGCAGTACCCGGATAATAATCCATATAATAACTGTTTATTTCGGGCAATACCTTCGAATATTGACCTCTGTCACGTATTGCCCTCACAAGCTCGGGCAATACTTTGACGTCGGTCAATATTCTCCGGTATTGCCCTCATAAACAGTTATTATAGGGTTAATATTCAACGAACGGTCCTGCAATATATGCTTAATATTAATAACCTCAACTCGATATTTTTAATACATAAAAAATTGCGTGGCTTTTTTTATTTTGTTTGATTTAACTAGCGTTCTTAGGGAGACTCAGGTTTAAGACCGACAATAACTTATTTGTACTGACTTCTTTTGGAACTTATAATATATTTTTTTTATCTTTAGATTCAGAATAGCTAACTTAGCATACTTGTGAAGTTTTAAATCGGTTAAATTTTAGAAGTTCTGTTTTGCTGACATTAAAACTTCAACAGGGAAGGGCGTTGTGTGTTTAAGCCGACACCCCTCTACTTTTTTGTCAATGGAAAACTCTAAAGATCTGTTTGTCCACCAATTGAAAAAAAGACGTCTGATTGAAAAGACCCCTCTAGAACCTTTGTGCCTTCCTTTGTGCCTGGCTGTAAAAGAATGCTTCGTATTAAAACTGATGATAATTTAACGAACTTTCTTGCAGGCATATACAACAGCTACATAAAATCATAAATTATTATTTTAGTTTTTAATAAGTGGAATTAATTTTTTGGCTATAATTTTCAGTCTCAGTTTCCCGCTTTAAGTATTCTTCTCTTTTTATAACATTATCTTTTGTCACTAACTGGACAATCCGATGTTGAAGGTCAGGTTAAGCGCAGGTAAACCGTACCGCGCAGGTAAACCGAGGTAGGGCGCTTTAGTACAAAAGTCTAATGAAATGCTTTTAGCGCCTCAGCTCTTCGAGTTTAAGTTTTTCTTGAAAAATAACTTTTCCACAAATTCAGCTGAAATAAAAACGCAGATTACAGCCTGCTGTTAACCGACCATAACAAAATTTTATAATAAATTGTAAAATCTTTTTTTAACTGCTGCTCACGTTTAAAACTATATGTATAACAGTTAAACTAATATTCTATTTCTGCGATAAATATTAAACCAAAAACGTGATTAATAAAATTAATTTCAGACATAATAATATAATACAGACATAACATTTTATTTGCAACTTTCTCGCTTCGTTCATTTAGAATGCATTTATTGCTTGCATCCCCGCAGAATTACGTCACATAAGTTTGTAACTTACCTAACAAAAAAACCTCATTGGCACTGTCATGGCGGCAGTTGTTGTACACTTTTACCTTGGAAACCTCGAGGACCAAGCCTCACAAATGTAAAACAAATTCACACAGTTTATACTAACACTATTATTAATAAATTGTTACCAATTGTTAGTTCTGCTTTTAGTAAAAATACAGGTGACAGCCTGTCGTTACTCCCGTTCAGATAAAACAGTCATCCAAAAAAAATTTAATTCGCGAAAAACGTTTCTATTAATGTTTCTCAAAGTAATCGTAAGGTTACCAAGACTATACATCTACCTAAAACAGTTAACACTGGTGAAACAAAACAATCTGAAATAGCTTTTATATGTTGTTCATTGCGGGTTATATGACTACAACTGAAATCTATCTACTTTAACTATTTAGATAGTCATAGCTGTCTAGCTATAATTATAACTGAAATGGTGTAGCTTAGTTAAAGAGGCTACGAAACGATTTAATAAGCTGGACTCGAAGAATGGCGTGTAATAAACGGACTACTCAATAGGTCAAGGTGCAAGAAATTATACACTCTTTAGCACTACATAGACGTCTAGATAACATGTTTATGAATAATTATTTCTTTAGTATTCTTTTTGGCGGTAAAATAAGCAACGGTCTGTAAAATATATTTAATATCAGTAAATCGAAAGTTTGTTTTGACGACGGAATAGAGACAATTGTTTCTAGCCTTAAAGCTTGGTTCTCACCCGGCACTAAAGAGCACTAATGAGCAATATCTCGTGTTTTTTTCATAACTGAGAATCAGTTTCAACGCTCCTTAGTGCTCATTGTCGCTCATTAGTGCTGTTTTTCGAGCACTAACGAGTACTAAGGCTTGTGCTGTTATCAAAAAATTTTGATAACAGCACTAGTGCTCGTTTCATTGTTTTCTTCTGAGATCAAAGGTGCCGACATTCGTGCAGAAGTATTTTGTACAGAACATGATTTCCAAATGACGAAATAGAGTTCTTCTTCTACGTTCCATGCTCAAAAGAGATCTTATATTAAGTATTTTTCTCTTATAGTGTGAATCACTTTAAAACAGACGCTCATTTTCCAGTGCTCTTTAGTGCTCAATTTCTATCGCTCTTTAGTGCTCTTTAGTGCCAGGTGAGAACCAAGCCTAAGAAGGTAATTAATACCTCTAAAAAGATTTTAAAGTCATTGTTGTTGCTTAGACTGTCTTTATGTACTACAAAACTAGTATGTTTCTATGCGCAATTTTAAAGGATACAGCTAGCTAGCTAGTTCAAAAAGGTTAAAGTTTATTTTATTAGAAAACTTTTCAATGCCCAATTAGATATCTTAGAAGATTTTAGATGTTGTACAAATTCAAACAAATTTAAAAAATAAAAGTCAATTAAAATGTTATAAATACTTTTTATGATATAACTGAGTTTTTCTCGCATTTTTATCGGCTAATCTACACAAAATATATGCTATATTTTTATTTTCTACCAAGAAGCGAGTGCAATGTTTACTTCTTTTTCAATTCTGCAGTTCAGCGTAATTTCAAAATAAACAATCATGTCACGGTTTAATTCAATTACTCTCTTGCTTGCATATAGTCATTAAAATTGTCATGTGGGAGCCAGTGCTTTCCACAGCCAAGAATGTTTAGTGTTTCTGTATTTTCAGAGAGATTTAAAGCACTTTGAAGAACTTCAATTATTCCTTGGAGGAAGAAAGGAGAAACAACTCTTTAGATTCTATCGAAACACTGCACGAGGTTCTGGCAGATGTATGTATAGAAACTTAATTTCAAACTTTGGCGATTTTGTAAATATATTATTCGTAAATTGAAATACGCAGTTATGATTGACTTTGATTAAACAATTACAGTATTCTCTGGCTGGTTAATTTCTGAATGAAAAAGTTTGTTGCTAAAGTCACAACTTTTCAAAATTAAAAAATTATGCGATAAAAAAAATTAATTATTATTCAATTTTGCTTTCTTTCTTAAAACAACCTTTTAAAATACTAAAATTTTGATTACATGTTTTTTCTTCTATATGTCTTTTTCTTTGTTGAGCGAGTTTAATCTTTCACAGATAAAACACATTCAAACTGCAACAAAATATAACCACACAATGAGCATGTTTCTTGAAAAACAAACATTAAGTTTTTGAAATTTAATTAATATTCTCGTATACATTTTTCTCGAAACACATAAATACTCTCGAAACACTTATTTTACATTTGAAACTCTTCTTTTGTGTTTAGTTGTAACTAGATATACCGAATTTGCAATTTCATCGTGATATATAACTATGCTATTACAAATGCATAATACACCTCTTCACAGTGTCGATATTCCGCGCTATTCCGTTCCGTAAAATATCAATCATCGCTCAATATATCACGTGATCAAATAGCTTTGGTAGGTAAACTTTTGGTTTCAAAGGGCGGTAGCAGTCAGTAGCTTTTGAAAGAACAAAATAGTTGTAAATATTTGTGATCAAAATGGATAATAAAAAACGTCCTTCTGCATCAAGAAGACGGTCTAGATGTTGTGCAGTGACTGGATGCCCAAATGGAGATTATACATTAAGTAAGTGGGAAGAGGAAGAATGTCAGTTACATCCTGGTCAACAACACAGCTCATGTTCATGTGAACCACCTTTCAGGTAAAATTTTAGTCAGGGATGTTGTCACATTTTGCTCATTTAAAAATGCACCGAATTTGGTTTCCACTTTCTGATTCAAGTCAAAATCTAAATAAATTTACTCTGTCATTTATTTAGATTGTTCACTTTCCCAACAAAAAAAAAGGAGGAAGAGAGGTTAAAATGGAGAATGCTGGTAAATAGAAGGGAATTAAAAAACTCAAATCAGCTTTGGTCACCTAGGTAAGAAATAGTTAGCTATCAGCTGGCTTACTTAAACAATTTTAAACTGTGCTACATCTTTTATATTTTACAGAAAGCAGTCTCGAATGTGCTCTATGCACTTTGAAAATGGCCAACCAACATCTGATAATCCATATCCAACCTTAAATTTGGGATATGATGCCAGTAGAAAAGTAAAATCAATTGTGCCTTCTCGTCGTAAATTGAGTTACAGAGGAACACAAAGAGAAATGAGCGGTACATCAGACGACGACCCAAACTTAATAATCACAGAGTTAGAAGGTGAAGATGATGAAATTTATGAACTTCCGGATATTCCTCTGGTGGAAGAAAAGAGAAATGTGGATGTAATTTTTATGCCAAAACATACTATATTTCGAACAGCATATCTTGGAAACGTGATTTTGTCTTTGATGATAGCTTTGGCATCTCTGTTGGCTTTTAGTGTTATGTGTATGAGCAAATTAACCAAACAATTTGACATTAATAAAGAACTATTAGTCAAACTAAGAAAAAAAGAGAAAAGAATCACCACTCTCAACATTATTATAAAGCAGCAGCAAATATTGTTAAAAAACCTGACGACCAAAAATAAAATACTGGGAGCTAAAGTGGAAAAATGCAAATGTGAAATACCTCTTCATTTAAAGCTGTTAACAACTGACAAACTGTGTTTATTTCATACTGGAATCAAAACTGTTGCATTGTTTACCAAACTTCATGATTTTATTGTTCCCTTTGTAAGAAGAAGGTGGCGTGGTACTAAAGGAACAACTAGCACATTGCGCAGAAATTTTTTTTCTGTTCCTAAAAGAATGGGACCAGCTAGGAAATTGCCTAGCAAGGATGAGTTCCTACTTTTGCTAATGAGGTTAAGACTTGGACTGTTAGAAAAGGATTTAGCTACCCGATTTAACATTTCTGAAGGTTTGGTTAGTGCAATATTTCGCTCTTGGTTGCGCTGTTCAGCAGAAGTGCTCAGTGCATATGTTTTTGTTCCTGACCAAGGCGCTTTGAATATCACTCGGCCTTCACATTTTCGACCTGCAAGTAACTTACACTCCATCATAGATGCCACAGAAATTTTTATAGAAACACCGAAAAATTTAATCAATCAGCGTTTAACAATGTCAAATTATAAGCACCACAATACACTGAAGATGTTACTGGCTTGTTCTGCAAATTCTACAATAGTTTTTGTTTCTAAAGCGTATTGTGGTTCCATTTCTGATAAGGCCTTAACAGTTGACTGTGGTTACTTAGAGAAAGTTGAACCTTACAGCCAACTTATGGCAGATAAAGGTTTTAACATTATGAGTGAATGTGAGGCACGTCGGATAAATTTAGTCATTCCTCCAGGAAAACGTGGACAAAGCCAAATGCTGCCAAAAGCTGTTAGAAAAACAAGTGAAATTGCACGTATGCGAATTCTCGTGGAACAAGTAATTAGACAGTTAAAATCCTTTCACATTCTGGGAAGAGAAATTCCTGTAAACATTATACCGCAAGTTGATGACATTATCACTGTTTGTGCTGCATTGGTAAATACACGGGCCCCAATATATAAGTAACATTTAGCAAATGTTATATCTTTGTTTATACTGTACATTTTTTTTACATATATATAATATAAGCCCAAATTTTTGCAACAATCGGAGCTTATGTTAAAATTTTTAATTTTGACAAAAGTGGCTTTTTTTAACAAACTTCAGACTTGCAAAAATTTCTGTTTAATTTAGATATGTTTTACTTCAAACATTTGAGACAGTACCAATCTTCTTCTTGATCTAAGTTAACAGATTTTGATATATTCGCACATGGGAAGTGAAACCAGATGTCACATTTATCGCATTGTATGCTAAAATCTTTATACACTTTCGGATTATTTGACAGTTCTTTATTGCAAAAACCACAAAGATACTCTTCCATTTTTCGTTTTTTCATATCCGATTTGGCGTTGTTTTCCTTATTTGCCTTCTGTAATGTTGATGATGCCACTTTAAATTGGGAACTTGTTGGTAAATTGTCTACGTTAAAATGAATGTCTTTGATGTCATTAAGTAGAGAGTCAAGATCTTCATCCATGTGTTTTGTTGGTGTCTGCAATGTGGGAAAACTGTATTTTTTTTGTACAAGCAATGGCGCTAAGTATTTTAGCCAAAAAGAACTCAGTTTCCCAAACATTTCTTCCCATTTGCCTCTGCTAAACATAATTCTTTCTAGATGATAACCAAACTTTGTGTAAACAAAAAAATCGCAATATAATGTGTTTGTGACAGCCATCTGACCTTGGATTTGATAAAAGTATGCTGATCTAACTTTTAAATGTGGCGCATCCTCAACTAATTCCAGATAAGGCAAATTTAATACTGTGGGAATTTCACTGCATATCGAGTAAGGGCATTTTATTTCTGCTAAACCATGGCCACAACAATCACAATTAACAACTAGGTCTGGTAATGCACCAATATACGAATAATCCTTAAGAAGAACCAAACCTGTCTCAGATGATTTGAATTTTTTATGTTTATTTTTTATTACAGCTATGTATTTTTGTTTAGCTTTCGGCTCCATTGCTTTTCCATGCTTTAACGCTTTTGTTTCTACAAAAGGTGCAATTCCAAGTAGGGAATCTGTTAAAGGCTTTGTGTTAGCATTTGTTTTTTTATCCAAAGTCTCAATTTTAGTACAAACTCTATAAAAATTTGAAGCTGTTATGCGACCTTTTCTTTGTTGTTGCCAAATTGGTGTTTCAGATTGTTTTGAGGAAACTATAGCTAAGTCTTTTATTTGTTTATCAGAAACAGTGATTTTTTGTTTGAAAATGTCAATGTTCTCTTCCAAAGTCTTATTTTGATCATATTGAAAAGTTTCACTTATTGATACAATGGATTCAGGTACATCAATATTTGGGCTTTCAACTATATTTAACCGTTTGTTTGTGATCAGCTCGGAAATTCTACTTGTGCCAAGTTCGTTTTTCATAGACTTGAACAGTTTTTCTCTTAATTTTTCTTTATCGTGTAACTGTGCCAAGTGAGACTCATGTAGTGATGCTGAAAAAGATAAATATGCATCTTGTTCGACTTTTAAATCTTTTTGCTTTTCCTTTGTATAATGTGTTTTTTGCCATGTTATTTGGGTGGCTGGTAATGCTGTCAAGTCCATCTTTGTGCCAGAAGGAACTGTCCACGTACATTTTTGGCTTGTTTTAGAAGGTTTTGTAGCGCCTGTTACGACAGCATTTTCGATTCTAAATAACATGGCAATGACATGATTACACATCCCAGCCATGCTTGCTGTACAAGAGCAATAACCTGACTTTATTTCCCCACCAGGCTGCTCTGCATCCTTGTCTTTAGTACAAATGATCCACACAAAGTAGGGTTTAGAATTCATACTTTGTGAATGTGTCACTCTGCATCTTAATATGCAATATGGTGAGCTTGGACTGATATTATGTATGAATATTTCGCGTACCAAATCATTGCTAAAATAGCGATAGGCTTTTCCCACTTTGTATTCTCGGTCAAGTCTTGCAATGAACTCAGAACCAATGATGGACATGTATCTGGAGATATCTTGATAATAAATTGAAGGCCATTTCGACTTCCCGTTGTTTTCACCTGTCCATCCCTCTTTAATTAGCAATGGGTAACGGCGTCATTTATAAGCAATTTTTTTTGATAATCATTATACAAAGCGCGTTCAGCAGTCTCAAGCGATGGGTCAACTTCGGCCTTTTCAGAATAAGCGACGTAGGCTCTAAAAATAATTGAAGTCACCATGAGGTTGAGTAAAACAAAATGATACATTTACAATATTATGCATGGTACTTACCTAGCTACTAAGTCATCAAAGCTTCCCTCTGTATTCTTGTGTCGTATATACAAGAAGTTTTTTAAAGAGTTTGCAGACCACAAACGGAAATGATCAGAGCTAATATTGTCATTCATGTTTTTTAAAAACACGTGCTCGGCAAATGTTACCATGCGGAGTGTTTTGCTTTCACTTTTGCGCCCCCCTATCGAGTAGAAAACATCTGATTGGTAGATTCGATAAGTCTACTACTTACTTCCCAGGGAATTTTATTTTGTGGAACATGCACTGAGAACTAGTTATCGCCCGCAATATGAGCCAATACAGAGGATCGGTAAATTAATGCTGAAAACCAGTTAATTCTCAAGGAGATAATAAGCATCGCCAACATTGCGCATTGAGGTGTATAATAAAAAACAAACTTCGACATAAATGGTAGAACAGGAGCGTAACTAACAGCGATTAATTGACATGGTATTTACAAGTAAAATCGCATCAAATCTACTAACTTATTCAGTACTTTAGACTGTGGTTAGCTTTGTTTACCTACCATAGGTAGCCATATTTAATTTGGATACTATAGCAACGTGAGTTTGCGCATGACCAAATGACACTGTGAAGAGGTGTATTACCAATGACAACACGTTCTATACACTTTTGTAAGCAAAAAAAGAATGTTCATATCTCGTTTAAAACGACTTTCTAGAATCGGAAATTATTTTATCAGTTAAAATAAGCCTTGCACGTATTTTCTCGGCCTTTGGGCGGCACCTCGCGCACTGATTCTTTTGAAATTAAGAACAATAGAAAATCCAATTCATTTAAAGCATACAGAAATGAAGTTGTTTCTCCTTCCGTATTCTTTTCTCCAAGAATATTAAAAAAAAACAAATTTATTATGGATCAAATAACACGCTCAGATATATATGTCCAAGGTTTATATGATTGAATACGTTTTTAGTTTTTTTTAGTTCTGTCTAAAGGCTCGTGTAATATCTAAAGAAGAACATCAAAAAACTCCAAAATATTTCCGATCTTTCTCTCCGTACTGTGCCATAACTACCACAGAATTTAGATTTTCTTAATTTCGCAAGACAAGGAAGAGTTTCTGGTGTTAATGATCGAGGCCTTATTATCAAAAAAATATTGTTAATACCAAAAGCGTGCTTATTTTTAAACGCATTACTAAAAAATAGTTAACTTAAAATTATGAAAAATTCTGAACCCTTATATATTTAATATGTTAATATCGAAACGCCTCTTCTATATTTTCTTACTCTGACTTAAAAAAAAAGAAGCGAAAAATAGACTGACCTGAAACTTCTCGTTGCAACTAACGTCAACTACTTTGGATGCCCACTTTTTGTTCGTGTTACCCTGAACACGCCATAGCGGTTTGACTGTTCTATTCCCAGGCACTGATTGATATAGAGAAACAATATCTTTCTTATTTTCTAGATTGCTCCAGTAGTAAAATTTCAAACAAGCGGTTTTTACTGGTTTAAGCATTGGTGAGCGTAAATTTGTAGCTCTGAATTTATCTTTAGTTTCATTTTTCCATTTAACACCTTGAATATGTATAAAATTACAGCATCTTTCACCAGGTTTATCAGGTCCTCTGCCCATCATGTCAGTTTCATTTGTAGCAATTTTCCATTTCATACCAACGTATTAATCATCCTCAACAACAAACCATGGGCATCGACCGAATGTACCAAACCAACATAGGTTTAAATCTAGAAAATAAAGGATGTTGGTGTGTACTTGCTGAAGATGGTAATTTTTTTTCCATTTATATAAATATTAGTTACCTATGAATAAGGATACTGCACCAACCAAGTACACTATAAAAACAGCAATTACCAACATGTCGACAGGGACGTTCTTTTATCTCAGATCGACTTTTGTGTTTGCTGTCTTGTATCTCGGCCAATATGTAACTTACTAACATTTATCTCCAATGCGAAATTTTCTATGTAAAAATATTTGTTGACATGTATTGGTTTCTGTGCAAGGAAGCGTAAAGAAATCAGTGTTGTATGTTCTTAAATGTCAAACCTGCCATTGGGTATATAAACGAATGGCTTTAACGTCGCGCAAAATTATTATACTGGGTTATGATTACATCTAACGCAATCCATTCTTTTTCACTAAAAAACCGGGGGTCAAATTTTTGTCTTGGTCATTTCTGTCATAAATAAACAAACTTCTATATTATAATACCCGTATACGTCTGTCTGTTTGTCACGCAAAATAGTAACCGCAGTAGCGAGTCACACGAAATGCGGTATATAAAGGACGGGCGAACACGTGGCTTTATGCACGGGCCACAACTAGTATTCTATGAATATATGAAACATATGATTGTTAGAAAGTATTGTTTCTTCCTATTTTATTATATTCCCCTTGCAGGCAATTCAATATGAGCGAGTGAATGTTACCATATCTCCGGGTTAACGTTAGCCATGTGTGGCCACTAGATGTAGCAGGGAGTTGTCTCCGATATAGCGCGGACTCTAATTGGGTTTGTGTAGCTCAAATGAGCATTAAGCACTCTAGGACTCCCCATCTAAGCCATGCCCCCTCCTAGAAATAATGGACAGCGTATATCTCTCGATATTTGCACATCTATCCATCTATATACGTTACAGTATAGGCTTTGAGATAAATTTACTAATAGAACTCGTTTTACTCATAGTTGCATTTTTAAAGTGCAGAAGTATTTGTTTGCTTTTGAGAGCATACGACAAATTGTGTTTAGTAATTTGTGTGTCATTGCTATTTTGATCTTCACCCTTTTCTTGTTTAATTATTTTGTGTGTAGGGAAAGATTTTTTATTGTTTTTAAATTTAGTCACAATACATTTTTCTGAGCATATGGAAGGTAATACGCCATTTCCGAAATTATTTTTTTTGCATTTTTTCAGAACGTCAAAACAAGGCTAAACATGGTAAAAATGTAAACAAACTAAAAGACAATAGAAAGTTTATTAAACTTTGTTAGAGTCGGTGGCCAGTGAAAAAAAATCTACGGGTTTGCCAATCCTTCTTATAACGTGCGTCTTCCTACTTGCAGTACCAGTATCACGGTCCCTGAAAAAATGCACTTCTAGGCACGGAACTCGGAAGCTACACATTTTTGTTTTTTTATATACTATAGTTTATCAGAAATAGTGTTGCGCGCTTTCTCTTAAAATTCCAATATTTAACAATAATTCGCGCATTTTTACGGCCTGTTTGGACTTAACATTTTCTTACAGTTAAAGTTAAAGTTACAGTTAAAAATATAACAAGAACAATTTCAGCACAAAATATGCACATCCAGCTTCAGACAAAAGTTTTTATTAAAAATGTAAATGGTTAAAGATGAAATAATATTTACGAAATAAATTCCGAATTCATGTTTAGAACAAACAAAATTCACTTACAAAATCTTCTTAAAATTTATTCACACAATCCGCAGGAATGTGTGTTTGTTTTAGCCTTTCTTCGTCTCCGGAAAGAAAATGAACACACTTTTAATCTTTTACGCGGAGCCAATTCATGTGCGAGATTACATGAAAAACTGGCCGAGGCGGTAAAAATTTTATTTATAAAGCAGATCGACATTGATTTTTAAAAGAATGTCTTAACATCTAGTGCTCATAATGTTGTATTTATAATAGTGTAGTCAAGTTTAGCTTAAGATAAACCTATTTCATATTCCAATTCCTGTACAAGTTATTGACTCACACCTTAGGTGGCTAGTGTCTGAAACGCAACTTCAGGAACGAAAAGTTGTGTGATGGCGCGCCGTTTATTCATTTTTGCGCAAAAGGCGCTTTTTTTTGCTTTCCGTACAAAAGTTTGGCTGATTTTTTCTGCCATTTAGAGTCTTACCGCACATGTGTTGTACACTGGTTACTGGTTACTTGTTGTGGATTTTCACGTATGTATTCAGTCCTTATCTTAGTCTTTCAACTATGGTTTTACATTGATTTCATATCATTTTGCAGCATAAAACATTTTGATTGCATCATTTAAGGAACTTATAGCTAGCTAAATTAGGTGCATTTTGGAAATTCATTCTGCATACTTCTATTCTTTTATTCTATGTTATTCTATCTTACAAGTTTTACCAGTGTTGCAAATGGTTTTGTATCATCATTATGATGATACAATCATTTTGAAATTTGTCATTTCAGACGATTCTTTCACCCCAGTGTTGACATGAATCAAATATAATTGTAAACACAAGGTTTCACTTTCGTATAGAAAACAACATTGTTGGTTACGTCACAAATTTATCGCCAATGAAGTCCAGAGTTTTGCATTTGTTATGTTATTAAGGTTTTTTAAATCGAAGTATATAAAAAACCTGCGTAGCTGCTTTTTTATTATTTAGTATAGAGCCTTTTTTTTTTTTTCTTTTTCTTTTTTTGCCGCTGAAGAATTTACAGTTTTCCGTAAAAATAAGATACAAATCTTAAGCTATTATATCGTATAATCTAGAGATATGATTGGATATGCTAAAAAGGTTAGCTAAAGAGGTAAAAAATGGCAGGAGCGAGAAGAAGGTTATAATAGCCTTATCACCAAACCCCCAACCTATATAAAAGGTTAGCATTGAAGATAATGAGGAGTTGTGTTATATGTGTCGTACGTTGTAACTGTCGTGTGTTCTAAAATAAATATAGATTGTCAGTAGTCAATAGTTTATGTTTTAGTTTTTGTTTGTAGTCGTTAAGTGATGTAATAGTTTTCATGTCGTTACCAAGAAATGTATTCCACAATTTAGGTCCTCTGCTAGTTATAGAGAACTTTGTGATTGTATAATTAATCCTAGGTTGAAAAAAACTGTTAATTGAAAATCTGGATGGATATTTATGTTGTATCTTCTGAAACATATTATTAAATACTCTTGGTAACATATTGTTTTCAAGCTTAAACATAAAAATAAGAGTTTGATAAATGTTTAGTTGGTATACATTCAGTACATTGAGCTTTTTTATTAACTCTCTGGAGTGAGTGTACGTGTCAACATTTAAAATAATTCTGATTACATGTTTTTGCATATTTTTCAATTTTGTCAATTTTGTAGCGTTGGTGCTGCACCACGCAATATTTGCATAATTTAGATAGCAGTGAATGGAAAAAGAATATATGTTTTTTAAACAATTCTCATCTAGAACAAATTTTGCTTTAAATAGGATGCCAATATTCTTTGCGAGTTTTTCTTCTAAAATATTTATATGTTCTCCCCAAGTAAGATTTTCATCAAGAATAACTCCTAAAAATTTCATGGATTGTGCTCTTTTTATACTTATATTATTTTTTAAATTTCAATGGTATATCATCTTTTTTATTTTGCCTGTGAAAAAGTGTGTACTTTGTTTTAGAAATATTTAGGGACAGTCTTTTTGTCTTAAACCATTCTGCCAGCTTAGAGAGTTCATTATTGACTGTGCGAAATAATGTTTTTATATCTTTATGTGGATAAAACAGTTTTGTATCATCTGCAAATAAAATTGAATGTAAAATATTCGCAGCTTTGTTTAAATCATTTAAATATATAAGGAATAAGAGTGGTCCTAATATGGAACCTTGTGGAACTCCACAGATGATTGTTTTGTAATTTGTACTTCCACTGTCAAAGGAAATGTACTGTTTTCTATTGGATAAATAACTTTCAAGCCACCGAATGTTTGAGTTGTTGATACCATAGTTTTGGAGTTTTTCTAGTAGAATTTTGTGATCTACGGTGTCAAATGCTTTGCTTAGATCTATAAAAATTCCTAGCATGTACTTGTTTTCGTCAAACGCTTTTGATATTTCATTAACAAGTTTAACTATTGCATGATCAGTAGAATGACCTGCTTGAAAGCCAAATTGATTGTTGTATAAAATATTATTAGCAGTTCAAAAAGAGTAAAATCTATTATACATTATGCGTTCTGGTATTTTATCTTTCAATTTGCACATGTCCGTACATTTCAAACCATTTGATCTACATCTGCATCGATTAGTATCACAAGATGTTACACAGCCACACGATAAAAACTCTAACACAGTATCGGGTGTTGGAGCAATTGTCATCCAATCAATAGATAAGACGCCATCGACAACTTTCCATCCACTATCTTCTGGTTTTGGAATCAATGGATATTTCTCAAATCATTTTTTCCAGATCAATGATTGATTATTCGCTCGGTCAATATGTTTCTGCAAACAATGTTGACACGGTGGAAGTTGACTGGACTCTATCTTCCCTTTTCGAGAACAAAATAATTCGTATCTAGCCTGATTAATATCACTCGCTTTGCTACCATAAAGGTGGCATGTGAATTGTTCCAGTGTCTCATATAGACCTTATGGTACCTAAAAATTAAGCAATAGTAAATAAGAGCAACAAGTCTTTCAAATCTAAGTATAAGAAATATATCATGGAATTATCTGTTTCTTCATACATCAATAACCAATAAACAAATATTTGTAATTAACCAAATGAACAATTATATATGTTAAAAATTACTTAAATCAATGTTGAGAAATCTCACCACTTCATTGTTTCCAAGTTCTCCAAATAATTCTTGGTAAATGTCATTCTGTTGAATTAGTTTCCATGCTTTTATCTTTCCTTTTCCAACAAAAGCGCTTACTGTATCACAACCAGTGAATGCGTGCATGCCAGGAAGACATCTAGCTGCTGGTGAACTAATTCCATCAAATACCTTTAATTTTTACTAATCGACTTCGCGCTGCCGTTCCACGTTTTTGATAGATGTTTATATTTGGTAGTTCAACAGAGGCATATACAGCCAGTACAAACGCATCTGTGTCTTCAGATACTATGAGTACATCCTCATACCCCTTCTCTTCAGCATGCTTTATATGAAGAAACATTCGAGTGTCTGCTTCTTCTTGACTGGTAAACAGTGATATTGCCTCACATACTGTATCTTCAGTTATCTTCCAACATTCATCATCATATGCAACATACATTTTCTTGCCATTCAACATACTGCGGTAAAGATCTTTCTTCCATTCTTCTTATGAACGATCTTTTGTTTTCATTTCCCTTGAGAAACTGTGACCCATCCGTGTATCAAAACGTCCATTCAAAAAAAATGGCAAATCAATTTTGACAGATTCAAAAAAATCGATATTAACAAGCCAAAAATCAATTTTCAATTTTTCGACAAAAATGAAAGTTGAATTCGAAACAAAAAATTGCATTTAAAATACATTTCCCTAAACTCTGCAAGTCCGACATGAAACGAAAAGATGAAATAATTTATTTTTTAATGAACGGACGGCTTCTGAAGAAAAAGAGACTCACTGCCAAAACCGCGACAGTGGACTGGGTTCTAAATTGAGACGGGGGTGCATCCTGAGAGCATCTCAAGTGACAAGGCAAGTTTTGGCAAGGCGCTTCCAGGTATGATTTAGGTTTGTGTTGCTACAAAATTTTTATAAGACTCGTGCATTTTAGTTTGAGCCACGTGATATTTAGAAACGACATTTTGAATCTTTATTAAAAAACATTCGAAAATGGTTCAAAAAGCTTTTGAATCAGGCCATAATAATTTGGTTGCGGATCTTTTTATTTATTTTTGCACTCTTTGTTGGGAGCAAATCGTTAAAATAAGTTCTGCAAGAGTAGAGAAAAGTTGATTAATCGCAAATCTAAGTTCATTGCAATTCTTGAATACAGGAGTCAGGCAGTGTTTTGGAAAAAAATGTTGATTCACAAAATGTTCTAAATTTACTTTTTTTCATGTCTCTTCATCGCAAAAACAAATTCCAAAAAAATTCTTTTCGCAAATATTTATTCTATATTGCTCTAGTCTTTTTTTACTCAGACACGCTTCCCAGACATGAAAGCACGTTCAGCATAATATTAACAGTCTAACATTTGTCCAGAAGAAAGTCTCCTTTTTATACCCGATGATATTTGATTGATATTTTTTAAATGCTTAGACGTAGGCGATGTAATATGCTCAAAAGCGATCTTGCTAATTCTAAAAAAACTAAAACAAGAATAAAACCATTTCGGTATCTTTCTACAAAACGCATTATCATCAACAACGTTTCCAGGGTTCTTCGTCTCTTTCCTAAAAGCGTTTGAAAGTCGCGTTGTCCTGGTAAAAAAGAGCGCTGGGAAGAAAGTTGGTATTAGTACACGATTAATACACAAATTTTGTTTATTGAAATTCTTTGTAAAGAATCATCAAGGCTCAAGATTCAAAATTAAGAAAATGTATTACGAATAATTCTGAGGTTTGATCATCAGACACCAAATAACAGTTCAAATTAAAATGGATCTTCCCAACATTTATTTCCGTAGCTATCACAAAGAAATTCTTTTCAGGCTCGAAATGACGATGTTCTAAAAATCCACAAGGCTCAAACAAAAAAGTATGATTATTAGAAAAAAGTGTGTACATATTTGTTTCGATAATTCAATTCATCTCAATTTTTATACAGGGGAATGATTTAATCCTTTTGTCGGTTCGTGCTAAAATTGTTCTTATATAAAAGAGTGTGTAACTAAATTCTTTATTTTAACTTTGCTGAAACAATAATTTTGCTTTTAGTTTGCCGATTCAGCCGAAATGCATGTAACAGAAGAGCGAACAGGAATTTCCGAGTTTCCTGACAACACCAGCGGAAAATTTAATCTAGATAAGTATGAAAGGTTTAGATGAATTCTTGCATAAATCACGAAACCTTTTTCCAGATGTCCCTGAAGAACAAAATGAGGTGATATCAGCGGAAAACGATGATGATGATGATGATGATGATGATGATGATGATGATGATGATGATGATGACGGCGACCTTCCCGAGGTTTTGTAAATAAAGAAACACATTTTGTTTAATATTATAAAATTTTTATATTTTTTTCCTTAAAAAACTGTATAAAATTTCTTTCTTTTTACTTTTAAAACTATCACAACCAACAATTTCGGAAAAGTTACAACTAAAGTTCTCAACTAAAATTTTATAAAAAAAAATTTAATTTTTAATGTAGTTCATCCACTCTTTGTGCTGTAAAATTGATAAAGAAAAATATAGCGTTTTTGAAACTCGTATAGTCTCCGTTAACGACATTGTGGAATATAGTTTCATAAGATGGTAGATGTCTTTTATATGCTTCCAATCGATTTTACTTCAAGTTATGACAATCGCCAAACGGATCGGCTCCAAATGCGCTTACTTTTTTTAATTTGTTTCCAGTTATTTGGGCGTAATGCTTCATATCTTCGTCTGTGTTAAAAAGATTATGCGAGTCAAGTTGAAATGTTTTGTTGTTAGATTTGTAGAGATTTATCGGAATTCCTTTTCCTACAAAAAATTTGTTATTATATTCACAGATGTTTTGTACGTCATAACAAAGAAAAGTGTCTTGAATACAAACCTGGTATTTTATGATTATTCCACGCTTTAACAAAATTGTCTACACCAACTTGGGACACACGGCAAGTAATCCAAGAAACAGCAAACTTTGTTGTTTCATCTCTCATATCTATCAATCCTTCGTTTACAATGTTGTTCAGCGCGAATTTCAAAGGATAGTTAACTCGACTATTTACTTCGACCCAAATTCTTTCGATTATGTTGTTCTAAAAAAAATTCGTTTTGATAAAACACTGGCCATTCACCGTCCATTATACATTATCCACAGTGAGGCAAGTTTTACTTACATCAGTCGATTTTGTGCTTTTAAAAGGTTCAATCGATGGATTCGTTCTGAATGCCCTAATGTGTTCTTGCACATGACAGATAAGTTTAAATTCTCCACCACCGTCGATACGAATTTGATCCCACATTCCATACTTCCGAACAAAAGACCTAGATGTTAATAAAACTCATATTACAATTTCTTTTACTTTACCATTTAACTTGCAATTTGTGTGTTGCAACTTACTGAAAAATATTTTCATATATCAAGGCGTTATTTTTTACAGGCATAGTCGTGTTTCCCACGATCATGCCGGAGTATCCATCACGAGCTATGACATGCGTAACGCCGTACATAACTAATTTTTCATTTTGATCAATATGGACTTTATGCCCAAAATAATCAGCACGATAACATTTGGGATTCAGAGCACGTCCTAAGCATTCACTTCTTGTTTGATGTGCAACTGGGTTTAATCTTTTAACGATTTTACAACTTTAACCTCCCCAACTTTAATCCCTTCGCTTCTAAGCAGTCCATTCATCATTTTTCTACCGTATGAAGGACCAACCTAAAAAAATTATAACTAAATAATTTATAAAAGTTTGATTTTAATTTGATTTTGTGCTACAATGTCGCAAAATTACAATACCTTTGCAACACCAGCAGAAACAGCGGCATCTAAATTCTTTTCGTTGAACAACTTTGATTTATTAACTTCTTTCACACAACAAAAACGACGAACTGATCGTTCAGATAAACCTCTTACCCCAGGATTTTGAGATTGAAGTAATTCAGATATTTCTTTATAACTTTTCCCTCCTTTGACAAACTCAGTTATGGCTTCTTTTGAGATCGTAGCTTCCATATTTGAATTCTCAAATGCAAACACAACACTTAGCACGTGTATGTCTCGTTAACCATAATCATATCAAACCCCCGTGCCAGATTTCTTGGTTCATTCCCCTTCTTTGTCTTGTACATACATTTTAGCGTTGTCGCAGAGTTTGTTTTAAAAGTTCATTCTAGAACATCATTTCTTTGTTATTACTTCGCATTAATGTTTTAGAAATTAATTTTAAAGGCAATTTTTTGTTTCGAATTCAATTTTCATTTTTGTCGAAAAATTGAAAATTGATTTTTGGCTTGTTAATATCGATTTTTTTGAACCCGTCAAAATTGATTTGCCATTATTTTTGAATGGACGTTTTGATACACGGATGGTGACCACTGTTGAATTTTGTGATTGGGAAAAATGTTTCTAAAGGTTGGTGCAACAGATGAATTTCTTTTCTCAACTCTTTCTAAATTTTTTATGGAAATATTGCGGTAGTCATCGAAAACCACATCTACTCTTTCGCTTCCTTTAGATTCCGCTAAAACTTTGTGGAAAGTAGATTTTGATACTTCTCCGAATGTCTTATGACTTCCTTTGATTTTCTGCACTATGCCCATAGCGTTAACAACAGTTGCTATATTAGTAGGTAAATTTTCAACAGTTGAAGACAATTTTTTGAGAGCTTTTAACAAAACTGCCTTGCTTGTTTTCCTCATGGAACCACAACTTGTTGACAAAGACCATGGCACTGGGCCAAGTGGATGACTGAAAACGTCCTTCATGTCTAATTTTTTATTTTGGGCAACTATTGTCATGATTGAAAAGATATTTTTGTCAGCTTTCAGTTCTATTTCTTTTTCAAATGAATAAGGTAAAAGATTATAGAAAACATACATGTCAAAGGTACAGATGACAGGATATATTTGTGCATTAACATGCAGAATATAGTTGTGCTCATAATCTGTATGAAGTAATAGACTGCTACAATACAAAATTCAACCCTTTAGCATTCTCATATGATGTAAATAAAAAGAGTTAAAGTAAGAAATTATTTTTTTGCAATTTTTACATAGGGACGAAAAAAATTCCGGACAAAAAAAAATCCGAAAGTTTTTCCGCCAGAAAATTTTCGTTTCCAATGTAGGGTTAACATAACTTCAAATTTTTTTGTCTTTTGCTAATAAGATTTTTCACCACCTTTTTTGCCCTTCATGTAAGTTAGTAAAGTAAATAGTCCGACATATTTTGACAGAGTTAGAAAAAATGCAGAATTAGAATAAAGGTCGCTTAATATATTCTCTACAGGGTTAATATGTTTTCTTTGTATATGCTAATCTTCACGTTTTATTTTCAATTTTTGTTGCGAAAGCTAAAATCACAAATGCAACCAAGGATAAATTGAACAACTTATAACAACACTTAAACCAAATTAGTTGCTAGTACGAGTTTTAAAAATTGAATAGTTTTGTCCTGTGACAGAGCATTGGAAAAAAGGAAGGAAAAATAGAAAATACAGTGATTTAGCTTTTATAAATCTCATAAATGTTATCCCAAACACCACTTATAATACAATACATTTTTATTTTAAGTCATTTAATAGTATGAGCGGATGGCAACAACTTTACCATAATGACAACGATGTGTTCTCTTGGCATAAACTGATTTTCCACAGATGGCATGGGTGGATTTGTTATAGCAAACGTTTCTGTAGCACAATTGAGTCCATCGGTTGCACACACGTCGACCACCACAAACGAAGTAATTTTTCTTCAAGTAGCAGGTTCCTTTGAAGCAGAATTGGCTTCCTTTGTTGCATACACGTCGGCCATTACAAACAAAGTACTTGGCTTTCAAGTAGCAGACACCTTTGAAGCACAAGTGGGTCCATTTGTTGCACACACGTCGGCCATTACAAACAAAGTATTTTGTTTTCAAGTAGCAGACACCTTTGAAGCAGAATTGGGTCCATTTGTTGCACACACGTCGGCCATTACAAACAAAGTATTTTGTTTTCAAGTAGCAGACACCTTTGAAGCAGAATTGGGTCCATTTGTTGCACACACGTCGGCCATTACAGACAAAGTATTTGGTTTTCAAGTAGCAGACACCTTTGAAGCAGAATTGGGTCCATTTGTTGCAAACATGTCGGCCATTACAGACAAAGTATTTGGTTTTCAAGTAGCAGACACCTTTGAAGCAGAATTGGGTCCATTTGTTGCACACACGTCGGCCATTACAGACGAAATACTTCTTCTTTAAATAACAATTTCCTTTAAAGCAGAACTGACTGGCTCTGTGGCAGACACGTCTTTTTGCACAGAGATAATACACTCGTTTGGAATAAACTCTGTATCGGAAGCAGAAATGTGTTCGAATGTCATAGATGACTTTTCCGCAGAAGCTATAGTATTTCTTCAAGTACAGTTTGCGCTGATGACAATAGTGTGTTTTTGGGTTGTATCGAACGTAGGCTCCACCTAAAATGTAATATTGCTTAGCGTTAGTTAAGCATAGATGTTCAATTCACATATTAATGTGAAACAAATGTTTGTACAATATTACTAAGTCGAAAGAAAACTTACAGTACGGTAAGTAAGAAGGATCTTGTTCTTCAGTCACGTCAACATCATTGACTTCTTCTTGTGTTGCTTCTTCAGCAAGTGCAAATGCGCACACACCGCAAAGGAGAAAGAATCCTAACAACTTCATATCTAAAAATAGTAGGGAGAGTCAAATCATATGTAATAATATCTTAATAAAGACAAGTTAATGAAGAATTGTTATCTACCTGACTTGTTGCTTTGTCTATTAGCGTTGAATAACTTGTGAAAAATTATAATTCTTGTGGCGCTTTTATACATTTTTGGGGCCGTTTAAAAAGTGTGTACATTTTATAATTACTTCTATTATGAGGGACGTATGTTTATTTTACATAATTAATGATGTCATTAACTGAGATTAGGTCACCACAAGCTGTTTGGTAACGCATGCAACATTTTCGCATAGTCATGCAACCGTCAAAATAGAACTCAAAGAAAATAGGAAGGCACAGACACTGATGAAACAAATATAATTTAATGTGATTATACAAACAATTGGTGCGAGTTATTCTTTCTTTAATGCTTGAGCCAATAATTTAGAGTCAGAATTACACTTAGTTATATTTTTATGTTTTTTGTCTTAAATCTTTGTGACACAAGACAAAAAAATACAGACAGAAATCTTTAAAGTTTTTACAGTTTTGCTCTAAAGAAACTAAAACTAAGAGATTTTAAGAAGTAGCAGGATGTTAAACAATCAAGATATGAAGGTAAAAACTAAATGAAGGTAACAAAATCCTCCAATAAAATTTTAACGTGAGGGTAAACATTCGTGTTAGTTAAAAACCTGTTACATTAACTTAATTTAGATGTCATAACAGTCACGTTGGTAAAACGTGGTATATTTTATGAATCCCTATGAGCTCAATAAAGCTTAAAATCTTTGATATTTTAGAAAGGTTAGACAAGTCGCAGGCTTTTGTTTTGTTCCTGAAAGGATGAAAGCACCCTGTAATATTGTGTCCACACAAATGTTAATTCCTATTTCAAAGAATGCAGTGTCGTACATTTGCGACGAATAATCACCAGAGCACATGGCCAATAAAACCGGAAGTGATATTGATCATGTTAAAACTCCTCGTTGTCGAGTAACGAAAAAGACTCCCAATATATTTGTATATAGTCAGTAGCATGGTTTAATGGGCTTTAAAACCTTTTTTTAATAGTATCTTAAGGAATTGTTTCATCACTGTTAAATTTTATGTGACTTCTCATGACATAACTGCACTTGAAATAATATAAAATAATTCAATTTTTTTGAGAATTAACTATATTGATTATCGTTTATCTCAACTATCGCCTTGGCACAACACGTTGACAAAATGTCATTAGCATCGAGATCGTAGTAAATATATTAAAAAAATGTTGTGCGATAATTAATAAAAATTCTTTTAAGCATTAAGTATCTCAGCTAAGCAATTTTGCGTTATGCTGATATATGACAAATATTGTAACATAAACTGCGTTGTCATAACTAAAGCATGATTAACGTCGACAACTTCCCTGCTAGCGTAGGACGCTTTTCTTCTTTTCATGTGTAGTGTTTGATGCCTTGACAAACAAACATAAAACGTATGTAAATGTACAAAAATGTAAAAACATAATGTGCGTAACATTGGACCATGTATATGGGAATATATTTTCGCAGAAAATTTTGCTGTAAAAAAGCTCTTGAGAATATTTCATCTGTAAACCACGTTAAAGTTGCTCAACCGTGAAAGTATTTTCCGGCGACATATTCAACCGTTTTCAAAAACGGGGACAGTAGTATCGTCGCTCCAAGTTATTAATGTTGTCGTTTTTTTGTATTCAGGTCGATTATAAGGTTCTAAGTTAAGGGCACGACGGTGTGTTTAAGCAGTTGATTTTGAAACGGTATTCTTTAAAGAATGCATAAGGATTTCGCTAAAAACTTTATTGATGGTAAAGAGTAACGGATAAATAAGAACCCTGGCCGAGTTATGTCAGAGACGATAAAAGTTTGAATCAATCTATCCTTTCTGCCTTGCTTTGAGCATGAGAATACGATTGATATCAAGGCGGTTGTCTTGTTAAGCGATTGCTGTGGTTGCACGACTATCGAGGGTAAACATGTTGAAATAATAATAATAATGATAATAAACCTAAATAATATGAACACTGAAACACGCCGAAATAATATGCTTTCACATCTGATGGCATAAAACAAAGCAAAAAATAGGTAGATAGGGAAAAAATGCTGAATACTCCACGCCTTCGAAACCACCCTATGTTTCTTATCCGATCAAGCAATTATTTTTTGACAAGTACTCTATGAACACGTGCACAAATGACATGTCGAAACCCTCCTGAATATTATAACAATATCATTATCACTAACTTTTGTGTCTGTAGTAACTACTCGTGAAAGTGTTACAAGTAAAGTTATCGTTGTATACGATAATTTAATTCCCATAAGATACTTATCAGTCGTAATTGAGCGTAATTAATGAATTAACATTGCCCTGAACATCACGTAAAAATGAAAAAGATCTTTTCAAACAACGTTTTTTTGTGCATATTAACCGGAAATACAATGCAATTCTTTTGTTTGAAGTCTTATATGGAATACAGCCTTTAATCTAATATGATACAGCCTTGCAATGCCAGATTAAGCAATATTTTAAATAATGTGAGCATCCTTGATGCCATAAGTGAACTAAAAAGAACTCTTTTTTGTTTTTAGCGAGAACTAAATAAAGACAGGTTTTCATTTATTATATGGAAATAGAAAATATTTTTAATATTTGAAGTCTGTACTAACAAATAAGGATGATTTTACATTATTTCACGCACTAAACATATATACATAATTTTGGGCGTAAAAATTTGGGATAAAAAATTAAATTAAATTTTGGAATATTACGCAAGGATAATGAACGATGCTGCATAATGGATATAAGGTTTGTCACATCAAAAAATATATGCATAATAATCCTTTAATGTTCAATACACAATTACGAAGACATTTAGTACTTTTGTCCGTGTATCTTTTGAACATATGAATTCAATTTGTCAATAAATTTTAACATATACAATCGTTTTTGCCGAAGCAAAAGCAAAAGTGTACGCGTTTATTAGCTTTATATCGGAATTAAAGATCAAGTTGTTTTCACATGCCTGTAGCAAATTTCCAGATGTTGCAGTTTTAACTGTTGTTAAACAAATTGGACGAAAAGAAAGGAAAAATATGAAAGCAGAAATTAAAATCTTGTTAAATTTTTCGGGCACCAATAGACGTTTTCCTCAATAATTTCAATATTCAGACTTTTTTAGCAAAGCGTAGAAACATAACCACATTTTCTCGCTTCCTCGAGACCGAGTATTGGACTTCTTTATGTTTTCAAAAGCGGAGCACTGTTTCCCTATTAGTTACAAACTTTCACAGAGAAAAAAGTGTATTCCAAATATTAACTTAGAGTTTAAGTACAGAGCATTTTTGTTTTTATGGTTCCTTAGCTGTTCTACAAAATGACTGATATTGTGGCAATGCAAATGTATGTATTTGCACGTATCTGAAAGGATCTCTGAAAGCTGTTCTCATTTATCCACTTTCTTTCCGGTAGCATCAAATTAATGATTTCTTTCAAGATATTTTTTTATTACAAATGTTTTTTTAATTAGCAATTATTTGTAATTAAATAGCACGTGTTTTGTTAACTGCTTTGCAACGAAAAAAAAATTTTCCTTATAGAAATATTTTGAAGTAAATTATGAAAGGATCAATAGTTTGCTCCAATAAACTCCTATGGGTTTTACGAAGATATAAGCGTCTTTTTGTTTTTGCTTTTGCTCTATAAGAACCAAACAGATAAAAATAGGCTCAATTAAAGAATAAGTTAAAGAATGGAGAAAATAGGAAATAAATAGAAATATTCTTATTCTATTGTAGTGTAAGCATATAATAAATTAAAATAATAAAGTAATAGTCTTTTTACTTTTACATAATTTTAGAAGATAGAAAACATTTTCAAAAGGATAGCGTAAATGACTAATTAGGCGCCCTGGGCGTTTATTGAATCTTGCGCTCTAAGGGTGATGATTAATTGGACTGTGGATTACTCGAGCACTGGGCGCTTATTGAGAATATCTTAACCCTTATAATCCACAGTAGATTTCTGAAGAACTCTAAATATTTTATTGCTTTTCATCGACAATCGTTAGACTTGACCTGCGTTACGTGAACGGGAGCACTACCGGATGGAAGATTTAATTCTCCTTTCTACATGCTTTAAATATATCTATTTAGTTCCCAAAGTTGAATGCTTACGAGTTATGGCTAATAGACGGTATGTTGATATTTCGGCCTTGCAGAGACGCCAATTCGCGTTGTACGGAGTATAAGGGTTTAAATGTATTTTCAACACATGTTACCTGTTTTTTTTCTAATTATAATACTGATATCCAAACTCTAAGTCGTAACGTTATAACGGCCAACTCATCATTGTCATCAATCGAACATTTGTAACTACGCCAGGCGCTTGTTCATAATATTAATCTAAATGTGGGTGGTTAATGAGACACTGGGCATTTAATCCGTTATTTACGGTATTATTTCAACCAGGCCTTATTGTTTGAAAGAGAAGGAAGGGAAGAAAAAACTATATTTACCCTTTAGAAAATCAATAGTCACTAATTAGACAGTTATTTTACGATCTTGCGTTATTCGTTTGTAGCTAACAGGAAAATTGTAACTTGCATAAATTTAGACTCGACTCATGTTAGTTAAAAATAACATTGATAACATTCATGAAACCTTTGGTACCTAGTTATTAATATAGTAAATCCCTCCAGAAACCTCCTAGAACCTTTCTTCCTTATGCTGAGATGGAGATGGTGTGGTGGTAGCGCATTCGACTTGTAATCATAAGGTTTCAGGTTCGAGTCCCCACTCCGGCGCACTTTAAATACAGTGTTGTCAGCCCATTTGGTGCCACCTACTGACCGCTAACCGGCTTGTGTGCCAGTCAAGCAAGTTAGAGCAATGCTATACCGGTAATGAAACACAGTTACAGTCGCAAGGGAGGGAGAGCCAACCGATAGGATGGAATCCCCAAGGACGTTAAAACTTCCCGTTACTTACTTACTTACTTATGCTTCACCACTTCTTAAAAAGCTCATTGTTAAATTTTATTGCTGTTTAATTTTATTGTTGTTTAATTTAATCGTTAACTTTGAACTCACACAAAAAGTAATATTTTGCTTCTCTTGCATTTTTCAGAAGCCGCTCCAAGTGCAATATTTTTGCAGCAATCATTAATTACAATCAAGAAATGAATCAAACTCCTGTCATTTATAGTAATACAGGACATGGTCACAAGTTTTATTACAATGCGCCGAATAATCACAGTTCACAACCACACCACGAAATGAACAATAAAATTGTCGTAAAAAGAAACTTAACAATTCATCATACGGTTCACGTAGGTTTGACGAATTTAAAATTAGCATACTTGCGAAATAATTAGAATGGTTAATGATCTTGAGACAGCATAAAAGCAGGGGATATTTATTTTCTTCCTCACAACACAATTTGGTTCAGACTGAGAAGCAATTAGGTAATACTTGCCTATTACTTTTATTTCTGTTAATAATAAACACACTAAGTGCGTCAAATTTTACAATGCTATTTCGTTTAGATATGAAGTTGTTAGCGTTTTTTTTCGTTTGTGGTGTGTGCGCGTTTGCACTTGCTGAAGAAGCAACACAAGAAGAAGTGAATGATGTTGAAGTAACTGAAGAACAAGATCCTTCTTATTTACCTTACTGTAAGTTTTCTTTCGACTTAGTAATAGTGTACAAACATCTGTTTAACATTAATACGTGAATTGAACAACTACGCTTAACTAACGCTAAGCAATATTACATTTCAGGTGGAGCCTACGTTCGATACAACCCAAAAACACACTATTGTCATCACCGCAAACTATACTTGAAGAAATACTATAGCTTCTGTGGAAAAGTCATCTATGACATTCGAACACATTTCTGCTTCCGATACAGAGTTTATTCCAAACGAGTGCATTATCTCTGTGCAAAACGACGTGTCTGCCACAAAGCCAGTCAGTTCTGCTTTAAAGGAAATTGTTATTTAAAGAAGAAGTATTTCGTCTGTAATGGCCGACGTGTGTGCAACAAATGGACCCAATTCTGCTTCAAAGGTGTCTGCTACTTGAAAACCAAATACTTTGTTTGTAATGGCCGACGTGTGTGCAACAAATGGACCCAATTCTGCTTTAAAGGTGTCTGCTACCTGAAAACAAAATACTTTGTTTGTAATGGCCGACGTGTGTGCAACAAATGGACCCAATTCTGCTTCAAAGGCGTCTGCTACTTGAAAACAAAATACTTTGTTTGTAATGGCCGACGTGTATGCAACAAATGGACCCAATTTTGCTTCAAAGGTGTCTGCTACTTGAAAACAAAATACGTTGTTTGTAATGGCCGACGCGTGTGCAACAAATGGACCCAATTCTGCTTCAAAGGTGTCTGCTACTTGAAAACCAAATACTTTGTTTGTAATGGCCGACGTGTGTGCAACAAATGGACCCACTTGTGTTTCAAAGGTGTCTGCTACTTGAAGAAAAATTACTTCGTTTGTGGTGGTCGACGTGTGTGCAACCGATGGACTCAATTTTGCTACAGAAACGTTTGCTATAACAAATCCACCCATGCCATCTGTGGAAAATCAGTTTATGCCAAGAGAACACATCGTTGTCACTATGGAAAAGTTGTTGCCATCCGCCCATACTATTAAATGACTTAAGTAATAACGTATTGTATTTAAAGCGGTGTTTGGGGTAATATTCTTGAGATTTATAAAAGCTATGTCATTTTTTATTTTTCCTTTCCTTTTCTACAATGCTCTCTCCTGGGACAAAATTATTTTGAAAACTCGTATTTTTGAACGTATTACTAACAAACAATGTTACAGGTGTTGTTGCAAGGTCCTTAATTTATCCTTGATTATATTTCTGGTCATACTTAAAGAAGAGTTTTGCGTTCGCGTCAAAACTTGAAAATAAAATGTGATTAAACACTAATTTTGAACCATGCGAAGAAAAGATATTTTTGCCCTGTATCGAAAATATTGAGCGAATTTTATTCGTATTTTTGAGAAATTTGTACACCCATTGATTGGTGGCGCGTGGCCTTGTGGTTATGGAGTTAGGGTTCGTAAGCACAAGGTCCGTGGTTCGAGAGATAGGGAAACGTTCCTTCTAGCACAGTCGCGCACGAGCATGCGCAGACGTCACAACAAGTCCCAATAAAATCCAGTACCATGCAGTGCTTAGTGGGGAAAATCCCTAATAGACCGTGCTGAGTAGGGTAAGCCCATATAGAATGATGACGTCATCAAAGTATGCTGCAAATGAGTAAATTTCTAGCACACCCAGTAGGGGAATTCCCTCTGTAATATGATGACGTCATTAAAAATCAACGCATGCGCAATAAAAATGTGAATAACTGTGTTAGTCGAGCAGAATGAAATCCTCTGATAAACAAAAAACTCTATACAATAAAGAAATGAACACACGCACTGTGAAAGAATTACGTGATATCGCAAAAAGCCGTGGACTTACGGGGTATTACAAGCTACGCAAGGCTGAATTGATTTCCTTATTAGAGGAGCAACCTAGGAGGGCACATGGAAGGGCTGTTGAAAAGTATCTGCTCATGGATGCACCATGTAGGTTCAAAACGCAGGACATGTGTAACAAGGCTGTTGAACAGGATCCCTACCAGCTGCAATATGTGCCGTATAGGTTCAAAACGCAGGACATGTGTAACAAAGTTGTTAAAAAAGATCACCTTGTGCTCGGGGATATGCTGTTGGGGTACATACCGGATCGGTTCAAAACGCAGGACATGTGTAGCAGGGCTGTCGAGAATCATCGCCATCTGCTCATGGATGTACCGGATCGGTTCAAGACGAAAGGCATATGCAATAAAGCCGTTGATGAGGATCCCTTGACATTCGAGGATGTGCCGGATCATATAAAGACGCAAGGCATGTGTAATGAGGTTGCTGAAAAATATCCCCAACTACTCGAGTGTGTACCAGATAGGTTTAAGGCCCAAGAAATGTGCAACAAAGCAGTTGGGGAGAATCCCTATATGCTAGAGTATGTGCCTGATCGGTTCATGACGCAAGACATGTGTAACAAGGCTGTTGAGGAGGATCCATATCTGTTCGAGGATGTGCCGAATCGGTTCAAAACGCGGGACATGTGCAATAAGGCCGTTGAAGAAAAGGCCTATATGTTCGAGTATGTCCCGGATTGGTTTGTCACCCGCGACATGCTGAAAAATAGAAAAATTGGACACAAGTGCCGTAGGGAATATCTCTGGAGGAAAGCCGAAAAAGCTAGAATTAGGGACGAGCTAGCTCCGGTAGCCTGGCATCCAGATAGGATTATGGATTGGTACTTTTCAGAGGATGAAAAGGCGGACCTCGAAAAGTTGTGGGGTTGAATGTAGGTGAAATTCATAAGTTATCTTACAACCCCTCAGGGTTATAGGATGAAATCAAAAAATAGTATTATAATAAATGTGTATTAACTGTCATAACTAACATAAAATTTGATATATTTGGAAGCGCAGTAGTCATGACCTTTGTAGCCGGCATTGGTATTTCCCTACCCCTCATGGCCCTAGCAATAGTAAAAAAATCAGACAAGGAAAAAGGGTGATGACCCTAAGGAAATACGTGAGATGCGGGATGACTTGGATTCCCTATGTGAGTTGACAAGAGATCTGGTGCATCGCTGTAATACTCGAGAAATAAAATGAATGAAGAACAATGCAAGGTAAGGTACTGTAAACGTATACTTGATGAATATGACAAATGTCGATGCGGGCGAAGGCTTGAAGTAAATGCTAAACTTTTATGCTGGTACTGTTATCAGGAATATATCATATATAACGGGGGCGGCTGCGTATGTACAATGACATGCAATTCTCTGAAGTCGTTTGAATTACAATAAAACAAAATGCTACAATTTGAGAAAGAGCTTGTCAGCCCTAAAATTTTCTACTCATTTGCCGCTACTTTTACAGACATCAATGATGTCAACGTGGACTGCCTGACAGTGTCAGATCCGGTACCCGCCAACGGGGGTAAGGATCAGCGGTACATCATAGGGTACCACACAATAGACCTTGTGGTAGCACTCAGGGTAAAGACACCCAAAATCTGGTCCCTGCATGGGGTCAGCCGATACAATGCCAGTGCCGTACCATCAATGAGTTTTGATTTCGAGGAGTACCCCTATTGGATTGCGAAGTTTCGTCAGATCGGGGACAAAATCGGGGAGTTGATTTCTGAGCAATTGACGACGGAGCCCGTGAAAAAAGACCGTTACGTGAGCGCCAAGCTCAAATATTACAAGGATGCGATCACAACTAATTTCCACGGTATGCCAGTACCCTATGATGAGCCGTGCCAGGCTAGTGCAATCATGGCCATTTCATCTGTGTATGTACAGGGTAAAAACCACTATCCACAGGTACATGTCGTAGAATGTCAGTATAGAGATTTCAAAAAGGAATTTTGCTGAATGAGGATTAAAAAAAAACCATATATTTTATAGGCCATACAAGACCTATAAAATATATAAAACTAAGGCTTATATTCGGGTGGGGTTTCTAGGTAGTGCTTACATACTGTACACACCTGACGTTTTTTAAAATCTCATCATGTGCCTCCTGCCTCCCTTTCGCAACCAGCTGAGCCCGCTCCTCTTCATTGAGGGCGTTCACAATACGATTAAAACGTTGCCGCATCTGTTCCTTTAACAACATATACCTTTGCTTCTCCTTCACGATCATATTAAACTCATATTTATCAATAACCCCATTTTCAACCGCTTTTGAGATTAGATCAATAATAGAGTTAAGCTTTGATTCCGCCAATAGTCTTATATTCTCATGCTTCTAGGACTTGACGCCCATTTTTTTCCCAGCAGTCCTAAGACCTGCTTGTCCTACCCCTACAACCACAGTCAGCCCGCCCATTGCCACCGCCAGCGGTATATCCATTCCTGACAACATTGCTCCTATACCAATGCCTGAGGTTATAACACTGATACTTAGCAGAGCATGATCGCAGTATCGAATCCAGGTCCCATGCATCTTAAACTTTTTTGTGAGCCTATCTCGCTCCTTAATCTCACCCCGAAAATACTTCTCAATTTCACCAATTTCATCAAGTCTATATTTTTGACTTTCCTCCAGCATGTCAGCACTTTGTGCAGGTGCACTTGGTAGGTTTGGGTACAATTTCGTTATATCAGCCATTTATTCTACCAACAAATGCATCGTTAGCCCAGTGAAGGTCACATTTTTGTCATGATGGAATTCATCCGTTAACATGAATTCGAGGCAATCCGTACTACCTTTTAAAGGGAGGTATACAGGCGTATCAAAGGTCCAAGTCAGCATGTCTTCCCAAGCATTTAGCTCTTTAATAGGTAGAAGGGCCAGAATTTTAGACTTTTTACCATCCAGCAGGCAGTCGTCTTCATCCAGCTGAGGGCAAACAAATCGTAGCCGAATATAGACGTCGGTCTTATAGAAAGCATCATAATCACCCTTCATATAGTATTTTTTAGTAGGATCGTAGGGTAGGCCCAAGAGCTCCTGCAGTTGTCGATGAATCACCACCGTGTACCCGTCAGTGACACGGAGCCTACAGAGTCCATTTTTCAGGACAAACAGTTTGATCCTGTCCTGTGCCTGACTGTTCACGATAGCCGCCAAGTCCTCGATCCTGTATAGGCCGTTCATAATTTCGATCCTAATTTCTCTCTGATCAGGCCCCATCTTACGTATTACGAGCTCATTATCGCTGTAAAGGTTCAGCCATACAGGCCTGATGCTTATCGATTTCAAGGCAATTCTAGTGTCCTGTCCCAGGTAGTCCTCAAATATGGTAGGTTTGTATATATCGGTAATGTAGAGTTGCTTCATTCCTTTCTTCTAACAACAAAGGAATGGACATGTATTCGTACAACCCCAACGCAAAGTACAAGTCAAATAGGGGTGAATGGCCACTTATCGTTACCAACCTGGAGCATCAGGACCTGTATGTATCGACAGAGTCGTATATTTCGGTGGTATTCCCCGAGTTCACCAAATATCCCATCAAAGTTACAAGTACCTTCCTGAATGACCCTGTCATTCAGGGCTGGACAAGAGGACAGGTCCTGGACTACTGGAATATTCAGGTTAACTTTGCAACCAATTGTGCAAGCACGGCCTTGGGTATATCTGCCAAGCACTTAACAGGCTCCGTACCACTTGTCAACTCAATCTTCAAATTCCATGTATACTATCATATACGTCATATTCTAGCAAGAATGAAAGTACCCATGTCCTTTAACGATGGGTTTTCCAGGTGAAAAAATCCCTATTCAACCTCTGGGTATGCGCAGGTATGTCGAGAATATGGTGCGGACCCTAACGGTCTATACAAGACCAAATCAGTATCGGCCTCGTTGACAAACGGGGGATGGTGGCCTTAAGTTAATGGGGACTGGGTAAAATTCATCATCCCAACAAGTCAGGGCTTGACATCGGAAGGTCTGACCAAGCTGAGTGAGAGTATTCGCGTCTAAGTGGTCTCGTTGCTTGGATCGCAGGCAGGTGCCAAAGCATCCCTACTCGGGTCTGGTGCGGATAACTATACAGCAAGGCAGATTTTGATGCAGAAATTTGAGGCCATGGTACAGCGTCAAGAGAACGTAGGGCATGATATTACAGAATTCCAGAAGGTGCTGCAATATGCCCGAACGCCGGTGAATTTTGCTGTCATGCCCAGCGTATACATGCTACCCTCGGACATGAACTTGCGAATAGGTAAAATTGTGGGGTACAACAACAACATTTTGATAGCTCCTACCGATGTAAATGTAGGTGTACAGGTTGATGTGAATAACAAACCTATTGTAAGGCATACCATCAGGCATGCCACACCAACCATACCTACTACAAAACATGGTACACCCCTTAGGCATACCATCGGGCATACCACACCGCCCATACCTACCACAAAGCATGGCACACCCCCTAGGCCTACCATCAGGCATGCCACACCACCCATACCTACTAGACATGAGGATATCATGTCCGCATTAATCACGACAGGGGTGGGCCTTATTATTGCAAATATATGGCTGAAGAAATAGCTAAATATTACACCTTACCAATATATAATACGACAAACCCGGCGGCGGCAGCGATCGCCATATACAAATGTTTTGCCACATATTCCACGACTGTTGACGCTACCCTTAGAAGGAAGGAGAAAACAGTACCAATAATCCCTGGCAATGCGGCACTTGCCTTGCCTGCTAGATAGTTTAAAAATTTTCCCAATCTTTCCAACTGCTTCTCTACGAAGCCTTTTCCACCACCGGCGGCACTTCCTCCTGCGGCACCTGCCGCGGCACTTCCTCCCGTAACGGAGAGTACGATGGTTGAAACCAATAGGCCAATAGCGGAGACGATACTCGCTATTGTTATACCCTGCTCCCTGAATAGTATTTTTAGTTTTTCAAGTAGGGACGTGTCATCTGCGGCAATTTTCAACAGAGTGTCCCTGATGTGTCCCAGCTGGGTGTTAATGATCTTGGTTTGTATCCCTTCTACCTCTTGCGCGGCCTTTTTTAAATCCTTAAATTTTTCAAGGTCTGCCTTCACCTTTTCTATTTCCTTATTAATATAGTCGGGATTCCATTGTCCTCCGTCTTCCCCGGTCTTCTGCTCCTCGAGTTGTTTCAAATTACCCTCGGCCCTCTCAATATCACGGGTGTATAGGATCCCCTTTGCTTTCAGTATCTTCACACCATCCTTGATAATTTGTGCTGCCTTATTAATCTCTCTTATTTCATCCTTAGCGGGGCGTCCTTCACCAAATGAAGTATCCATAAAACTTTTCGCCTCGTCTAAAAACGTCTCAATATCCTCTAACGAATTCATCTGAATCACCCCGCCCTCCTCTTTATCCAGGGCCTTATTAAGGACATCAGCTTCATTTATAAGGTTCTGGGCCCTTACCATACTACCCTTATTGGGTGTTCCGGTGGTAAAGCCCATATCCCTAATATCTTGAGACGTCAAACCCCTTGTCTTTAATGTACTTAATGCTAGGAACCCGACCCCATCATCCCTCGTAAGCCTTATATTTCTGAAAAAAAGTTTTTTCCCCTCATATTTTAAGTCACCATTAATTATACTTATATCTATTTTAGTTTCATCCAGAGGTCCAAGTCCCCAATTATTAATATGTTGGTAAAAATCATGGACTTCTGTTTCCAGTTGATCTCTCACGAGTTCACCAAGCGCGCCTCCCTGTCCATGCCGTCCCGACGTTGAGGCCCCCGGTGTTGCTGGAAGCTGATGTGTTGATGGGAGTTTTGGTGTACTATCAGGCCTATTATCATGCCCACTTTTATCTTCACCGATCTGCTCTTCTGGAGTAAATGCCGGATTATCAGCCATTTATTTAGAACATTTAACCCCCATATATAATAAGACAACATGAACAGATTCGGGAACATACTAGACCCATACGCAGAAACGAAACAGCTCCTAGGTTTTAAGAGACGTCGTCAGAGGGTACAAATAAGTCATATACCAAGTACAATCAACCAGAATGAAGACCTCCGCGTGGACATACCTTATATGGGGCAAAATGATGTTATTTTCCCTGGTAGTCTCATTTGATTTAACATTGTCAGGGACTAATACAAAGCGTACCATCGCCAGCAACATTGGTAAAGGCCTGATTAAGAATATGCGCATCACCTTGAATGGTAGGGAGGTCCAGAGTATCAGTGATTATAATATCATGGCATCAACCCCAACGATGGTGGCATAAGAAGCCTTATGGTAAAAGCCACTGATTACGTTGATACAGAGGAAGAGAAGGTCATCGCTGCTGCCTATGGCAACACCTTCTGCATCCCCCTAGGTCAAATGTTCGAGCTATTCAAAGATTTGCCATTCTGTCAGGCGGGTTTTCATGATAAAGTACAATTCTGTTTACAATTCGCACCCTATAGTGATGTAATCAAAGATGGTGGCACAGCCGCAGTTGGATCCACGGCTGCGAAGCCGGCTGATGCTGAGTATGAAATTACCAACATTAAGTTGGAATTTGATAAGATTACCAATGAGGGGCTAGCAAGTGCCATGATAGCAAGATATATAAGATTAGCACTACCATATGAACGTATATTCAGGAGCAAGGTTTTAACCATGAAAAAACAGGACACGAGCTACAACTTAACGATCGATTCGCCATCAAAGAGTCTTAAGGGTGTTCTGCTACTGTTTATAGACTCTGGGAAAGTGAAGGCGTATTCCGGCAAAAACGAGATCTATTATAATCCAAAAATTGAAAGATTAACCATAAATGTTGAGGGTGAACCCAACGAACTATATTCTCACTCTATGCTTCCAAAGGACCATCTTGAGGGAATAGTAAATATTTTCGGTGCCCACGACTCTAGTGTTACCATAGGGCAATTCATGACCGAGAGGTACGGGCTCTTTGTGGATTTCAGATCAAGTCCGGACCAGACCTTACATGGATCTGGAAGGAACCTAGAACATCTCAGTGATGGCATTACTTTCCATATAGAAAAGAAGGCCGACGGAACCGGCAATTTTACATGTTATGTCTACCTATTACAGGACGCCCAAATGGATATATACTTGGGGGTAGACTCGATGCTGTTAAATATTAAAGAAAAAGATGGCTACTATCGCTGTGATCGTTGCCGGGGCGGCCATAAACGCCCTCGCATTTTCCGGAACAAATTTTCTATTCAGTAAACTCTCGGGGCACGGTGAGGTGGAGCGCAAACGACATGACGAGGCCGTTGAAGAACTCAATACAGCTCAGGCTGCCTGGATCAGGGACAGACAGGCAAAACTTGATTGATTTAATGAACAACGTGAAATACAAATAAGGGCCGGTAAGAGCCTTCGGGAACTCGACGACGACATGTATAAATTCTACATTGCCTCGGAAAAGAGGATGGCGAACTCACATTCGTCGTTGGATCACTGTCACTACTGGGTTTCGTGGCATATAAATATTTGTAGGAGCGTTTTCTGACATATAATAAACATGTTAGAAAAATCACCACATATCGTTAGAGATGAGGAGGCCGAGTAATTAGGTCAAATTTACTATACCCCCGAACATCTGTGGATCGGGCGCAAGGCTATCAAATTACTTACGAAGGAAAGTGGTCTCTCCAGGAAGCTGGTAACTCATTGGTTGTCTCGTCAACTGCTATGGTTGAGACACATCAAAGACCCTAAAAAAATTGACTATCCCCATTTTACTGTTACGAGTCCTAATGAAATGCATCAATTTGATTTATTGTACATGCCCCATGACAAGCTATATGGAAGCACCTACAAATACATCCTGACGGGCATTGACGTGGCCTCGAGATACAAGGTAGCCAGACCTCTAAGAACGAAAAAGGCCAGCGAGGTCTCTGATATTAGCAAAGACATCTACAAGGCAGGGGCCTTGCGATACCCCAAAACTTTTCAATGTGACAATGGTTCTGAATTCAAGTCAAATGTAACCAGACTGCTGGAGGACAAGGGGGTTGAAATCAACAGGGCTACCACCAAATACCACCATACGTTCACAGCCTTTTGTGGAGAGCTACAATAAGGTCCTCGCTGAAAAGCTCTTCAAGCCTCAAGATGCCCAAGAGTTGGCTTCTGATGAGACTAGCAGTATTTGGGTCAAGCATCTGTATACTATCGTCAAAGGTCTAAACAATACCAAGACTTCCATGATCGATATGAAGCCTAACAAGGCTATTAAGCTCGAGGATGTGCCACTTGCAAAAGATCAGCAATATCCCGAGGAAAAGCCTTTACCTGAGGATGGTTTATACTTGTATCTGCTACAACCGGGGGAAGAACACGGAGATTCGAAAAGACGCGCCACCGACGCCTTTTGGAGCAGGAAAATGTATAGGTTGGATCGTATTGTGGCGGGTAGCCGCGTGCTGTACTATCTACAAGACGGTCCCGAAAGAAGCTTTGTTTCGGAAGAACTCATGCAGGTACCGGAGGACGTTCAGGTACCTCCGGATGGTGTTAAAGAGTGGTAATACCCCTCAATTTTACTTATAATTTTCACTACCCACAAGAGTAGTAAAAATTGTGTCCATTTACGACATGTCAATGTCAAACATGCCCTCAAATAGATCCCGCGTATCATCGTAAGGCAATGTGAAAGTGATTTAGGTAATAATTCCCAATACCTAGGGTATCGTCTCTGAATCGGCACCAGGCATGTACGGCATTCGGATCATCACATTCCTGTTTCCTTACGGTCATCTCATGGTACATTGCCTTTAGGGTGCTTATTCTTGTGCTGAGTTGCTTACACTGACATCGGATCATATAGTGCCTATGCATGCCTTTTTTTCCATGCTCATGAGGATCGTTTTTATCAACTACACATAGCACTGTATCATATTGATATCGATGTGGAACATGTCTTTCCTTAAGTATCGCATTTTCCTTAGTCTGTACCTCAAGTTCATCCTCGAGTACCATGAGCTGACTATCTCTGCCGTCTAGATCATCCTCGAGTATAGCGACGGCAATATCTCTGTCCTCGAGGGCTTGGCGCTGCTTCTCAAGTTCGTCTTGTAGTTTTTTCACACCTGCCCTGGCTAACCATTTGATTAACCCTACAGCCTTTTTGTGGGAACGACGGATGATTTCCAATGCTTGATCCAATGTGACAAATACATCATGTGGATTTTTCCCTCTTCCAAGGCCTAGGGTGGCACCCTGGGCCTTCAGACCCTCAATTTCTTGCCTTGTTATAGTTTCCCCGGTCAAATATTGAAAACTGCGCGCTATGTTGGCAATACCTAAAAAACGGCCAATATCGGCACGTTTGAATAAGGGTTGATTTTGATTGCTGGACAGGGTTTCGATGGTCTCTGCGTTGAACTTAACTTGCGACGACATCTTTCTATATACCAATGTTTACCCAGAGGATTTCACCATGGTCACTCGAGAATCTTCCAACCTCTAGGGTGTTCAAGCCTTACGTATAGGCATGCATGCTTGGTCCTCAGTTCATTTTTAATCTCATCCCAGTCTGAGATGAGATTCGTTTCCTCATCCAACATCTTCATATCACTCCTTTCCGAGGGATACCAGGCAAACAACTGCTTCTTCTGCCTCCTCAAATTTTTAGGGAGGGCGGTATAACTCTGTGTGAGTAGCCACAAACTATGCTTCCTATGTCTACCACTGATTGCAAGCTCCAGTAGGGGTTGTCGACGCTTATCGAGGCTTTCGTTTGATATCATGTCGTCGACTATGAAGAGACTCTCCTCGCCTGCCAGCAATGAGGATAGTTTTTGGATCCATTCAAATAGCTGATCCCTGGGGTCTATCAGGAACACGTAAGGGTCCCTCCATTATGAGGCCCTTTCTAGATAGGTGGTAATCCACCGTATGGTAGGGAAAAGTATCACTATGTTGGAATAGTGGTTTTTATACTCATTTTCCAGAAGGTCCAGGACACACTGCGTTTTCCCACATGACGTTGGGTCGGTGAAAATTGCTGTGTGAGGCTCCTTCACAACATTCATCATTTAGTAATATAGCCACTTCTGATCGCATACCTTTGAAAATACACCGGCACATTCGCGGCAGATTAGCACACCACCATGTTTATTCTCTAAAAGGCCCTTGCATATAGGGCATAGCTTGGTATTTCGAGCCTGGTATTCCAGTGGTAATGGGGAAAATATTAATTTACACGCAAGGCAACGGAGCACCTGGCGATACATTTTTACAAGTAGTTCTTTTTCATGGCTGACATCGGTTAGCGCCTCAACGAGTTTGGCGTACCGGGGTATGATGTCGTATGTCAATAAAGTATACAAAAGTAGATAATTCTCATCCTGCTTAAGCCCTTGAATCTCCCTATCAATAGCAAGTGGATCTAGCCTGTATTCGATCACAGGGTCCTTACATTTTGTACGCCGCCTAGCCTTAGCTTTATCGAGGCAACTTATACAACTCTTAGTTCGAGTATGTCCCCTAATCTTGAACATGTCCGGGGAAAGCAGTTTTTTGCACTTCGAACAACATTTTTTACTTTCCATTTACTATCCAGTGGCTCGCCCTGTGCAATGCCCCGGCAACATCGGCAGCTGTTGGATACTTACCGGTTTCTATATATTTATAGGGTACCTTGTGATGAATGTGCAAGAACTCATAATCTTCCCATGTCATTCCCTCAGAAAACTGGGCTTCGATATGACCTCTACAGATATTCATGAGCTCATACAGGGGCTGGTTACCGGGGTGGCACTTTGTACGACGATTGCGTGATGTCTTGCTGATATTAAGACAAATTATGCACTGTTGATTTGGCCGACCACAGGGCCGGATCCTGAAATTATCAAGGGTTAAGACTTTTTTGCATTTGGAACATTTTTTACCCTCCTCCATTTTCTATTTGCCTTAAGAGGCAAATAGAAAATTTTACCGGACGCTCTATTTTGGTTTGGGAACTATGCTTGCATGCAACCAGCCTTTCTTGACGGCCATTTCACGACTCGCCCTACCTGCTGCGAAGTACGCTACCATTTTAAGAACGTCATTCGTGTCTAGCTTGGTATACGGTTTACTTATATCAAGAAATCTCTTACCCGCCATTGCATAGGCGAATGTGAAACTAAGGTCCACAACCGTCTCGTAGAGCATATCTAATACCTCCTTCTCTTTCGGGCCCATATTGCTATCGTCTTTGCTTACCATTTATATTAATGTCATTTTTTTTAAAAAATCATTGCATCTTAAAAATATCGATAAGTTTGCCTTGCTGAGGCTCTGGAAGTGCCGCCGGCTTGTTAGGTTCATTTACACCCCTACTAAATTTATACCAGACGCCAACAGCTATCGCTAATATAGCCAGCGTACCGACCCCATAAATGTATACATCCGTTGACTTACTAGAACCTGCGGCAGGTTCTTGATCATCCTGAGAAGGTTCATTATACAAGTTATTCTTTAAGTCGGCCTTGTTCTTACGGTTCCATTCAGCTAGTCTCTTTCCGGCCGCAACAGGACCATCGTTCTTCGTCTTGGTTATGGTCCTTTCCTCTTCACTCATTTTATTATAGCCCCCTCCGCCGTATCCGCCTCCTTCACCACCACCTCCTCTTGTTTCTTTATAATGTGTCTGGCTGTATGGCCTGCCACAAGCAGTGGGGCCAAACACCTCCCAATGGTACAATACACAAGAATCCCCAAGTCTGTCATGGAGTCTCGGATAATAGGGTCATCTTCGATATCTCGACGTAATTCATCTACATTGTCGATGTCTACGAAGTTCCCAATCATGCTGGCATATAAACTGATCACGTGGGTAGACAGTGCTCTAGCCGTTTTTTCACCCTTCTCCTGAAGCTCACGTTGAAGGTACTCGGTATGTACCTTGTCAATGGCCTCTTCTGGGGCCTTGTCAACAAACCCTTCTGTGCATTTTTTGGGTAGGAGATGTCCCTTGCCTTTGCGTAGAGCTTCCTTCAGGGCTTGGCGTTTATCGATGGGTTTCTCTATCTGTTCATAGGTTTCTGCGAATTCGTTGAATACTCGTGCAAGATCAGACATCCTGTTTATTATACGGTGGTATCGAAAAAAAACATAAGCAATCAGAGCATACGGTAGAAGTATAGCAATTAGTAAACATACCTCCATTCTTTTATTCCCGGGTAGGCACCAGGCGGTAATGGCCACGGGCAAGCGTTGTAATCTGGTCAGTCTGTACAAGTCTTTTATCATCATCCCTGTTTAGTGCCAACTTTGATACCTCTTGGGTATAGACCCGATGCCTCTTATTTCGAATTAAAACTTGACTCTTGTAGATATCAACGCCCTCTTCCAGACATCGCCGATAAGCGTCAAAAGTGATAGACGTTTTAGTCACGCATCTCTTCACGCCCTTGGCCTTTCGATCCCCGCCCTCCTTCGTGAGACTCTCATAGGCATAGAGCTTTGCCCTTAGGGTGATGAACTCGGTCATGACCTTCCCTGCAAGCTCGTCCTTCATCAGGCCAACCACCTTCTTGTTTTTTCCTATGGGGAGAGGCCTGTTATCATCCTTGTCATACGCACTCGTGTCAAAACGTGTCTCGACGTCGTTGGCAATGTCGCGATAAAAGTCTTCTGTTCGTATATAGTACACGAAGCTGTCCGTGTCCATGTAGCATAGCTGTAATTTACTACCATATTTTGGCTGCATATAGTCATAATGGAACTCGTACATGACCATTTTTGACATGTCGAGAATGGCCTGGCCTATGTATATGGGCCGGTTCATCTTGACCTCCGTCTTGCCCATTTCAACGCCTACGAGGTGTTTACTGAACCGGCTTCCACCCTTGAAATTTGGCTTCATAACGAGCTTCGTGTACTTGTGACTAGCTGGATGTTGCGATGATTCCTAATATTCTCCATGGTCTTACCGAACACCGAAAGGTTCATGAGCTTGTAGAAATCTTTTTCAAAATCGTTCCTAGCAGCAGTCCTCAGCCTCGTGTTGTGATCGATGTACCCCCTCAGCCATGCCTTCTGATTGAACCGAATGACTCTATGCACCCTCTTCAGCTCAAGCCCATGTTTCAAGGCCTCGTGAAGTGCTCTTATATGTACAACATATCTACGTTTATGCCCCAAGTTCGGTACCAATTTCTCGACCTTATGTACCGTCGTGCGTTCCGGTAGGAACGGCAGCTCGTTATGGGTATCATGTAGCCTAGGGGGGTAGTGTATATCTACCTCTAAAATATACCCATGTTTATTGTCCCTAACGAGCTTCTCGATTCGCTTGTCGGTAAAGGCCTCGGTATTTAACACCCATTTGAAGTTATCCGTTGGGAGGTCTTGACGCATCGCATATCCGTATAAGTTGTTGGCATCCAAATACTGCAGGTAGGAGGATTCAACATTTGGATCGTACTGGTCCCCCATATACTTGTGCCTTGGCATAACGGTGTACCGCCTGCACTATACCTCCACGGATACCCTTCTCGAACATCAATAGCATGTCAGGATCTGTTAGTAGCTCTAGCTTGATCCCAGTAAACTTGAGTGCCGCCTTCCATGCCAAGCCAGGTGCGGAGTAGAAATGCGCAGGATCAAGCCTATAGTTTGTAAGGCACACACCACGGAATGTTTCAAATACGTCGGCCAGTAGCAGGACGTCCATGGTCAGGTAGATGTCGTGATAATCGCCCATGGTAACGTTATCACCCTCCGGGGTGATGACATTCCATACCTTTTTTGCGTATTCATAGTCATTGTCGCTGATACCCTTCATATTCAGCTTACTGTAGAATGCCTCCTTGGGGGGCAGCTCCGACTCTTCGAATCGCTGCCAATCATCCATATACTCGTACGGGTACACGCCTTTTCTCAGCATCAGTCGAAATATGTCGTCCTTGTCGATGAATTTTGCCATGGATGGTACGTTTGTCTTTACCTGATCCTGGTTTAATTGCTTGGTGGTATTTAAGTTGCAATTTTTACACCAGAATTTTGCCATGTATTCGGCGTCTATGCTCTGGAATTCAAGACAGATATCTGCACACTGGTGGCATTTCATACCGGCTGCGTTTGTTCCAATGAGGTTACTCGCTAGCTTATCCCAGGCTTGATGGCATGAATCGGCAACTATCGATGAATCGAATCTCTATGGTCTTGTACGTTTCTCCATCTCCATATCCCATGCCTGCAAGCGGTACCTTGATTTTCACGTTGAAACTGATATATTTTTCAGTATTCTCGGCTATGCACCCAATATCTTCTGTATTATATTTTTCACCTAGCTCTCGGATGAACAGGTGTGCGTCGTATCCTGAGAGGTTGTGGAAGATCACGGGTATGTGGCTGGGTATCTTGTATCTGAGGTTACAAATCGCGTGCGCTGCACCCCTATAGAGCCCCATATAGTGACAATGGTCTCGAACCTTACGGCTATACTCACAGCCGTCAAAGGGTTTCATGCAGATATGACATTTCGATGCCTCGTCATGTTCCCTTTTTAGCACCTCTGTTAGGGGCAGCATGGGTTGCTGCGGGTAGGTATTGTAGAGACGCTTCACCTCGTCCTCCAGATGGTTCACGAAGCGGGTGACGCAATCCTTGCCGCGGTACACCGTTAGGGGATCCGGTACATCCCCATAGGCAAAGGTACTATACGTGCACCAGCCAGATGGTATATGCTTGTTCAGCTTCTTCGTCTTGGTCTCCCTCGCATCTTTTTCTTCTACTGGTATTAATAGGCTTTCAAAATCTGCGTATATGGCAAAAGGTACCTTAAATTGCATCTGACCATCCCTGTAGAATAGCCATTTCTCGGCCTCGTTTGGCATTGCGACCTTGACAGCCTTGTCGTCCTTACAGTATCCATAGTGTTTGTTCCTCGATTCAACCGTGTTGAATCCCTGTAGGCAGTTCAGGCAAAAGTGCATTGCATTCCTATTCTTCGAGGTCTCCTTGTCTAGGAGCCTCGATAGACTTTTGACGGCCGTGTAGTGGATCTTTTTATCATCGGTGATAAGTAGTAGAGTCACCACCTTGGTACGTCTGTTGTGCACCGATCGGCGTAGGATGTTGATCTTCTTCCCCGTCACGTACAAGACGTTCACCGCAATGTCCCTGTTATTCTCCTCAAACTTGTATATTTCCTTGATTGGTATAGGGAACCCTATGCCCTCCCAATTGTAGAGGGGAATATAGCGCCGCATCTGAGATATTCGATTCGGGTTCCTTTCAATCTCCGTATGGTGTAGTGATGCTATAACAGCCCATTTGAAACACTCTTCATCTTCATTCACTGGGTTAATAACGGCCTTTTTGGAGGCTATCCATTTGGGTATCTCTATATACGATGAGCCCCTTGTTAGCCGCAATTTATGGAAATCTACATCAAGGTGTAGGGTTCGACTAATCGTATAGCCACTTTGAGGTAGTGCCGGATGTTCCACATGTGATTTGATATTAGCAAACATCCTGTCCAGCACGTCGTCTGCGTCGCTACCTTGGAAGACTGAGGCCATATTACTATTGAAGGCCTTCTTCACCTCAATATACTCATCGTTGGCACCCTCCATATTTGATGGCTTTTTCCACATGATCCATAGGGACAACTGTATTTTTGCTGATCCCATATTTTCCACCTGCTCCTCAATCAAGGCTTTCACGTTGGGTCTTACCATCCCTATATAGCCGTCGACGTCGGCTCCTCCTATACCGGGAATGCGAAAGCTTCGAAATGTTCTATGCAATGCGTGCTTATGTTCCTGAGGTGTGTAGTCATGCTCCGGCTGATTGTGGAGATTTTGAATATCTGGAAGATAGTCTTCCTCGGCCTCTTTTTCTACCTCGTCATGAAGCGTAGGTTTCGTGTTGGCTGTCCTGTTATAGAGCCCCATTACCCTACGCTTAAAGGCTGCATAGGTTCTCCTGGCTCCCTCCTTTATAGGCTTTGGAACAGCGTTCACAAGCCAGTTGTACCACCCTTTCATCTTATCCCTCACAGCCGAACGATTTTTCGACAGTTCCTGCTTCTCGAATAGGTCCATCTCGGATGGGGGTAATAGCCAGTTGTGCCATTCCCTAATTTTACCCCGATAGTTGAACGATTTTTCGCCATTTCCTGTTGTTCAAAGAGATCCATATCCCCCGATGTTATAGGTTTAGCCGGTCGTTTGGGTGGCCTCCAGGCATAATGTGGTACATTCCCCAATAAAGAAATCAATTCAGCCTTGCGTAGCTTGTAATACGCCGTAAGTCCACGGCTTATTGCGATATCACGTAATTCTTTCACAGTGCATGTGTTCATTTCTTTATTGTATAGAGCTTTTTGTTTATCAGAGGATTTCATTCTGCTCGACTATCACAGTTATTCACATTTTTATTGCGCATGCGTTGATTTTTAATGACGTCATCATATTACAGAGGGAATTCCCCTACTAGGTGTGCTAGAAATTTACTCATTTGCAGCATACTTTGATGACGTCATCATTCTATATGGACTTACCCTACTCAGCACGGTCTATTAGGGATTTACCCCACTAAGCACTGCATGGTACTGGATTTTATTGGGACTTGTTGTGACGTCTGCGCATGCTCGTGCGCGACTGTGCTAGAAGGAACATTTCCCTATCTCTGTTCGGTCCACAGCGCGGGCCTGTTTAGCAAGTGCCTTTACCACAGCTACGGGTCAACCATGTCATGTAAGGGAAATTGGGTAGGTAATGCCGGTGTATACTTAATGTATACATTCCGAGCACAGGACCCACATTGATAACAGTGTTTCCAACACTGAAGTGGCTATATCCTGTATAAATATTCAGAATTGCCACAGAATGGCGTTTTCCAAGATGTTCTCAGGATAACCGTTACGCAGAAAAATATCCTTAAGTCTCAAACTTCGCTGTGAAAAATGGACCAGTTTGAAGAGATATTAAAACAGCGATGTAATAAAGTAAAGACAAGACCAAATTTATAAGTGTCAGGAATAAAACTATCGAAATGAGTATAAACCCCACTGAAAGTGGGTTTCCTATAAACTGAGGTAATGAATTCATTATTATTGTTACGTGTTACGCATACATCGAGAAAGGCTAGTTTTGTTATCGATTTCCGTTTCTGCAGTAAATGATATACTAGGATGATAAGAATTTAGATATGCTTGAAATAACGGTAAATGTGAGGGTGACGAAAATAATACAAAAATATCATCAACGTACCTTTTGTAGTAAGTTGGTTTAAATTCCTCAGGACATTGTTCCAGCCAGATCTTTTCATAGTGACAAAGAAAAATGTTTGCCAATGTTGGTCCTAATAGAGAGCCCATAGCTACACCATCTATTTGCTGGTAAAGGTTCTTGTTAAAAATAAAGTACGACTCTTTAGTGGCTAATCGTAACAGTGTTTTGAAGTCCTGTTTGGAAAGATCATTAAAAGAAGTACAATCACTAAAAATCAAATCTACACATATATCTATAGTCTCATCTAAAGGTAAGAGAGAGTTGATATCAAGACTAGCCATGTAACTGTTGCTATTTTGTTCAGTGATGTCTCTAGCAAAAGTAAAAGAATCATAGACAGTGAACTCGTTAGATGTTAAGGACAATAATAAGGGAACAAGGAATTTAGCTAGTTTGTACACTGGTGTCCCTATAGCTCACAATATAGGTCTAAACGGTGGGCAATTGTCAACACAACGTTTATGGACTTTGCAAAGTCCATATAGTACACCTGGTTTGCTACCTACTGGGCGAAATTTGCGATAGTTAGCATTGCTCAGGCTACCTTCCTTTAGCAAAGTCTTGTAGATGTTAGTAATTTTCTTCTTATGGCCAATACTGAAGGCGAGAAACTTTTCAGGTGGTATAGTGAGCTTCCGAAATTTGGTGCTATCGGCCAGAAGGTCTTCCATTCTGTTGACATAGATCAACTGAAACGACAGAATTACTTTTGTCAGATTTTTATACAATTAAATCCTTGTTTTGTGATAAAGATAATAATGCATCAATCTCTTCCTCGGTGAGATTTTGGGTCTCACCATAGGTGTTGTAAGAACGGTAGGAAGAGAGAGCAACATCTTTTATCCTAGTCTTGACGAAATCTAGATTCTCACTAGTAAGTAAATCAGAATTCCTGATATACCGAAAGAGAGATTCATAACTTACGAGATAATCCAAGTAGTTCAAAGATCTAGGCGGAATAGCAAAATTTAAGCCTGTAACAAGTAAAGATTTTTCAAAATCACTTAAACAATGTCTAGAAAAATTAAAAATAACTTTATCGGGATCATTTCCTGGAGTTTGTAGCTTCTTCAAAGTTTGAATCTTCTTATCTTGGATATTTTCGTGTGGCTTTAGATTACAGTCATTCCCGCCAAGAAAGATTGAACAAATATGTGCAAAGTCGATAAAATTCAATTTCTCCTTTAATAATAAAATTTGTGTGATAAATTGGTTGTTTAAAACTCTGATTCGCGACTCTTTGATTTCCGCCGGCGAAGGCGGAATCTTTAAAATCGCCTGGGAAGATAGAGAGATAGAGAGATAGAGACAGCCCAGAGCCTGGACGCCTAAAACTTATCCAGGATAAAGCTTAAATCCTCGTTTTGACAGATTTTTTTCTGAGAACGAGGCTAAAATGAGTTTTAAGCCAATAAGAATCCTAACAGTGCAACAAATTGTTTTATTATCCAATGAACAGTACTTTATTTTAAAGTTTATAATCGAAAGTTAAAGCTCGTGCAGTGTAGCATAATGAAGATCGTCTTATAATGCGCCATCCTTGATGTTATATAATTACGTCATTTCCTTCTGTACTACAATTTTGCAAGCACGTAGACCAAAGCTATATTCAGCAGAACTAATTTTTTATCAATGAATTTTAATTTAGAGGAATTGTTAAGGCTGGATATTTTTGGTGAAAGATAATGTATTATAGCTATAAAATCGTCACGATTTTATATCTTTTTTCAGATTATTGCTAATGGCGGAAATCTTTAAGCCGCAGGGCTTCTTGTTTTCTTTAATTTATTCTAACAATAATTTTCTCTGGCATTGTTTATACGAGGCCGTTGTTTTCAAATTCTTGTTTGCCAAACGAAAGTTCAAAAACTTCGGTGTCAAATCGTTATCTCTACAGTAACAAAGAAAGTCAAGATTTAACTTTGCTTTCCTAAATTTCAAGTCGTTCTTCTCGAACTTTCGAATCAATTTTACACAAGAATCGCCATAACGGTTTCTGATGATTTAAATCAAGGAGCGTGATTTTGGAAAACGTAATCTTGCAAGAAACATAAATACAAGCGCAGCAACACGGAAAAGTAACATATTTCTTTCTTTACAAGTAAGTGAATGTCACCGACGGATTCGACCATCTAAAACAATGCAACAACGTTCCGTCTCTTGACAATTTCAGCATTCTTGCGCATGGGAATAACCGTTTCTCACTTGAAATCAAAGAGAGCCTTTTCATCTTGCGTGATAATCCCGTACTTAATGATAACACCAGGTCAGCGCCGTTGTATTTATTTAATTAGGCGTAATTTTCCATTGTTTACGTTTTAATACGTTTTGTAATATATATATATATATATATATATATATATATTATATATATATATATATATATATATATATATATATATATATATATATATATATATATATATATATATATATATATATATATATATATATATATATATATATATATATATATATATATATATATATATATATATATAATATATATATATATATATATATATATATATATAAGATATATATAAGACATATATATATAATTCAATTTGCAAACACAGTAACAGATATTACACCAGAAACAGTTAACATTATCAAACTAGCCAGAAAGTCGTTACTATTCGAACACAGCAAATCCACATGGGTCAAAAAGGTGCTAACCCATCATTTGACGTCACAATGGGTAGTTTTGATGGCGCGGAAACATGTGAACTTGTAGGACTTTATATTTTAAATAAACTGTCCTCAATTATTAACATCAATAACGTTGGTCTTTATCGAGATGACGGCCTCGCAGTAATGGAAAATGCCAACGGGCCAAGAATGGACAAAACACGGAAAGACATTATCGAACTATTTAAGAAAGAAGATCTATCAATAACAATCGATACTAACCTATCTGCAACTGAATTCCTGGATGTTTCACTCGATTTGAATTCCGGAAAATACTTTCCATACCATAAACCAAACAGCAAGCCGTTGTATGTTAACGCGCAGTCCAATCACCCAACGACCATCCTCAAGCAACTCCCTGTTATGATCAACCAACGATTAATCCAACTATCATGTGATAAAGAAGAGTTCGATAAAGCCAAACAGTTCTATCAAACATCACTTGACGTAAGTGGCTATAAAAATATTCTGAAATATGACCAGCGTGATTTAACAAGACCAAACAGAAATCGATTGAGAAATGTTATATGGTACAATCCCCCATATAATATGAACGTTATTACAAATGTCGGCAAGAGGTTCTTGCAGCTTGTACGAAAGCACTTTCCAAAAAACCACCAGCTGAATAAAATCTTCAACACCAATACATTGAAAGTCAGCTACTCTTGCACACCTAGTATGCATAACATCATAAGTCAACGCAATTCCAGCCTGCTCAATAACACAGATGATCAACAAAATCGATCCTGCAACTGCCGATCAAAACCAAACTGCCCACTAAATGGTGATTGTTTGAAATCATGCATCGTTTACAAAGCAGAAGTAATTGCGGACGGGGAAACATCGATCTACTTTGGAGCAAGTGAAGGAGAATTTAAGACGCGCTACAATAACCATGTTAAATCGTTCCGACACAAAAGGTATGAAAACGAAACGGAACTATCGAAACTGATATGGAGACTGAAAGATGAATCCAAACCGTACCAACTGTCATGGAGGATCGCTGCAAGAGCATTCCCATACAAATGTGGAACACGGAGATGTGACCTTTGCTTGTCCGAAAAAACACTCATAATAAGATCTGAACCCAAGGGACTCTTGAATAAACGAACTGAGCTGTTATCGAAATGCCGACATAGAAATAAGTTTATAATAGGAAACATTAAATAGCTATATTTCTATTCCCTGTGGTAACAAACTAGATGTTTTAAACAATTTTCTAAAGTTATGTTTTAATTGTAACCTGATGATTGTACAAGATACATGAAACTTAAAGTTGTTACAAAGTTGTAATATTCTTACTTGTTCAACAAATATTATATATATATATATATATATATATATATATATATATATATATATATATATATATATATATATATATATATATATATTATTTTTTTTGTTCAATGTTCCAAATGTCCATCTAGTTTCAATTAAAATGTTGACTAAGAATTAGATGATTTGTGTTGTTCGAAAACATCTGTGCCGTTAAAGAGGCTACATGCACTGTTGATGGGGCGTGCACGGGACCTCTTTAACTAGGCATTACTTTTTTGTAATTTTTGTGACCTTTTCTAACTTTTATTGGGGTTTGCATTTTTTGAACAAAGGTAATTTTTTATTAACAAAATGTAACAAAGTACTGACCTGCATGTAAAAGTGTTGTATTCGTTATATAATTTCTTATTAGTTATATGTGTGGCAACATATCGTTACTAAGGTGTTGCTAAGAAAATAAATGAGTTCTCGGGAAACAATACAGATCAGATTTAAAGAAAATATAGAACCAACGAAATAACGTCATTTTCGATCCCAATGACATCACTGTATTGTTCTCTTTATCTTGATCATTAATAAATGCCATATTATAAATATTTGCCATGTTTACTGACATGAACATTAATATTTCTGGAAGAACGGATATTTATGAACCTATTAAAACTAAAAATTTTATATGAACTTAATTTTCTGCCATTTATTTCACAAGTCTACCAGCGCTGAAACCGTATTATCAGTAACGCTTGAGAAGTTAAAATTTATTGCATAATTGAGAAAATAGCCTATTATAGGTATATGTGACATCATATATGATTCCAATGTCATGAAATTATTTTCTTACCTCGATTTTTTATTAAAAGCGTTTCACTGGGAGCTGAGATTGGTGTCTAATATCTTAGGGGTAGTTTCCACTGTTACAATATATTGTAAGCAATATTGTACAATTAATTGTAGCAACTACTGTATAATTCTGGACAAGTACATGTTTTGATAATACTTAAGTTCCCAATTTTTTTTATATTGAGTCAATAGAAACTTGCTACTAGTTTCTTCAAGTCAAACTGATTTAATTAAAAAATCCTTGTGAGCTTTGAAGCCACAATATTGCATAATATAATGTACGCCGTGGTTACAGCTGTGCAATATCTCGCACAGTAAATTGTGTACAATTAAGTGTGTGAAGAAGGAAGTCCTTAGACTGCCGAGTAGATGTATTCTCATTGTTGCCAATATCGTTTTAATTGACTTTTGTTTGATATGCGTCAATCCTATTCTCTTTGATTTCTTCTGTTAAAAAAAGTCCTGAAAATAAAAATTTATGGTGAAAGTGTGAGATCAACTATTTACAGTCCAAAACTCATCGAAATTCTATTATAATAGAATACATTAAAAGGCGTTATTTTTGGTATAATATTTTAAATTCCTGATTGAAATCCGGATTTAATAAAGTTTGACCTAGGAAAATAAGTTTGACGTAAATCTCGTCCACCGAGAAGTTTCTTTGTAGTGATTCTGTCCCAATACAAGAACCGTCGGGGAGGAGACTGTTCTCGATGCTCTTGCTTAAAAATTAAAACAGATGTATTATTTGTTTTTGCTGCATATTACTATATTTCTTTTTTGGTACCTTTACGTTGATTTACATTGAGTCCACAATAATTTGAGGGTTTTATAAGTGAAAAAATGGTAAATTTCAAAAATGCACATTTGAGCAAAACTAGTCAGAATGAAGAAAAAAATGAAGTGTGTTTCATCAGAATATTTGTGGTTTATTTCGAAAATTATGAAAATTATAAATTCTAGATTTTATGTATATAGTGTATGTCTAATAACTAATTTTTAAACGGATTTTATGTTTATTAATTTATTCTTACAGGAATCGTTTGTAAAACAGTTTTAAACTGAAATGACGTTCTGTATAAATATTTTACAAAACAAAATATCAAGGAGATATCGTGATTTAAAACCTGGCTGGAATAAAACTCAAATAAAAATTACGTATCATGGTCTTACCTAATATGTTAGTTACTTAAGAAAGTACGTGTGAAGGTAAGCCTTACACTTCACAAAGAAGAATAGATACATGTCTGACATAACAATTAAATAAAATACATGTCTTTAGTACTTTCATGATTCACAATATAGTTTTTAAACAACCGAAATAAAAATCCACAAAAGAATAGTATTATCCGCGCTATCTGGGTTGTAGCACTTTTTATAAAATTTCCTGTCCTTTACCTGTCTTAACACCGGGCTTTTTTGGTGTAGTGTAGCACCGGGGGAGGCATAAAGTACCGCAGTCGATCAATCCGGATCTACTAATGCTTAGGGTAATAATAAACTTGGCATGCTTATACTTATAGAAAAATTAATAAAACCAAATTTAAGTTAAAAAATAATTTAATGACGTAATTGGGATCAAAGATGATGTCAAATGTACCTAAAATAGGCTATTTTCCCAATTATGCAATAAAATTGAATTTGTCAAGCGTTACTGACGATGCGGCCTTAATTTTTCGCAGACTTATTGAATGAATAGCAGAAAACTGGTTTAATAAAAAAAATAATTACACTGACGTCATTAGGATCGACAATGAGTTCACAAAGATCCGTTCTTCCATAAGTATCGATGTTTATGTCATTAAACATGGCAAATGTTTATGATATGGCATTAATTGATGCTCGAGGTAAAGACAACAATACAATGACTTCGTTGGAGCAGACATGACGTCATTTGGTGGGATATGTAATTCTTTAAGATCTGTTCTGTATTTTATTCCTAGGAACCATATATTTCCTTAGCAACACCTTAGTAACCACCTCGTAATGAAAATACATGTAATAAATAATTATATAACAAATACAACATCTTACAATACTCACACAAGTGGGCCAGCACTTTTTATTTTTAAAAAAGAATTACCCCCGTCCGAGAAGTGCAAAACCAAAAAAAAGTTCCAAATTTTGGACAATGTCTTATAAGTAGTAACAACGGGTGGAGTCAAATTTTTGGAACTTATTTGAATCATAGAAATATTACCGTCACAAAGTTTCATAACAATTGACTAATATTTCGAAAATATTAAAATTAGAATTTATCGCGAGCACAATTTTCGGCGGAAAATGTTTCGGCGGAAAAACTTATATTTTAAAGACTTATAAAGTCAAAAAATGTATGGCTAAGTCTTTTGAACGAATTTTAACCTAAATTTAAAAGTAATGATTACGGGAAAAAAAGAAGGCTAGAAACATTTATAGTGTACATATATTCAATCAAGATCTAAAAAAGGGTCTTCAGAAACCAACTCTATAGATAGAGCCTCAGAAATACCAGCGTCGTCGAAACCATTGTAAATTATGGCTGGATTATTCCGTAAATGGTCGTGTAGGCAAATAACCCAATTAGCGTGAATAGGTTTCAAAATCGATAATTTGAGCGGTATATCGACGTCGTAAATATTCTTTCCTTTGTCAATTTGATCTGTTATTTGGAGTGCGTACCACGACTTGAATTTTTGCTTCAGAAATTGCTTTCCTGGGCCATTAACAGTTAAATCAAAAGGCTAGAAGTAGTTGATCATGTTTGCAGGTACATAAACGATCACGCAATTATTACTTCCAACGACCTCCTGAAGAGTCGCTGTTGTTTGTCCCTTGGAAACGTCAAAAATTAGAAGGGCTTTTTGCATTGGTAAATTCAGTTCCTCTCGTTTTTGTTCCAAGTAGGGTAAAACAATATTCTCAATAAGCTGTATGGCTTTCTCTTCGTTGCTCTAGTAATTCGGTCTGCATGTGATATCAAAACCTTCGGGAAAATGAAGACCTTTCGGTAAGGGGCGATCCGTTTTTCCCTTATAAATTAGTTGAACAGGAAGGAAGTTACGACTTGGAAACGGTAAAAGTACCTGTGATCTGCTTCTTTTTTCCTTTACCAACAATTGGCACACTGAAGGTAATGGCGTCTGGTCGAAATTCAAAATAAAATCTTCTGGTATGTCATGCCATGCTTGAAGTTGTTTTATCTTCCGTTAGATATCCAACTTCCTTTCCTTCAAAATACCTTGAGCAATAGGGGCTTTTGATGTATTTGTCATTTGACTTGTCATTTTCTTTCCCATAGTCTCCATCGTGTACAGAATCTTCCATGCCCAATCATTCGAGAGTGTTAAGTAGCCAACAAATTCCACCAGAATACTGCGATCATTTGCCATAACAATACCTTTTGCAATTGCATTAACTACAACTGATGAAACTGGTGCACCTTCAAGATGTAAAGCATGTACAGTATCGATAATTTTTTTCATCAAGTCTTCTTGTAAAATACTAGGTCTCCGAATTTTTTTCTTTTCAATAAATTTAACTTCGGAACCTGAAGTCTTACTTTTAAGTTCTCAATAAGCTTTGGCAAAATCACTGGTTGTCTGTCTGGTTAATTCGGGATACTTTGTTTTTAGACAAACGATAGTGGATTTGTTTCCACGTGTGCTCGCATGTTTTCCAATCTCTGCTCTTTCTTCTGTCTTCAAGACTCTGTATTTCTTTCTTTTTTACTTTTTTCTTGAGCAATCTGGTTGGTAAACGAAGAAAAAAAGAAAGAAAAGAAAAGAAAGAAAATTTCACTCTCATGTTGAATCTCCTAAATATCGGCTTGTCTTTCTTATATTAAGAACGGAGGAGAGCTATTCTAGTTCGATGTGCCAATTGAGTTCTATTTTTAGTTAGACCAATTTCAAAACGTTCGAAACATTTATTTGTGGACAAAAAATGAAACATGGTCAAGTTTAATAGTTACAGAAAAGCTTCAACTTTATTGTAAAAGATGTAATGTAGATGTTCAAGTGTGACTTAGCAAGCAGAGGATGGCATGTCTATGGAAAACAGTTTGGTCGAATCCGAAAAAAGGAGAACTTCTTTATGCAGAAAAGGAGCTCAATAAACAGCCCTTATGCATGATCCGTATTCTGTGGCATGGAGAAATAAAACCAAAAGGAAAATTAATTCCCGATGTTGTTGGGCATGTTCCAAGAGAGATATCAGGGCTGTAACCTTTTTTAACAACGTGGTGGAAAGTAGGTCTCTAAGGTTTCCAATTCGAAATACTGTTGTTCGCCCATAACGAAAGGAGGCTTGGAAATTCCTTTACTATCATCTTTTATCATAGTTGAAGAGAAACGGAAATATTTATATCAAATGAAATTCGCTATTGAAAGTACTACGAAGATCGATTTCTGTGTGATAGTTACGATAGGAATGATCTGAAGACAATGATCGACATGGGTGATGAAGATTTGTAGGATGAAGAAGAGGATGCGGATTTTGTGATTGACCATACCTGCGACGATGTTATTTTAATGGATTAACTTTATGTAACTTTTTATATTCATGAAATGTGAAAATGTGTAAGTTGAAAGACTGCAGTTTTATTAATTTTCTGATTGCTCTATATATAATTTTTAAAAAAGATAGAAAAAACCAAATTTTTTGGACAGACACAAATTTCAGCCAAAAAAGTATACGGTTAACATAATTTCAGATTTTTTTGTCTTTTGCTAATAAACTTTTTCACCACCTTTTTTTGCCTTTTATGTAAGTTAGTAAAGTAAAGTAAATAGTCCGACATATTTTGACGGATTTAGAAAAAAACGCAGAATTAGAATAAAAGTCGCTTAATATATTGTATACAGGGCTAATATGTTTTCTTCGTATATGCTATGTTATGGCTTATCCTATAACAGAGCATTGGAAGAAAGGAACGAAAAATAGAAAATACAGTGATATAGCTTTTATAAATCTCATAAATGTTATCCCAAACACCACTTATAATACAATACATTTTTATTTTAAGTCATTTAATAGTATGGGCGAATGGCAACAACTTTACCATAATGACAACGATGTGTTCTCTTGGCATAAACTGATTTTCCACAGATGGCATGGGTTGATTTGTTATAGCAAACGTTTCTGTAGCAAAATTGAGTCCATCGGTTGCACACACGTCGACCACCACAAACGAAGTATTTCTTCTTCAAGTAGCAGGTTCCTTTGAAGCAGAATTGGCTTCCCTTGTTGCATACACGTCGGCCATTACAAACAAAGTATTTGGTTTTCAAGTAGCAGACACCTTTGAAGCAGAATTGGGTCCATTTGTTGCACACACGTCGGCCATTACAAACAAAGTATTTTGTTTTCAAGTAGCAGACACCTTTGAAGCAGAATTGGGTCCATTTGTTGCACACACGTCGGCCATTACAAACAAAGTATTTTGTTTTCAAGTAGCAGACACCTTTGAAGCAGAATTGGGTCCATTTGTTGCACACACGGCGGCCATTGCAAACAAAGTATTTTGTTTTCAAGTAGCACACACCTTTGAAGCAGAATTGGGTCCATTTGTTGCACACACGTCGGCCATTGCAAACAAAGTATTTTGTTTTCAAGTAGCAGACACCTTTAAAGCAGAATTGGGTTCCTTTGTTGCACACACGTCGGCCATTACAAACAAAGTATTTTGTTTTCAAGTAGCAGACACCTTTGAAGCAGAATTGGGTCCATTTGTTGCACACACGTCGGCCATTACAGACGAAATACTTCTTCTTTAAATAACAATTTCCTTTAAAGCAGAACTGAGTGGCTCTGTGGCAGACACGTCGTTTTGCACAGAGATAATACACTCGTTTGGAATAAACTCTGTATCGGAAGCAGAAATGTGTTCGAATGTCATAGATGACTTTTCCGCAGAAGCTATAGTATTTCTTCAAGTACAGTTTGCGGTGATGACAATAGTGTGTTTTTGGGTTGTATCGAACGTAGGCTCCACCTGAAATGTAATATTGCTTAGCGTTAGTTAAGCGTAGTTGTTCAATTCACGTATTAATGTGAAACCGAAGTTTGTACAATATTACTAAGTCGAAAGAAAACTTACAGTAAGGTAAATAAGAAGGATCTTGTTCTTCAGTCACTTCAACATCATTGACTTCTTCTTGTGTTGCTTCTTCAGCAAGTGCAAATGCGCACACACCACAAACAAGAAAAAACGCTAACAACTTCATATCTAAAAAGATTCCAGATGTGGTTGGTATAGAGTCAAAACATATATAATGATATCTTAAGGTGGTAGGAAACCCTTTTTCCTGCTTTTTTTTCAAGTTTTTTTTTTTTATTAGATAAAGACAAGTTAATGAAGAATTGTTATTTACCTGACTTGTTGCTTTGTCTATTAGCCTTGAATAACTTGTGAAAAATTATAATTCTTGTTGCGCTTTTATACATTTATGGGGCAGTTTAAAAAGTGTGTACATTTTATAATTACTTCTATTATGAGGGACGTATGTTTATTTTACATAATTAATGATGTCATTAACTGAGATTAGCTCACCACAAACTGTTTGGTAACGCATGCAGCATTTTGGCTTAGTCATGCAACCGTTGAAAAAGAACTCGAAAAAATTAAGAAGGTATATACATTGTTGAAACAAATATAATTTATTGTGATTATCGGAAAAATGGATGCGAGTTCTACTTTCTTTAACGTTTGAGTCGATAGTTCAGAATAGAAATTACATTTATTTATTTTTTTATGTTTTCTGTTTAGTTGGGACTTTTGACGGTTTCTACTGGCGCTAAAAAGAGACTCAAACTAAGGGATACTAAGAAGTAGCAGAATGTTAAAACAATCGAGATACAACGGTACTTTTGTGTAAAAATAAATGAAGGTGACAAAACCCTCCAATAAAATTTTAACGTGAGGTTAAACATTCGTATTAGTTAAAACCGGTTACATTAACTTAATTTAGATGTCATAGCAGGCTCTTGGGTAAAACATGGTATATTGCATTAGGCCCTATGAACTCAATAAAGCTTAATATCTTCGATATTTCAGAAAGGTTACACAAGTCGCAGGCGTTTGTAAAAAGATAAAGACACCCTGTAATAATGTGCCCACGCAAATGTTAATTCCTGTTTCAAATGATACATTGTCGTCGTACATCTGCAACGAATAATCACTAGAGCACATGGCCATTAAAACCGGAGGTGACGTTGATCATGTTAAAACTCCTCGTTATCGAATAACAAGAAAGACTCCCAATATATTTGTGTATAGCCAGTAACATGGTTTAATGGGTTGCGAAACATTTTTTAAATAATACCTTAAGGAATTGTTTCATCACTGTTGAATTTTCAGAATTAAATATATTGATTATCGTTTATCTCAACTATGGCCTTGGCACTAGGTCATTTTAAAACGGGAAAACACATCAAGAAAGCATCGAAACAGTACGTAATATATTAAAACAATGCCGCTCGATAATTTATAACAATTCTTTTAAACAATAAGTATCAGCCAAGCAATTTTGCGTTATGCCAATATGATGGTTGTCATAACTCATCATTAACGTCGAAAACTGTGCCGCTAGCGTGGCAGGCTTTTTTACTTTTTCTGTGTAGTCGCTGATCCCTGGACAAACAAACATAAAACGTATGTCAATTTAAAAAAATGTAGAAACATATAATGCGTAACATTGGACCATGTATATGGGAATATACTTCCGCAGAAAAATTTTGCTGTAAAAAAACTCTTGCGAATGTTTCGCCAGGTTAAAGTTGCTCGACCGTGAAAGTTTATTCCTGCGAAATATTCAACCGTTTTTAGAAACGGGGAGAGTAATATCGTCACTCCAGATTATTAATGTTGTTCTTTTTTTGTATTTTTAAGTTTTCAAGTTAAAGGAATGACGGTGTGTTTAAGCAGTTGACTTTGAAATCGTACGACTCGTTAGAGAATGCATAATGATTTCGTTGAAACCTTTCTTAATGGCAAAGAGTAATGGATGAATAAGGACACCGTTAAAATTTATTTCTAACTTTTTTTGCGGTGATTTTGGTACCGCCATTCATTCCTCGAATGTTTCAGTAGAGGATTTTTTTCAATGTTTTGCTGAAATATTTCCATAGGACTCCTTGTAATGATCGACGTAGCTATATTTCTTTTCTCTTTCATTAGCAAGAACTGATAAAGGCAAAGTCATAATTCGTTTTCCTAAATCTTCTCAAGTATCAGGTCACGAACTTTTATACTTTACACAACATATCTTTGTGCATCTCCTAATCTTTCCTTTCTGCTTAGCGTTCAGCATGAAAATAGGATTTGGATCTTAGGCGGTTGTCTAGTTGAGCGATTGCTGTGCTTGCACGACTATCCAGGGTAACAATTTCAAATAATAATAATAACAATAATAATAATAATAAACCTAAATAATATGAACACTGAACACACACCGAAATAATATCTTTAGCTTAATGCTTTTACATCTGATGGCATAAGTCAAAGCAAATAATGGGGGGATAGGGAAGAAATGCCGATTAATAATCCACGCCTTCAAAAGCACCCTGTGTTTTTTATTTGATCTCCACAATTATTTTTTGACAAGTATTCTATGAACACGTGCGCAAATGACATGGCGAAACCCTCCTTAATATTAAAACAATATCATTATGACTAATTCTTGTATCTTTAGCAACTACTCGTGAAAGTGTTACAAGTAAAGTTATTGTTGTGTTTACGAGTGGAGAGTAAAAATAATTCCCATAAGATACTTATCAGTCGTAATTGAGTGTAATTAATAAATTACCATTGCCTTCAACATCACGTAAAGATGAAATTATTTTTTGAAAAAGATCCTTTCAAAAAACGTTTTTTTTTTGTATAATTAATGCAATTCTTTTTGTTTGATGTTTCGTAGGGAATACAGCCTTTAATCTTGTATGATATACCCTCGCAATGCTAGATTAGACAATATTTAAAGTAAATTAAGCATCCTTGATGCCCTTAAGTGAATTAATTCTCGTGAGAACAAAACTTTTGTTTTAGCGAGAACTAAATTTTACAGACGACTTTTTATTTATTATATGAAAATATTACGTACTAACAAAACGTGTGATTTCGCATTATTTCACACGCTAAACGTATATAGATAATATTTGGAGTAAAAATTTGGGATCAAAAATTAAATTGTTTTCACATGCCTGTATAAATTGGTAGATGTTGCAGTTTTCTATTGTTCTTTGACCATATTTCTATATATTGCAGTTTTAACTGTTGTTAAACAAATTGGACGAAAAGAAAAGAAGAAATATGAAAGTAAAAAATAAAGTCATGGAAATCTTGTTAACCTTGAAAATTAAGTTTTAGTCCCGTTTATAAGCCAACTGGGTTTATACTGCCTTAAATTTTCCGGGGGATCAATTCTCTTTAATATTTTCAATATTCAGACTTTTTTAGCAAAGAGTTGTAACACAACCATACTTTTTCGCTTCCTCAAAACTCAGTATAGACTTCGTTATGTTTTGTAAAGTGGAGTACTGTTTTCCTATTAACAACTTTTACATTAAAACAAGTGTATTCCAAATATTAAGTTTATTCCAGAACATTTTTGTTTATATGGTTTCTTGGTGATGTACAAAATGGCTGATATTAATGCAATGCAATGCAAATGTATTTGGACCTCTGAAAGCTGTTCTCATTTATCAAACTTCTTTCCGGTCGCATGAATTAATGATTTTCGTCATCTCTTTTAAGATATTTTTTTATAGCAAATGTTTTTTTAATTAGCAATTATTGGTAATTAAATAGCACGTGTTTTGTTAACTGCTTTGCAACGAAAAAAAAATTGTTCCTTATAGAAATATTCTCAAGTAGATTATAAAACGATCAATAATTTGCTCCAAAGAACTCCTATGGGTTTTACGAAGATATAAGCGTCTTTATGTTTTTGCTTTTGTTCTATAAGAAATAAAAAAAAATAAAATAGGCTCAATTAAAGAATAAGTTAAAGAATGGAGAAAAATAGGAAATAAATAGAAATATTCTTGTTCTCTTGTAGTGTAAGCATATAATAAATTAAAATAATAAAGTAACAGTCTTTTTACTTTTACATAATTTTAGAAGATAGAAAACATTTTCAAAAGGATAGCGTAAATGACTAATTAGGCGTTTATTGAATCTTGCAATCTAAGGATGGGTGATTAATTGGATTGTAAGTTACTCGGGCACTGGGCGCTTATTGAGAATAACTGAACCCTCCACACCAGATTTTTGAAGATGATTTAATTCTCCTTTCTACATGCCTTATATATTTAAATATATCTATTGATATCTTAAAGTTGAATGCTCATGAGTTATGGCTAATAGACGGTATGTTGGTATTCCGGCCTTGCAAAGTCGCCAATTCACTTTGTACGGAGTATAAGGGTTTAATGTATTTACAACACATGTTATCTTTTTTATTTTAATTTTTTCAAATTATAATACTGTATATAAAATAAAACATATGTACGCCAGGCGGTTGTTGATAATAATAATCCCAATGTGGGCGGTTAATGAGACACTGGGCGCATAATCCGTCATTTACGATATTATTTCAACCAAGCCTAACTGTTTGAAAGAGGAGGAAGGGATGAAAATCTAGATTTACACTTTAGAAAATCAATAGTCACTAATCAGAAAGTCATTTTACGATCTTACGTTATTCGTTTGTAGCTAACAGGATAATTCTAACTTGCATCATTTTAGACTCGATTCATGTTAGTTAAACATAACATTACTAACATGTATGAAACCTTTGGAACCTAATTATTATTAGAATAAGACCCTTTAGAAATCTCCTAGAACCTTTCTTCCTTATGCTTCACCACTTCTTAAAAGGGTCTTTAATGTGTTTAATTTTATGGTTGTTTAATTTAATCGTTAACTTTGAACTCACACAAAAAGTAATATTTTGCTTCTCTTGCATTTTTCAGAAGCCGCTCCATGTGCAATATTTTTGCAGCAATCATTAATTACAATCAAGAAATGAATCAAACGCCTGTCATTTATAGTAACACAGGACATGCTCACAAGTTTTATTACAATGCGCCGAATAATCACATTTCACAACCACCCCACTAAATGACCAATAAAATTATCGTAAAAAGAAACTTAAGAATTTATCATACGGTTAGCGTAGGTTTGACGAATTTATAATTAGCACACTTGCAAAATAATTACAACGGTTAATGATCTTGGAACAGCATAAAAGCAGGGGATATTTATTTTCTCCCTCACAACACAATTTGGTTCAGACTGAGAATCAATCAGGTAATACAAGTCTATTTCTTTTATTTCTGTTAACAATAAACACACTAAGTGCGTGGAATTTTATAATAATATTTCGTTTAGATATGAAGTTGTTAGCGTTTTTACTCGTTTGTGGCGTGTGTGCATTTGCACTTGCTGAAGAAGCAACACAAGAAGAAGTCAATGATGTTGAAGTGACTGAAGAACAAGATCCGTCTTACTTACCTTACTGTAAGTTTTCTTTCGACTTAGTAATATCGTACAAACATCTGTTTCACATTAATACGTGAATTGAACAACTACGCTTAACTAACGCTAAGCAATATTACATTTTAGGTGGAGCCTACGTTCGATACAACCCAAAAACACACTATTGTCATCACCGCAAACTGTACTTGAAGAAATACTATAGCTTCTGTGGAAAAGTCATCTATGACATTCGAACACATTTCTGCTTCCGATACAGAGTTTATTCCAAACGAGTGCATTATCTCTGTGCAAAACGACGTGTCTGCCACAAAGCCAGTCAGTTCTGCTATAAAGGAAATTGTTATTTAAAGAAGAAGTATTTCGTCTGTAATGGCCGACGTGTGTGCAACAAATGGACCCAATTCTGCTTCAAAGGTGTCTGCTACTTGAAAACCAAATACTTTGTTTGTAATGGCCGACGTGTGTGCAACAAATGGACCCAATTCTGCTTCAAAGGTGTCTGCTACTTGAAAACCAAATACTTTCTTTGCAATGGCCGACGTGTGTGCAACAAATGGACCCAATTCTGCTTCAAAGGTGTCTGCTACTTGAAAACCAAATACTTTCTTTGCAATGGACGACGTGTGTGCAACAAATGGACCCAATTCTGCTTCAAAGGTGTCTGCTACTTGAAAACCAAATACTTTGTTTGTAATGGCCGACGTGTGTGCAACAAATGGACCCAATTCTGCTTCAAAGGTGTCTGCTACTTGAAAACCAAATACTTTGTTTGTAATGGCCGACGTGTGTGCAACAAATGGACCCAATTCTGCTTCAAAGGTGTCTGCTACTTGAAAACAAAATACTTTGTTTGTAATGGCCGACGTGTGTGCAACAAATGGACCCAATTCTGCTTCAAAGGTGTCTGCTACTTGAAAACCAAATACTTTGTTTGTAATGGCCGACGTGTATGCAACAAGGGAAGCCAATTCTGCTTCAAAGGAACCTGCTACTTGAAGAAGAAATACTTCGTTTGTGGTGGTCGACGTGTGTGCAACCGATGGACTCAATTGTGCTACAGAAACGTTTGCTATAACAAATCCACCCATGCCATCTGTGGAAAATCAGTTTATGCCAAGAGAACACATCGTTGTCATTATGGTAAAGTTGTTGCCATCCGCTCATACTATTAAATGACTTAAAATAAAAATGTATTGTATTATAAGTGGTGTTTGGGATAACATTTATGAGATTTATAAAAGCTATATCGCTGAATTTTTTTCTCTTTCCTCGTATACATTAATGCCGGTATCATTTTTTAATGCTCTCTCATACCACTAAATTATTAAAACTCATGATTTTGAACATGTTACCTTGACATGTGGTGCTATAATTATTGCTTCAAAATGTTAGATTTATTTTTGATCACTCCTAAAAACGATTTTGGCTTTGGTGGCAGAAATAGAAAATAAAACGTGATTGAAAGACAAATAAAATATTCGTAAAAAATATATTAACACTGTATAGAAAATATTTTATGCAAAATTAAGCGATTTTGATTCAAATTGTCCATTTTTTGATAAATATATAAAATTACATTGGACCATATGTTTAAGTGATATACATGAAAGTAAAAGACTTGTGGTGAATAGATCTTAATTATTGTATTAGACGTACACATAAACTAAAAACTATCTGAAAATTCCTCGAAATGACTTTCCAGAATTTAACCGACATAAGCAATTACCTTGATCTTAAATCAATCTTGCTGAAAGAAAGAACTTTAACATTTTATTTTTTTTCACGAAAGCTGTGTTAATTTGTTCTCCAGACAATGTTTTTTTTAAAGAATGGCAATGTATATGACAACGGTTTGTAATACACCTATCTCTTTCAATCCGCAACTTGGCGCGGAAAAAAGTTTTGTTTTGACGTCGTGTAACATATCACAAAATATTTTTGAGATTGCAAATTTAAAAATCGTTGCCGGCTATGTGGCGATGTAGAACGCATGCGTACACACAGTTTTTAAAGATTTTTTTAGATTTTGGTGGTTATATCTTTTTTATTATTTTAAGTTTTTTTTTTACAAATTTTAAACAATCTACTGGAGATTTTGAGGCCCTCTTCCCCCAGAATTGCAATTAAAATGATTTTCTACATAAAAAATTGAACGTAGGATGTTATGACAAAAATTAGGGATATTTCTTTCCGTAAAAAAACTTGTGCTACCCTCTTCAAATAGCTAATATTTATTTTTTACTCCAGTGTTTTTTTTAAAAAAGTTTATTTGCTTCTACCTTAAGTTAAGATGAATCTTCGTGAAATTACTAGAAATGACTTCTTTGTTAAAATTATTTTAAAAAAATAGTTTTTCTCGATAAATTTTCTTTTCCGACTCGAGCAGGTTCAATTAAAGGCTACCTAATTTCAAGAAATAGGCCTAACAAATTACAATTGCGAAAAAAGGGCACGGAGATTTGTGAAATAGTATCGCGAAAATAAGTTGTCATGAGCCATAATAATCTCATAATTGACACGTTTTATACCTCATGGAATTTTTATATCTATGTTCGGTTAGGATATGATTGTTCCAATTAATTAAATCAATATGGCAGGATTATTTCAATAGGATTGAGCCCCAAGGGTCGTAGGTCAGGAACGAGCTTCCAACAAACTGGGTGGAGAAAGCTTACAACGTTATTTCATCCGACATGGAAATGGTCCTTTGATGTCTGTGGTATTACAACCGCAGACAAAAACCAGGTCAGAAATGGTACCTTTTACGCCAGCTGCATGGAGAATGCATGCACACATCTGCAAAATGATGACAACGAAGAAGAAGAAGAAGACCCTTTCATTTTGTAATCTTGTTTATAGTTAAAGTTGAAGTTTCTGATACGAAAAAGATGATAAAAAAGAAACTTATAAATGTATCCATTTTATTTCCTCTCTGATAGGAAAAATGTCAACCCGCACTATAATTAGAGGAAAATTGAAAATTACCAACATTCCATCCGCACTAATAATAAGAGGAAAATAAATTGTTCAATTTTCGAAAAAAAGGCCATCCGCACTAATTAGAGGCCGCACTAAATTAGAATAATTACGGTAGTACAGGTATGCAGTATTTCAAAAATTAAATGAAGCGCACATTATAGTGTTTCTTGTGTAATATATTTTTCAAAAAATAACTTTCCTGCAACTTTACCCGATATAAAAACGCAGTTTGCAACCCATTTTTACGCCGTCATAGCAAAAACAATCCGCCGACATTTTTTATTTTTTTTGGCGGAATAAGTTTTCGTGAAAGTTCAAAAATTAATCGTGACAACAGACTGAGCGCTTAGTACAGGTAAACCGTATCGCACATGCCTATAGGCGTAATACCCTTTTCAGAAAAAACTTCATCACAACTGCGGTTTTAATAAAAACATAGAAAACAGCCCAATGTTACCCCTCTAGCCATAAAAATCACTCAGCCATTTTTTTTTGTGGATTAAGTTTTCGTGAAGCTTGAAAAATTGTCAGTGTAAATAAAAACACATCCTACAGGCTGTGTTCACAAAATTCAATGCAGTTAAAAATAAACCCGAAGTATCACAGGTTAATGAAGATTGTTCTCTCATTAAAAAACTGTAGATCTTTTTTTACTTTTTAGCTAGGTAGCTAGCAGCAAATTGTCTAGATAGCCCCTAGCTGTAACTTAGAAAAATCAGATTGGTAAAAATAACACAAATAGAGATAATGCTGGCTTAGATCAAAAGCTGTCGCACGATACTGAACAACAAGGATAGCTAACTTGTTTTTTATTCTCCCTTTAAACCTGTACATTCGTAGCCAAAAACTTAAAATTGGTGAGTTTAAGATTTGTATGTGGCTAAAAAACGTGACAATATATTGATCTTAACATGTAAAAACGTATAAAAACTTTTAGCAGACAAAAATGTAAAGAAAAACAGCCTTGACTTTTCAGCGTCAACGCCACAGCATTCTAAATGGTTTCATATTCCTTTGTCCATAAAAATCGGTCCCTGCGGGGATTTTCCAAAATAAAGATGCACGCAACCCTTTTGAAAATAACAGGGCTATTACTAAAGCGATAAGTATAGTCTCAGACATCGTGTTATTATACCCATCATGCTAGCTCATAATAAAACTTAAAGACAGCCTATATTAAAAAAATTTGCCTAATCCAGATAAAGTTTTTTCCCAGCAGCTCTAAATATTGCTTTTAAGGCGAAAGTCGAATTAGAATCTTACTAGTTTAGGAATTTTTAAAAATGACCAGTGTATCCGGTGCTAGGATTATTGTTAGTCGCACTGTAAAGCTCAGGAACTAAGAAACCCCGGGGATGAGGATAGAAATGTTTTATGGCTTTTGAGTACGGTTGTTAATAGAGTTTAAACGTTTTTATTTCACAATCAGTCATTTGCCTGTCGGCAAACTTGAGTTTTATGTCGGCAATATATATTTTGTTTCGCGATCCGACGCTCAATAAAGAATTTTTGTTAACACGTCGGCGTTCTTCTTTGGAATTGCCAAGTGCCGTCGTAAATTAGAAAGTCTGACAATGTACAGGAAGCTGAAAATCCGAAAACCTTTCTTATCATTTTTGTTGATCTTTTCTTGTAATATATAATTTTATGATACGGTCTTTATATTTTCTTAGGACGGCATTTTTGATGTTTTAAAGTAAATTTAATATGAAATCGGCGACAACTACAACAACAATTGCCGTATCCTGCGATAAATTTTCGTGACTGCACATACCAATATAACTAGGACAACTAAGGTTTAGAAAACTTGATGAATAGGAAGTAGTTATAAATTGTCCATGAGTTACCGTAAAGTAACCTAAATTTAACGTCATGTCATGAAAAAATGAGCGCAACCGTTTAAAAGAAAATACGAAGTTTTTATAAACAGTAGCATGGTCTTCATTTTTACAATCCGCTGTTCACGAAAGCATGGCGAAAAGTCTAAATTCTTTAGACAATTTTTGGAGCTGGATCAATCACTTTAACCTTAGGTAACACAGAAGAATGACAGCCAAATTAGTTGGAATAAATTTTTATCTATATTGTATGCCTTCTTGCTTGGGAGTGAAAGTTGGCAGCGGACTAAGGACGAGTATTATTAGTAGACGCATTCTTTCTGTGCATGTAAAAAGACTCGTGTTTCACTACGCACAAAGTTTCATATACACACTACGCAATTGATATGTTTTAAAAAATATATTTTTACTACGAGTAGCAAATAAATCACAAAGCCAATATATATGTGTAACTAATCAACAATTTTATCGGGCTCTCAACATGGTCACGAAGAAAAATGCAACGATCACGCTAAGCAATGACAACAGCAAATTTGGAAACTGTAGGGTTAGAGAAAGTTTCTTTTTGACCGTTGTCTTGTGAAAAATCCGTTTTTAACTATAGGGATTTTTTCTGTTTGTGTTTACACACGTGTTATTAAGATAAATATTTCTCTATCCACATACAAATACTAAACAAATAAAATTTAAGATTTTGGCTACTTAGCACCGATTATAAGCTAGCTAGCTAGCTGGTATTTTTTGTGTCTGCCTGTTACCTATAAATGCATTTTATCCCAGGCAACTTTATTCTGATTCTTTTAACAATAACACTTACTCCACAAACGACATACCTAAAAAAAGGAATGTATTTCATGAAACTGGGAAGGTTGTCTATCAAAGACTCCAGGACATATTTGAAGGTTATAAATGATCCTTTAAAGAAAAAGGAAGTCTTGACTTTTAAGATCATATTGTTCATTTCTACTCATTTGACCGCCTAAACCCCATAATTACACAAATGAATTTGGTGAAAAAGATGTTTTTTCTGGACAGTGACATCGAAGACGAATGAATTTTGATTTATTTTAAAGTCGTAAAAAAATTGATTACCCCACCGGATATTTTTTTTCAATTTTTCCTTGCTCATAAACCTCTTTCGATGAAGTTTTTTGTGTACTTTCGAGTACTGTAACATGCGCACCCTTAATTTAGCCCTCCCATTGCCCATTAATAACCCAGCCCCTTTAAAAACTGAAGTAGAGTCTTCTACTAGTTTAAATCTCTAACGTTAAATAAGGATGATATGATGTGACAGAAGAAAAGGAAGAAGTTATTACTATGAATTTATGTTAAAAACTGATTTTTTGACACATTTTTTAATGAAACACGGTGACATCATGTGGTAACGACACCCATTTCATCTATACTTACCAGAAAACGAATTCAAACCTAAAATCTATCTCTCTTAAACAAACGCAAGAAAAAGCGTAGCATATCCCCCTAAACTAAAAGCTGCCTAAAAATAATTTTAAATCTTCGTTATTTTTATTTAATACTTTGCCCCTAAAGGTGTCAATTTTGCTAGCAACCCCCGCCATTATTGAGCAAAGTCCAACCTGGTTTTTATATATTTGATATGATGTTAACCGGCGGCAGCGCAATAGGCTTTAGTGAGCAGATTTTCTAACTTAGCAGGTACGTTGGTATACGTAAGTGTACGTATGTGTTTATAGAGATATAAAAAAATGTGTGTGCGCCTGCTCGAGAAACAATAACTTTTGTAGGTTAATTTTGACATTCACTGTTCTTCATTCAACCCCATAAATTTTAACGTTTTTAGATCGCACGTGCAGAAAAATATTCGTCTACCGACTCTATATATTTTTTATTTCTATTTTGATGACAGATCGACCAAAAAAATATTTTCGCTGCCCGTAGAACGACTAATTAAATTGCCTTCGCCTTATCTTAAGCGTTCAGCGACAGCTTAAGAAAAAAAGTGCATGATTATTATTGCATTTTTGTATTTAAAATTTTGATAAACAAACACCTCTATATAATATATAATGTCAAGTTTTTAGTATTTTTTGTTTGGAACAACTTTTCCGTAGTGGCATTGGTATTGGATTTTGTGGTAGATGGCTTTTCCACAGTAATCATAGAGTGCTTTCTTGTAAAGTAGTCCTCCATGACACCAGTAGTACTTCTGGACATAGATTTGTTTTCCACAAACAGCATGTGTAGCTTTGTTGTAGCAGTTGTATTTGTGACAGAACTGAGTGTATCGATCGCATACGCGTTGGTTTCCACAAACGAAGTACTTAGATTTCAAGTAACACGAACCTCGGAAACAAAATTGAGAGTGTAAGTTGCAAATATTGTGTCCGCAGATTCTGTACCATCTTTTGTTGTAGCATTGTCCTTTAAAGCATAAATCGGTGAGTCGGTTGCATACACGTCGGTTGTGGCAAATGAAATATTTGCTCGTTTGGTAGCATTTTCCCTTGAAGCAGAATTGGGAGTGAAGGTTGCATACATTATATCCACAGATCTTGTACCATCTTCGGTTGTAGCAGTTTCCCTTGAAGCAGAAGTCGGTGTGTCGGTTGCATACACGTTGATTGGCGCAGATGAAATACTTGGTTCTGAGATAACACTTGTTGCGGAAACAAAAATATTTGTGTTTGTTGCAAACATTGTATCCACAGATAGCGTAGTATTTTCGAAGGTAGCACTTTCCTTTGAAACAAAATTCGGATCTTTTGTGACAGACGTTCCAACCACAGATGGAAAAGGAAGATCTAAGGTAACATTTTCCTTTGAAGCAAAATTGCTCTTTTCTCTTGCAAAGGTTGTTTCCGCATGCTCTGTAGAGGCTTGATGGATGAGATTTTCCTTTGAAGCAGAAATGTGTTCGGATGTCATAAAGATATTTTCCACAATAACGATAGTACGTCTTCAGGTAAATTTTTCCATGATAGCAGTGATGTATGTTTGAATTGTAACTAGGGTAGGCTCCACCTGGAAGACAAAAAGTAGCATTAATAAATGGTCTTCGTTGTACCAGATGGATATATGTTCGTGTAGAAATTGTAGCAACAATATTTGTTTACATTTTTACTCATTAATATCTGAAAACATCAGAGGTATTTATGGATGGGAAGTTTTAAAATAATGAGTATTTTGCAAATAAAAATAAAGATACGTACATGAGTAACTTGGATCTTCAGTTTCAGCTACTTCAGTGTCTTCACTTTTGCTTGCATCCTCTTCAGCAAATGCAAGTGCGATGGTAGCGAATAACGCTAACAGTATGTAAACCTTCATATCTATAGAAAATATTATTGTTTATTATATTATAAATCCCAACACTTGATTATCTTTGAAAGCGTTATTTTGTTGTAGTCTTACCTGAATGTTGCGCCTTGAGTTTATACAACACAAATCTGATGAGAACTCTTTTAACTTTTCCTCACTTATATACAGTAAGCAAAGCTATTAACAATGCATCGTCATAATTTCGTACTCTATTAAGAAACCATAAAGTACCAAGCCTCGTGAAAATTTAACCAGATAGGTGTCATCAATTGTGTATAATTGCCAATCAGAGTGGCGTTGCAGTGGGCGTAACATGTGCGACCCAATATATCTGTTGCTAAGCTTATAGTTGTAAGTGTATACTTTATTAGAATCATGCAGTGAAGGATTAGGATATTATAATTTACACCATGTGTTGACTTATCTGCATTAATAATTACGACTAACCAAAATTGAGCAATTACTGTTTTTTAAAACTCTTTTGAAATATTTATTCTTAATATTTTACGCTTCCGAGTTTGTTAAAAAATAAAAAATTCAAGCTGTATACGTTAAATGTTCTGTACTTCTTCTTTGGGATAAATTATTGGGCGCATTCATGGATTTTCAAAATTTCAACCAATACAAATGTTTCCGGTGCAATATAAAACTTTCTAAGCCAATAAAGACTAGGGCTTTATGTCTTGATCCCTAAAACCTTTTTTCTATCAGTGTACTTTTGCTTGCTGCTTTTTAACTTTTTATTACTTTTTTTTATTACTTTTTATTAGTTTATGTTTCGTTTAATACACCATTAGATCATACTGTTGGTATAAAACTTTAAGAGGATTTATTTATTTGTTCTCCAAATTAACGTCCGGTTAAAAAAAGAAGAAATCTTTAAAACAAAAATATGATCTAAAACAGTAGTTTGTGATGTCGAATTGACTTAGCAAGGACTATACGCAATAATTTAATGATACTAAACATGACTTTATAATGAATCAATGCTAAATCAGAAAAGTTGTGCTTTCATAGGTCCGAATTGTCGCCAACTTTGTTAGTAAATAGGCGAAGAAATAATTCATAGATTTTGCGATGTCACTTATATTTCTTTGAAATAATTATAAATGATAAAATAAAGTTTTATATGAATAAATTGCGACGGCATTTTGTTTTCTCCGTTATTTCTCCATTAAGGCTTTCGGGGTATGCCATTTGATTGCTATAGCTCGATGACCTTTAAACTTTAGAAAACTGTTTTTTGCAAAATATTCTGTGTACTAAATATTTCGAAGGCTTTTGTTCATAAATACTGGGTATTTCTTTACAAAACTCCATATGAGTCGTCTTCCAGAAAAGGTTTTATACATTTTATTTTGGCTGTTTGAAAACCACTAGCAACGTTTCCAAATAATAGATCATTGAATTCACAACAAAAGTGATTTTACTCTACTTATTACATCTTAATAACTTAAACACGTTTTTAAATAGTTTCCAAGTATAGCTGTAAAAAAAAATAACACTGATATAGGGTTAATGTATGCGATAATAAATAGCTATTTTGGGAAATGTGCTCGTGCATCTGTAATTGGCAAAAATTATACCTCGCATCAACCAAAGTAGCTAACTTTCTAAAGCTGTTAAACAGAACACTTGTTTTTAAAACCAACACAAAGTTTTTTTGTATTTTTGTATTTTACAGGCTCAACTTGTTGCTTGTTGATTATATACATGAGAAACAAAACTCATGTATTTTTGCTTGCTCAGCTAGGCTGATGTGCCAAATGCCATGCTTCTTATAGGTTTTGTCATTTTTAACACATTTGAGCCTCGTGATGCTGATAAGATGCTTAAAAAGTGTGTATTTATGTTGTTGTTTTTACAAAAAATAATCGAGTGTTTGTTGACGATTAGATGCTCAATGATTCTCAAAGATAGTCACACTAGTCAGATAAGCCTTATCTCACTACTGTATTTCGTGATTAAAAGTACTTGCGCAATGGATATTGCGGGTTACTCTTAATGTATATCATCATTGAATTACCACGAATGCAATTTTGAATTAATAGTAATAAACAAAACACCAGCTTATGTTTTGTGCTTGTCCTGCTACGCCTGTCTACCAGACATGTATCACAGCGTCCAGATCACAGTTGTTTTATATATTCGGAGCAATTTTATTGTTATGTCAATGCCATTGAAAATTCAAATTTGGATTCGTACTTTGATAAATCCAGATTGTAACTTATTGGAAATTCAACTAAACGAAATAAGGTTCATTTATTAAAGAGCTTCTCATATTAACTAGAGCAACTTAAAGAAACAAAATATGGTACAACGTTGCTCTTATTTGAACTCAGGTTTGAGGGTTTACTTTGTTCCAGGGAGCTTACTCAGTCATTTACAGCATTGGAAGTGATTATTGTTCTGGGTAGTGATGTGGTTTGGTTTGTAATGTGCGATAATCACATATTTATTATTTTTAGCATAATACTAATTATTTATTAAGCAATACGACTTTTAATCAGTGCCGTTGTTGACAACATATTTTTCAATCAAAACAGCGTGCTGTAGCAACTTAAGCCGTTGACAATTGCGTGGTTAAGGTTGTTTTCCACTTCAAGAAAATTTCCCGCAAAACGGAATGTACAGAAGATAAATCTTCTGAGCATGCGTACTTAAAATGTTTGCATTAGCTACTTGAGTGGAAAATTTTCCGTTCCGGGGAAAACAGAATCGAGTTCAAATTTGCGTTTTGTGTGGAAACAACGGTAGAAAATTAGTTAGCCAATGAGATTATTTTATTTCGCAAGAATTGCGCTGTATTGAAATGTGTGCTATAATATGAAGTGGAAATTACCAGCAGAAACTTTTCTGTTCTGTTCTGTTCTAGTCCGTTCCGAAATTTTATTTCTCGCCCACCCAATTTCTGATTCCGTTTGAAACCTTTTGTGCACTCTCCATTTAAAAGCTGAGCATTCCTATTAAATACATTTCTTTATAAATCTAGTAAGCTTAGTGCACTGTTAACTCTTTGAAATCTATTCTTAGAAATCATAAACCTTCGAATATCAATAAATTATTCTTTTCAGCATTGTCTTAAAGGTAGTATTGTCTGTTGTTTCCTGATTAAAACACGTTGCCATTAAAATACTTTTTACTCACGGATGAATACTAATAAACTAAAGCCGTTTTTTTTATTACAGGTTTGAGGACATATATCAATGCTGGAGTAAATACGACTCTAATTATAAATATTCCCTAATTAGGAATTTTTTCAAGAAAACTGCAACTTCTTATCGTATTTTTTTTCCTGAAAATATGTCGTGTTATAACAGAACAGATCTTGTTATATACACCGGTGACTCTCTCTGTCCTTAACTCGCAGGGGACTGGAACATATCTTCCGTTCAGGGGAAATTAAGATATAGGGAGACGAATAAAAAAGCTACTGCAATATATGTTTTAAATAGGGAGATGTCAAAGATACAGTTTCATATAAAGATCCATTGTGTTTATATGAGTCTATTGCGACGACGCAAAATGTAATATTTGTTTTCTACAAGAATAAGCAGAAGAGTGCCATCCTTAAGGGCATTTCAATCAAAGCATGAAAAAAATGATTTTATTTCTTATAATCGCATCGAAGCGGCGTTTTTTCGCTCATGCAATACAATGTAAAACATTATACAGAACTGAGTAATATTTTTGTTGGTATTGATATCCGGTGGAATAGAAATCGCAGTATAACTTAATTTGCACATTCCAATAAATTCCATCGTTCGATGCGTTTATTAATACTCATGTCAAGATAACTTAGGAGTACAATAAATAGGTAAAAACATATGGAGAAAATAATAGAAAATAAGTTTGTTGTTTTTTCGCGCTGCAGCTACTAGAAATAAATAGGACTTGCCATCATATCACGTTTCTCTTTCTGTTTGATATTGTGTTGTTTCTTTCTGTTCGATATTGTGTTTGACAAAACGTTTTTGAATATTTATACAGACATTTCCAGAATGACTCTTTTCCATTCGCTTTTAGCTCCGTGGCATGATCTGATGGTATGAGAATATTTTAATCTTTATCTTTTAGCGCTTTTCCGTTCGGTTTACCATAGTATCTCACTTTTTAATACGCCTTATCAATTTATTTAGGTTTTCAGTTATCATGTCCTATATTAATCACACAGGCATTACTTTTTCTGAAACAACAAGCGTATAAAAAAATACTGTTATGCATTTGCACATTTTTATATTTAATAGTATATATTTATATCCAATATAACTTCCATTGCTTGGAAAATGTCATCATTATTTGTATGAAGAAGTATTAATTCTTTTTCAAAAGGTGATTGAACAAAAAATGTTGCCATACGGCTTTCAATTACCATGTTTACTTTACCGAGCATATGCAGCACGACGTTAAGGTAGCTTTTACATGAACCCGAAATGAAAATTCATGTAGGGACGCATAAAGCTACTAGTATCGCAGAACCAGAGGATTGTATTTACATTCGGATACATCATTCACGTATATTTTGTTTTAGGTCTTAGCTTTGCAATATTTCTAATGTATTTTTCTAACTCCAACAACTTTTTTACAAGAATAACGCGGAAAATTCGCTTTGAAATACATCTAATTTTAACACATAGATTTCTGTGAATCTTTGTAAATGTATCAACCTTAGAATGCATAAGTTTTTTTTTCTTACATATTAATGTTATTGTAAAAACAACAGTGAAGGAAGAATCAGAACGGAAAATCCAAACAAAAGTTCTATTCTCAGGTTAAATAACGATGTATTGCAGAAGATATACTTTGTGCAACAACTATAGTACCATATGTGTCTAAAGTAATTGCAACAGCAAAATGCCAAAATGCTGCAAATGAAGTTACCGCAAAAGAATGCATTCATTAAAATATGACGGCACGTGCAACAAATTCCTTGGAAACAAGATTTATCATAATTCAGACTGGAGAGCACGTTTTTCACCCACTCTTAACATCATAATAACTGGCTATTACTCCATATTAACGATGTACATCATAGCATTTGACTTTGCGTGGCTTTGCCATTGTGGTTGCATTAATTAATTTTAAATCCATAAAAACAACGTTGTTAATAGTTTGCCTGCTGTATAAAAAGAAGAGAATTCTGGACAGAATTCATCAGATTTTTCTTCTGTAAACTCACTGGTCGGAGTAGAAATTAGCAAGTAAGTACAAAAAATATCATGGTTAGTTTCTATGCGCTATAATTGTATTTTATATTTTGTTATCACCGCAATTAATTATCTTTTAGAAATGAAGATTTACATACTGTTAGCATTGTTCGCTACCATCGCACTTGCATTTGCTGAAGAGGATGCAAGCAAAAGTGAAGATACTGAAGTAGCTGAAACTCAAGATCCAAGTTACTCATGTACGTATTTTTAGTTTTTACAAAATACTCATTCACTTAAAACTTCACATCTTTAAATACCTCTGATGCTTTCAGATAACAATGAGTAAAAATGTAACCAAATATCGTTGCTACAATTTTTACACAAACGTATATCCATTTGGTACAACGAAGACCATTTATTAATGCTACTTTTTGTCTTCCAGGTGGAGCTTACCCAAGTTACAATTCAAACACACATCACTGCTATCATGGAAAAATTTACCTGAAGACGTACTATCGTTATTGCCAAAATTATCTTTATGACATCCGAACACATTTCTGCTTCAAAGGAAAATCTCATCCATCAAGCCTCTACAGAGCATGCGGAAACAACCTTTGCAAGAGAAAAGAGCAATTTTGCTTCAAAGGAAAATGTTACCTTAGATCTTCCTTTTCTATCTGTGGTTGGAACGTCTGTCACAAAAGATCCGAATTTTGTTTCAAAGGAAAGTGCTACCTTCGAAAATACTATGCTATCTGTGGATACAATGTTTGCAACAAACACAAATACTTCTGTTTCCGCAACAAGTGTTATCTCAGAACCAAGTATTTCATCTGCGCCAATCAACGTGTATGCAACCGACACACTGACTTCTGCTTCAAGGGAAACTGCTACAACCGAAGATGGTACAAGATCTGTGGATATAATGTATGCAACCTTCACTCCCAATTCTGCTTCAAGGGAAAATGCTACCAAACTAGCAAATATTTCATTTGCCACAACCGACGTGTATGCAACCGACACACCGATTTATGCTTCAAGGGACAATGCTACAACAAAAGATGGTATAGAATCTGCGGACACAATATTTGCAACTTACACTCTCAATTTTGTTTCCGAGGTTCGTGTTACTTGAAATCTAAGTACTTCGTTTGTGGAAACCAACGCGTATGCGATCGATACACTCAATTTTGTCACAAATACAACTGCTACAACAAAGCTACACATGCTGTTTGTGGAAAACAAATCTATGTCCAGAAGTACTACTGGTGTCATGGAGGATTACTTTACAAGAAAGCACTCTATGATTACTGTGGAAAAGCCATCTACCACAAAACCCAATACCGATGCCACTACGGAAAAGTTGTTCCAAACAAGCCATATTAAGAACTGTTTGATATTTTTTGTGTAAAGGTGTTTGTATAAATATATATAAAATAGAACATTAAATACTAATTTGGTATATTTTTTGGCTCTTTTTGTAGTAAAATAAAAAGTGTTAAGAAACAATTGTGCAACAATTTAATGCAAATACTTGTTGTACAACAAAGTGACACAGAAGATGTTACACAACGAAACTCTACAACAAATTCACAACAACTGATGCATAAAGATTACTGACTTTAATGGAAACACGTGTAGGGTGCAAGTATTTAAAGTGACGAAATACAGGGAATACTGCAGAGATTTGGAAACAAACGATTCAGTCACTGTTTTTAGATCCAAATTTGTCTAAATTTTCCTTTTTCTATTCATTAAAAACTTCCATTGATTATAAGCGGATACTGATCATAAGCGGATACTGATTTATGTTATACTTAAAAGTATCGACTAAAATGGCAAGGTATGTGTCATTGACTTTACTGTATCTGATATGAAAAGTAACTTCTTTTATGTAAACAAAAATATTAAAGCTAAATTTTTGAGTTGTTATTACAAATCAACAAAGAAATTATAAAAACACATATTTTCATACTTCTGGAACTTAGGATCATTCGATTTAAAACTTTTGTAAGTTGGGACAACAAATTTGAAACATTGAAATCATTGGGGTTAAGGTGAGCAACTTTTATTTCGTTAACATTTTTATGGTACACAATTTAAATACAGTGGGCATTGTATTTCACAGCACAGCATCAAAACCGGTCAGTATCAGTGTAATAATACCTTATCTTTTTTTTCACAATCATTCAGATAATTTTAAATGAACAAATGTTTGGCCTATTCACAGGTGAACTGGGTAAGTCTGTACGAAATTGTATATTGTCTATACAAAACAACATTTTCAAGAAAATATGGCTTACCATGTCAGTAAAATATGAATTTATTAACGTTTTCAGATAGCAATGTTTTGTATGTACAATACAATACTGGTCTGCAAAATGCAACAATTATTTCATAGTCATTCGGAAAAAAAATGGAGGGAAGGGTGGTGGACACAAGTACAAAACACGTTGTGCTAATGAAGCTTATAAAATGCAGATCAATAATAAATCAGTTTACACTTGTGAACAGAATTTCTTGGTTTAAGATAAAGAAATATATGTAAGTATAGTTACAAATAAAAAAACATTAGTTATAATGTTTCAGTAATATATGAGAATAATACACAAGTGCCTGATAGTTAGCTAGCTAGCTATCATCCAATGCAGGAAAGATGCATAAGAAGAATCCTTACTTGTCCTAGCAGCTGCAATTGTGTATGGTTATGGTCACGTGATTGAATAAATACAAATCTAAACATATTCAAGGGAACATCGTTACTTTTGATGATATTCCTAACCAGATCTTTGTTGAGCGACTATGATGATTTGTAAAATATTCATTGCTTTTTCACTTCTAGAATGTCTTCCTGAAACACACCTTATAATTGATACATCAGACAATTGACATAAACTAAAAACTGTTCTTTAAAAATAATTTGTAACTTACCGTCTTATCAGAAGTACATAAAAAAGGTTGGCCGACTGTTTCTGCTATGACGGGGTAGCAACGAGTTGTAAACTGTGTTTTTATTTCAGCTAAATTATATTTTAAAAAATATATTGCAACCGAAACACTAAAATGTTGTGGCCGCCTTACTAGATTCACGACATACTGCATACCTTTACTAAAACGCTCTACTTGAATGTATGACACCGTTTGCGGTACTTATTAGGCGGTGCACTGGGCGTTGAACGCCAGGCCGCACTGTTACTTATAGTTTAACTCGGCGTTTCAACGCCGGGTCTCCCGGCTAGTATATACATATTAAGAATATTTATATGTCACCGATACATTGTTTTATTTGATATCTCTTGTATCACTCAGCCTTTCGCTAATATTAATGCTCGTAAAGAATATCATTATAACCATCCTTGAAAATTAATACATGTAAAATGCTTTCTTGGAAGCTTTCTTGGAAGATGCAATGTTGTTAGTAGTCACATGAGTAACATACACTTTTTTCATATAATGACGTGAAAGCATTATAGATCAGGAGCGGGCTTACACATTGGCGAACTCGGTGATTGCCTAGGAAGAAATTTGGAAGTCCAACACACATTCCTGAATCTTTAAAAATGGATTCCATTTTCACTGCTCTCTACGTTTGTTGTTATTGCTCATTCTGAGTGCTTTGCCGAGTCTGAAAGATTTTGCCGAGCGTTACGGTACCGATTTTGTCCTATTTAATATTCAATCATACACCGGTCCCGTTCGATCTGGTAAACTCGGTGAGAAGCATTTCTCGACAACTGAGGAGTGCTCTTCGCAGACGCTAAATTTACGGCAGATTTCGGCAACCCCTAAACTAGCCACATTCAGCAAGATCATTGTTTATTATCACCGTTGACCGTAGCATCTGACATTCTCGGCGAAAAAAGCTGGTTCTTTAGTTTACTTATCAGCTAAGAACTATTCTTGCTAGCTCCAAATGAAAACGTGTGGTACATTAGCTAGCTAGCCATCTAGTTACTAAAAAATAAAGAGGCAGAAAATTTTGGGCAATGATTAGCTAGTCAAATTAAGTCAGCTCTTGAATAGTAGAAGAAGCTTCAGCTAGGTTTAAAAGTTTTCAAAGGGTTCTGATTAGCTGCAAACAGCATGTGAGTTTGGGAAACATCTTGAATAGAATTCAACGCACTTTTTAGTCTGTAAAGCATTTACGAAATAGAGATTTTCAGCCAATTAACTTCATAGCTACCGTACTTAAATTTTGAAATTACTTTTTTATGAACAAAAGCCTTAACATAACTCCATATAAGACGTTCAGAAAAATTTTACATTCTTATTCACAAACTCTTATACACTTATTTTGGCTGGTTAAAAACCACTAGCAACGTTTCCAAATAATATATCATTGAATTAACAACAAAAGTAATTTTCCTCTACTTATTACAGCTTAATATCTTAAACACGTTTGTAAATAATTTTAAGTATAAGTGTTAAGGGAAATAACACTGATATAGGGTTAATGCATGGGATAACAAATAGCTATTTTTGGAAATGTGCTTGTACATCTGTGATTGGTAAAATTTTGCCTCTTATCAATCAAAGTAACTTTGTAACGCTGTGGAACAGGACACATGCACACTGTTTTTAGAAGCAACACAAAATTTTGCCACAAAGTTTTTTTTAATTTACAGGCTCAACTTATTGCTTCTTATACTTAAAAGACCAAATTCATGTATTTTTGCTTGCTCAGCTAGGCTGATGTGCCAAATATCATGCTTCTTATAAGGTTGTTTCATTTTTAACACATTTGAGCCTCGTGATGCTGATAAGATGCTTAAAAAGCGTGTATTTATGTTGTTGTTTTTACAAAAAAAAATCGAATGATGGTTGACGATTAGATGCTCAATGATTCTCAAAGATGGTCACACTAGTCAGATAAGCTTTATCTCATTTATTTCATGATTGAAAGTACTTGCACAATGGATTTTGCGGGTTACTCTAAATGTATATCATCATAGAATTACCACGGACGCAATTTTGAATTAATAATAATAAACAAAATACCAGCTTATGTTTTGTGCATGTCCAGCTACTTGGATTCTTACTTTGATAAAACCAAATTGTAAATTCACACTCTTATTGGAAAATCAAATAAACGAAATAAGGTTCATTTATTAAAGAGCTTCTCATATTAACTAGAGCAACTTAAAGAAACAAAATATGGTACAACGTTGCTCATATTTGAACTCAGGTTTGAGGGTTTACTTTGTTCCAGGGAGCTTACTCAGTCATTTACCGCATTGGAAGTGATTATTGTTCTGGGTAGTGATGTGGTTTGGTTTGTAATGTGCGATAATCACATATTTATTATTTTTAGCATAATACTAATTATTTATTAAGCAATACGACTTTTAATCAGTGCCGTTGTTGACAACACATTTTTCAATCAAAACAGTGTGTCATAACAACTTTAGCTGTTGACAATTGATTGGTTAGGCAATATAATGCGCTTTTTCTAACCTCTAAAAAGATTTGTGGTGTTATTTCAACTAAATGAATTCGAAATTTTCTTTCTCACCCACCCAATTTTTTATTTCGTCTGAAATCTTTTGTGAACTCTCCATTTTAAAAGCTGAGCATTCCTATTAATTTCATTTCTTTCTGATGAATCTTAGTTTGGAAAGGTTACAAATTCAGTAAGCTCAGTGTACTGTTAACTCCTTGAAATCTACTCCTAGAAATCGTAACCGTTCGAATATCAATAAACTATCCTTTTCAGCATTATCTCTAAGGTACTATTGTCTGCTGTTTCCTGATTAAAACACGCTGCCATTAAAACACTTTCTACGCACAGGTTAAATACTAATAAACTAAAGCCGTTTTTTTAATTACAGGTATTGATATCCGGTGGATTATAAATCGCATATAACTTAATTTGCACATTCCAACTCCATTGTTTGTCGTGTTTATTACTACTGATGTCCAGATAACTTAGGAGAACAATAAATAGATCAAACATATAGAGGAAATAATAGAAAATAAAATATGCTTTTTTCTCCTTGCAGCTACCACAAATAAACAGGACACCTAAACTCTTGCCAATATAGATTTGTATGCTCGAATCAGAAAGTAAAGGTAAAACCAAAACTCTAAAACTAGACATTCATAAACCGCGCAAAAATAACCACCATTTTGCTATTGTGTTTTTACTTCTCTTTGATATTGTTCGACAAAACTTTTTCGCATATTTATACACACCTTTCCAGAATGACTCTTTTAATACGTCTTATCAATTTATTTAGATTATCAGTTATGTTAATTGTCCTATATTTATCGCAAAGGCATTATTTTTTCTGAAGCAGCGAGTGTATAAAAACAATTAGCTGCATACTGTTATGGTTTTGCACATTGTTATATTTAATAGTATATATTTATATCCGATATAACTTCCATTGCTGGAAAATGTCATCATTATTTGTACGAAGAAGTAATAATACTTTTAAAAAAAAGTGATTCAACGAAAAATGTTGCCATACAACTTTTGATTACCATATTTAGTTAACCGACAATGGCAAAATGCCAAAACGCTGCAAATGAAGTTAACGCAAAAAAAGTGCATTCATAAAAACATGACGGAACTTTATTATTTAATGCTTCAATTTAATTTCCATAAAAATTCTACATTGCTGCAACAAATTCCTTGGAAACTAGAATTATCATCATTCAGACTGGAGAGCACGTTTTCCACCCACTCATACACCAATATAACTGGCTATTACTCCATATTAACGATGTACATCATAGCATTTGACTTTGCGTGGCTTTGTCATTGTGGTTACATTAATGAATTTTAAAACCATAAAAACAACGTTGTTAATAGTTTGCCTACTGTATAAAAAGAAGAGAATTCTGGACAGAATTTATCAGATTTTGCTTCTGTAAACTCACTGGTCGTAGTAGAAATTTGCAAGTAAGTATAATAGATTTAATGGTTAGTTTCTATGCGCAGGTGTTAGAATTTTAAGATTGAATTTTATTTACTCATTTTTATCATTGTATTTTATATTTCGTTATCACCGCAATTAATTATCTTATAGAAATGAAGATTTACATACTGTTAGCGTTATTCACTACCATCGCACTTACATTTGCTGAAGAGGATGCAAGCAAAAGTGAAGATACTGAAGTAGCTGAAACTCAAGATCCAAGTTACTCATGTACGTGTTTTTATTTTTATTTACAAAATACTCATTATTTTAAAACTTCACATCTTCAAATACCTCTGATGTTTTCAGATATCAATGAGTAAAAATGTAAACAAATAGCGGTTCTACAATTTCTACACAAACATATATCCATCTGGTACAACGACGACCATTTATTAATGCTACTTTTTGTCTTCCAGGTGGAGCCTACCCTAGTTACAATTCAAACCTACATCACTGCTATCATGGAAAAATTTACCTGAAGACATACTATCGTTATTGTGGAAAATATCTTTATGACATCCGAACACATTTCTGCTTCAAAGGAAAATCTCATCCATCAAGCCTCTACAGAGCATGCGGAAACAACCTTTGCAAGAGAAAAGAGCAATTTTGCTTCAAAGGAAAATGTTACCTTAGATCTTCCTTTTCCATCTGTGGTTGGAACGTCTGTCACAAAAGATCCGAATTTTGTTTCAAAGGAAAGTGCTACCTTCAAAAATACTACGCTATCTGTGGATACAATGTTTGCAACAAACACAAATATTTTTGTTTCCGCAACAAGTGTTATCTCAGAACCAAGTACTTCATCTGCGCCAATCAACGTGTATGCAACCGACACACCGATTTCTGCTTCAAGGGAAACTGCTACAACCGAAGATGGTACAAGATCTGTGGATATAATGTATGCAACCTTCACTCCCAATTCTGCTTCAAGGGAAAATGCTACCAAACGAGCAAATATTTCATTTGCCACAACCGACGTGTATGCAACCGACACACCGATTTATGCTTCAAGGGACAATGCTACAACAAGAGATGGTACAGAATCTGCGGACAAAATGTTTGCAACTTACACTCTCAATTTTGTTTCCGAGGTTCGTGTTACTTGAAATCTAAGTACTTCGTTTGTGGAAACCAACGCGTATGCGATCGATACACTCAGTTCTGTCACAAATACAACTGCTACAACAAAGCTACACATGCTGTTTGTGGAAAACAAATCTATGTCCAGAAGTACTACTGGTGTCATGGAGGATTACTTTACAAGAAAGCACTCTATGATTACTGTGGAAAAGCCATCTACCACAAAACCCAATACCGATGCCACTACGGAAAAGTTGTTCCAAACAAGCCATATTAAGAACTGTTTGATATTTTTTGTGTAAAGGTGTTTGTATAAATATATATAAAATAGAACATTAAATACTAATTTGGTATATTTTTTGGCTCTCTTTGTAGTAAAATAAAAAGTGTTAAGAAACAATTGTGCAACAATTTAATGGAAATACTTGTTGTACAACAAAGTGGCAGAGAAGATGTTTCACAACGAACTCTACAACAACTTCACGACAACTGATGCATTACTGACTTTAATGGAAACCAGCTTAACGTGTAGGGCGCAAGTATTTAAAGTGACGAAATACAGGGAATAGTGTATAGATTTGGAAACAAACGATTCAGTCATTGTTTTTAGATCCAAATTTGTCTAAATTTTCTTTTTTCTATCCATTAAAAACTTTTCATATTCGGATACTGATTTATGTTATACTTAAAAGTATCGACTAAATGTGCAAGGTATGTGTCATTGACTTTACTGTATCTGATATGAAAAGTAACTTCTTTTATGTAAACAAAAATTTTAAAGCTAAATTTTTGAGTTGTTATTACAAATCGACAAGGAAAATATAAAAACACATATTCCATTTTCAAACTTCTGGAATTTAGGGTCATTCTATTTAAAAAATTTGTAAGTTGGGACAACAAATTTGAATCATTTAAAAAGTATGGGTTTTAGGTGAAGATTTTTTTTTCGTTTGCATTTTTATGGTGCAATTTAAATACAGAGGGCATTGTATTTCACAGCATAGCATCAAAACCGGTCAGTATCTCTATAATAATAAGCCAGTTCCGTGTGTCTGTAACAGGCAAAGTTGATATCGTCATTTTCCTTTGATGTTACCAAAATTTCCTTTGATGATGCCGAAAAAATTATGTCCATTTTGCTAGCGGGTTTACTTTGTTTACGTCACGTGATGAAAACGACTCAATTTGATTTGCTGAAATAAATTTAACGGCTAACTTTCCAAAAATGGTGTCCCTCGACACCGAAAAAAACACAAAAGAAAGGTCCCTTCGTCTTGAAAAAAGTGCAAAAAGTGATTCAGAGAAAGAAAACTCTAAGTAAAGAAAAAGTTGAAAGCCACAAGAAGTTACTTCGGAAGTGAAGAGTGGAGCTAGGAAGTAGTAAAGTAAAGTTAGAAGTAAATTCTAAGTAAAGAAGTAGAAGTAGAAAAATAAAGTTGAAAGCCACAAGACAAGAAGTTACTTCGGAAGTGAAAAGTGGAGCTAGGAAGTAGTAAAGTAAAGTTAGAAGTACAAAATTAATGCTAGAGTTTCAAGTGAATTGGAATTGAGAAAAAGTAAGAACTTTTATATTTTTAGACGTTCCGTTTTTATATGTAGCAAAAAAGAATCGCATTCTCAAAAAAAATCCATTGGAGCTTCAAATTCTTTAATTTTTATATTTTACCGCGTTTTTTATAAAAAAGCCAGCAATTGTTTGCATAATTAATGTGCTAAAATTCAAAATGCTGCATAAAGCTGTTAGCTGGCTACCAAACAAATGTGCCAGCGAAATGGAAAGTTTTGGTTTGTTGAACTATCTGCAAATGTCATAATTTTTACATTGCTATTGTTTTCCTTTATATGTGTTGTACTAAACTAAGCATAAATAGCTAGCTATAGACGTAGCTATAAGTCTCCCCAGCTTAAGTATATTTAACTGGGTGTCTTAGGTATATTCTGTTTCAAGCTTAGCTTCAAGGCTCCATCCCATAGCTAGCTTTAATCTATGAGTTTTGTTGTTATTCCTCTTTTTTTAGGTATTTATAGCTACCTTAGTAGTCAAACTTCTCTTCTTTTTTGAACACGAATTATATATCATGTAACAAGCTAGCTACAAAATCTTTCTTGAACTTTTAGGATACTGTGACACATTTTTATGCCCATAGAGAATAATTTTTTCACATTTCCTGTAAACTTTACAAGGGGACCACAATATGACAAGTGGAACGAATTTTATAGAATTTAAAGTGTGTGTGTTAAGTTATTTTTTATTGTTTTGTTTCGTCATCCTGTTAAACTTTTGTCAGCCTACATGTAAAATGCCAGGTTTTTTTACAGGGGTTTTTGACATTTGATTGGAAATTTATATACACGTGGGTTTATGACTTTGGGTTAAAAAAATTTATGAGAGGATGGTATGGTTGTCAGTTTATATTGTTTGTGTTGCAAAATGCTGTTTTTTTGAAATTTTGTGTAAACTTTTGTGGAAATAGACCACATGCAATATATATACTGAAAGAACAAATCTTTGTAGAATCAGACTTCACTGTAAGCTGTTGTAAAGCTGATGTCTTTATCGGTAAAAATAACAGCCATCGTTTACTAATTAAGAAAAAAATAAAACGAGTTTGAAAGTTAAAAAGTATTTATTTGTTAAGCTTTTCGTACACTAAGTACATCTTCAGACTATATAAACAACTTTGTCTTTATATTTCGTATTATAAATTATTGTTTGGGAGAACTAACTGTATGTGATGTAATTTTTGCTGGAAGAAAATTCCATGGTTTCACGTTTTTGTTTTTCTTGAGAATTTTACAAAATTTTGTAGGGATAAATGTTTGCTGATGATAAAAAAATTACTTAATGTTCTGACTGAAACTGTTTTTGTTTTTTATATTTTGTAATCTAAACGCGTGGACTGTATGCACTGAAATCACTGATTTTTTTAAATTTTGATGTGTTTCATAACCTTTTTGTGGAAGATTAATGATTAATGGCAATATACGACATGCTGAATGAACTTATTTTTGTTGATTTAGATGTGTTTCTCAAAAACCAATCTGTTTTACATTGTATGTAAACCTTTTTTTATGAACCGTATACATACAATGTTTGTTGATTCAAGTTTATTCTTTGCTTATTGATTTTTTGACATTTAGGTTTAAAATTGTTGGTAAAGGGCAGTATGGTTCATCATATACTAAGAAATAAAATTTTTGTGTTCTTAACTGGTTGATTTTTACATTTTGTGTAACTTTGCGGGAGAAGATGGTATGCAACCGAAGTGACTGATTTTTCTAGATTTAAATTTGATGTTTTCCAAACTATGGCTTTTTCATATTTTTGTATAAGCTTTTAAGGGAAAGACAATATTTAAAATGTGTAAAGAACTTATTTTTGTTGATTTGTGCTAACTCTTGCAGGCCTCCTTTTTGACATTTCAGAATAAAATACTGAGGGTTTTCAACATAATCACTTATAAGATATACATATTTGAGATGCGTTATTATCCGTGTTGTGACTGTCGGTGTTGTAACTGTCGGTGTTCTTACTGTCGGTTTGGGGGGTGTTGTGAGTGTTGATGTTGTGAGTGTCATTGTTGTAACTTTTTATCAACTAGATTTTGCACCTTGCATGCTGTTCTTTTTTATTTTGTGTAAGATTTGTGTGGAGGATTTAATGCGATTTGACATTTGATATTTGGTGTAAGATTTTAAGAACATTTTTTTTTTGTATATGCACTGCTGACGTCAGCAAAACATCTAAAGCAACCTATTTTTTCATTGGGCTTTTGCCTAAGTGGATTTTTCCACGGGCCTTATCGACTAGTCTCTTATAATAATAAGCCAGTTCCGTGTGTCTGTCTGTCACTTTTGCAAAGTGGATTACATTCTTCAAAATTTTCTTTGATAAAGTCTATAAAACATCACCTATAAATTTGTTCTGTAATTTACCAAACTTTGATGTTAAAATAATATTGTCGTTAATCAAAGTATATTAAATTAATGAAGCCATTACAGTGCACTTAAAACTTTGAGGTCAAATAACTTGGAAACGAGGTGGTGACGTCAATGTTTTTTCACCGCGTGGGTAACTACGGACAACCTGGGACCAATTTGGGTAAGTTTCCCAAACCTGGGTCCCCGAATCCGTTTCGGAATGGACGAGTTGATGACGTCATCAAAAACCTTTAAACCTTGATATCTCTGCAACCGTTTGTCAAAAGTACATAATCCTATACATTTTCTTCATCAGCGTTTCAGGATCTATACGATGAAGGCAACATGTATATAAATTTCTAAAAAATTTTTTTTGTGTTTTCACAGGCCTTTGCTGACGTCAGGCCAATTTTTAAACCCTTATATCTGCTTAGGCGTTCCTCGAAAACATATCATCCTATACATTATTTTTATCAGCGTTTCAACATTACAATCAAGGAATAAACTAAATTTCGTCAATTGTTTTTGGGATCTGCACTGCTGCCGTCAGCAAAACATCTAAAACAACCTATTTTTCCATTGTCCATCTGCCTAAGTGGATTTCTCCACGGGCCTTATCGACTAGTCTGTTTAATAATAACTTATCTTTTTTTTCACAATCATTCAGATAATTTTAAATGAACATATGTTTGGCCTATTTATAGATGGAATGGGTATGGCTGTACCAAATTCTATATTGTCTATACAAAACAACATTTTGTCAAGAAAATATGGCTTACAATGTCAGTAAAATATAAATTCATTCGTTTTTATGTAGCCATATTTCTGTCAAATGCAACAATGATTTCATAGTCATTCAGAAAAAATGGAGGGAATGGTGGTTGACACAAATATAAAACACGCTTTGCTGATAAAGCATTCAAAATGGAGATCAAGAATGAAACAGTTTACACTTGTGAAACGCATTTCTCGGTGTAAGATAAAGAATTATGTAACAATAGTTAGAAATAAAAAACATAAGTTACAATGCTTTAGTAATATATGAGAATAATACGCAAATGTCAGCTACCTATCTATCTAGCTATCATCCAATACGAAAAAGATAAATAAGAAGAATCTTTACTAGTCCTAACAGCTGGGCTTGTGAATGATTGTTGTCACGTGATCGATTAAATACAAATCTTAACCTATTCAAGGGAACACCAATACGCTTCCTGAGATTCTTAACCAGATTTTGGTCGAGCGACTATGATAATTTGTAAAATATCCATTGCTTTTTCACTTCCAGAATGTCTTCCTGAAACACACCTTATAATTAATACATCAGACAATTGACATAAACTAAAAACAGTTTTATCAAAATAATTTCTAACTTACCGTCTTATCAGAAGTACATTCTCCCGGAAAGTTGAAGATTTCTCTATATTTTTATTATGACTAAGTACATTTGGCTTCTTGATAAGATACAATCAAAAAAGGAAGGTGTAGTACTTGCATCCTTTATGTTAACAACCTACTGTACCAGAGAAAACCAAGTGCGAGAAAAACCACACGTCAGTAAGTCATAACTACGGAGATAGCTACCGTCAATATTAGTGATTGCGAATTTTTTTAAATTTTCTTTTCTTAGGTTTCCGTTTTCACCAGAAGAATATTTTTACATATATACATATTAAGAATATTTATATGTCACCGATACATTGTTTTATTTGCTATCTCTTAAATCACTCAGCCTTTCGCTAATATTAATGCTCGTAAAGAATATCATTATAACCATCCTTGAAAATTAATACATGTAAAATGAAGCTTTCTTGGAAGATGCAATGTTGTTAGTAGTCACATGAGTAACATACCTTTTTCATATAATGACATGAAGAAAGCCATCACTCTTTATGCTATAAAGCATTATAGATCAGGGGCGGGTTTACACATTGGCGAACTCGGCGTTTACCTAGGAAGAAATTTGGAAGTCCAACACACATTCCTGAATCTTTAAAAATGGATTCCATTTTCACTGCTGTCTACGTTTGTTGTTATTGCTCATTCTGAGTGCTTTGCCGAGTCTGAAAGATTTTGCCGAGCGTTACGGTACCGATTTTGTCCTATTTAATATTCAATCATACACCGGTCCCGTTCAATCTGGCAAATTCGGTGAGAAGCATTTCTCGACAACTGAGGAGTGCTCTTCGCAGACGCTAAATTTACGGCAGATTTCGGTAACCCACAAACTAGCCACATTCAGCAAGATCATTGTTTATTGTCACCGTTGACCGTAGCATCTGACATTCTCGGCGAAAAAAGGTGGCTCTTTAGTTTATTTCGTTCCGTTCATTATGACTTCAGCTATAAACAAGGACAAGATATTATACTTGTTTGTTTATCTGGTAGTTTGACCATCGAGACTTATCAGCTAAGAACTATTCTTGCTAGCTCCAAATAAAAACGTGTGGCACATTAGCTAGCTCTTCTAGCCATCTAGTTACTAAAAAATAAAAAGGCAGAAAATTTTGGGCAATGATTAGCTAGTCAAATTAAGTCAGCTCTTGAATAGTAGAAGCACCCTTCAGCTAGGTTTAAAAGTTTTCCAAGGGATTTCATTAGTTGCAAACAGCCTGTGAGTTTGAGAAACATCATGAATAGAATTCAAGGCACTTTTTACTCTGTATAGCATTTACGAAATAAAGATTTTCATGTACAAAAGCCTTAACAAAACTCCATATAAGACGTTCAGAAAATTTTTTTCATTCTCATTCACATAGTTTTACATAGTAATACACTTATTTTGGCTGGTTGAAAACCACTAGCAACGTTTCCAAATAATAGATCATTGAATTCACATCAAAAGTAATTTTTCTCTACTTATTACAGCTTATTATCTTAAACACGTTTTTAAATAGTTTTAAGTATAAGTGTTTAGGGAAATAACACTGATATAGGGTTAATGCATGGGATAACAAATAGCTATTTTTGGAAATGTGCTCGTACATCTGAGATTGGTAAAATTTTTGCCTCTTATCAATCAAAGTAACTTTGTAACGCTGTGGACCAGGACACGTGCACACTGTTTTTAGAAGCAACACAAAATTTTGCCACAAAGTTTTTTTTAATTTACGGGCTCAACTTATTGCTTCTTATACTTAAAAGACCAAACTCATGTATTTTTGCTTGCTCAACTACTCTGACGTGCCAAATGTCATTCTTCTTATAGGTTGTTTCATTTTTAACACATTTGAGCCTCGTGATGCTGATAAGATGCTTAAAAAGTGTGTAATTATGTTGTTTTTTACAAAAAAAAATCGAGTGTTTGCTGACGATTAGATGCTCAATGATTCTCAAAGATGGTCACACTAGTCAGATAAGCTTTATCTCATTTATTTCATGATTGAAAGTACTTGCACAATGGATTTCGCGGGTTACTCTAAATGTATATCATCATAGAATTACCACGGACGCAATTTTGAATTAATAATAATAAACAAAATACCAGCTTATGTTTTGTGCTTGTCCTGCTACTTGGATTCTTACTTTGATAAAACCAAATTGTAAATTCACACTCTTATTGGAAATTCAAATAAACGAAATAAGGTTCATTTATTAAAGAGCTTCTCATATTAACTAGAGCAACTTAAAGAAACAAAATATGGTACAACGTTGCTCTTATTTAAACTCAGGTTTGAGGGTTTACTTTGTTCCAGGGAGCCTACTCAGTCATTTACCGCATTGGAAGTGATTATTGTTCTGGGTAGTGGTGTGGTTTGGTTTGTAATGTGCGATAATCACATATTTTTTATATTTAGCATAATACTTGCCGTTGTTGACAACACATTTTTCAATCAAAACAGTGTGTCATAACAACTTTAGCTGTTGACAATTGATTGGTTAGGCAATATAATGCGCTTTTTCTAACCTCTAAAAAGATTTGTGGTGTTATTTCAACTAAATGAATTCGAAATTTTCTTTCTCACCCACCCAATTTTTTATTTCATCTGAAATCTTTTGTGAACTCTCCATTTTAAAAGCTGAGCATTCCTATTAATTTCATTTCTTTCTGATGAATCTTAGTTTGGAAAGGTTACAAATTCAGTAAGCTCAGTGCACTGTTAACTCCTTGAAATCTATTCCTAGAAATCGTAACCGTTCGAATATCAATAAACTATCCTTTTCAGCATTATCTCTAAGGTACTATTGTCTGCTGTTTCCTGATTAAAACACGCTGCCATTAAAACACTTTCTACGCACAGGTTAAATACTAATAAACTAAAGCCGTTTTTTTAATTACAGGTTTGAGGACATATATCAATGCTGGAGTAATACGACTCTAATTATAAATATTCCCTAATTAGGTTTTTTTTCCAGAAAACTGCAACTTCTTATCGTATTTTTTTTGCTAAAAATATGTCCTGTTATAACAGAACACAAGATGTGTTCTGTTATAGTCTTGCAGGGCACTAGGACTTTTCTTCCGGTCAGAGGGAATTCAAGATATAGGAAGACGAATAAAAAAAGTACCGCAATATTTGTTTCAAATAGGGAGATGTCAAAGGTACAGTTTCGGATAAATATTCATTGTGTTCATATGACTTTATTACGACGACGCAAAAAAAATAAGCAGAAGAGTTCCATTCGTAAGGGCATTTTAATCAAAGCATAAAAAAATGATTTTGTTTATCACGGTCGCATTGAAGCGGCGTTTTTACGTTCATGCATTAGAATGTAAAACATTATACAGAACTGAATAATAATTTTGGTTTGTATTGATATCCGGTGGATTATAAATCGCATATAACTTAATTTGCACATTCCAACTCCATTGTTTGTCGTGTTTATTACTACTCATGTCCAGATAACTTAGGAGAACAATAAATAGATCAAACATATAGAGGAAATAATAGAAAATAAAATATGCTTTTTTCTCCTTGCAGCTACCACAAATAAACAGGACACCTAAACTCTTGCCACTAAAGATTCGTATGCTCGAATCAGAAAGTAAAGGTAAAACCAAAACTCTAGACATTCATAAACCGCGCAAAAATAACCACCATTTTGCTATTGTGTTTTTATTTCTGTTTGATATTGTTCGACAAAACTATTTCGCATATTTATACACACCTTTCCAGAATGACTCTTTTAATACGTCTTATCAATTTATTTAGATTTTCAGTTATTTTAATTGTCCTATATTTATCGCAAAGGCATTATTTTTTCTGAAGCAGCGAGTGTATAAAAACAATTAGCTGCATACTGTTATGGATTTGCACATTGTTATATTTAATAGTATATATTTATATCCGATATAACTTCCATTGCTGGAAAATGTCATCGTTATTTGTACGAAGAAGTAATAATACTTTTAAAAAAAGGTGATTCAACGAAAAATGTTGCCATACGACTTTTGATTACCATATTTAGTTAACCGACAATGGCAAAATGCCAAAACGCTGCAAATGAAGTTACCGCAAGAAAAGTGCATTCATAAAAACATGACGGCACTTTATTATTTAATGCTTCAATTTAATTTCCATAAAAATTCTACATTGCTGCAACAAATTCCTTGGAAACTAGAATTATCATCATTCAGACTGGAGAGCACGTTTTCCACCCACTCATACACCAATATAACTGGCTATTGCTCCATATTGACGATGTACATCATAGCATTTGACTTTGCGTGGCTTTATCATTGTGGTTACATTAATGAATTTTAAAACCATAAAAACAACGTTGTTAATAGTTTGCCTACTGTATAAAAAGAAGAGAATTCTGGACAGAATTTATCAGATTTTGCTTCTGTAAACTCACTGGTCGTAGTAGAAATTTGCAAGTAAGTATAATAGATTTAATGGTTAGTTTCTATGCGCAGGTGTTAGAATTTTAAGATTGAATTTTATTTACTCATTTTTATCATTGTATTTTATATTTCGTTATCACCGCAATTAATTATCTTATAGAAATGAAGATTTACATACTGTTAGCGTTATTCACTACCATCGCACTTACATTTGCTGAAGAGGATGCAAGCAAAAGTGAAGATACTGAAGTAGCTGAAACTCAAGATCCAAGTTACTCATGTACGTGTTTTTATTTTTATTTACAAAATACTCATTATTTTAAAACTTCACATCTTCAAATACCTCTGATGTTTTCAGATATCAATGAGTAAAAATGTAAACAAATAGCGGTTCTACAATTTCTACACAAACATATATCCATCTGGTACAACGACGACCATTTATTAATGCTACTTTTTGTCTTCCAGGTGGAGCCTACCCTAGTTACAATTCAAACCTACATCACTGCTATCATGGAAAAATTTACCTGAAGACATACTATCGTTATTGTGGAAAATATCTTTATGACATCCGAACACATTTCTGCTTCAAAGGAAAATCTCATCCATCAAGCCTCTACAGAGCATGCGGAAACAATCTTTGCAAGAGAAAAGAGCAATTTTGCTTCAAAGGAAAATGTTACCTTAGATCTTCCTTTTCCATCTGTGGTTGGAACGTCTGTCACAAAACATCCGAATTTTGTTTCGAAGGAAAGTGCTACCTTCGAAAATACTATGCTATCTGTGGATACAATGTTTGCAACAAACACAAATATTTCTGTTTCCGCAACAAGTGTTATCTCAGAACCAAGTATTTCATCTGCGCCAATCAACGTGTATGCAACCGACACACCGATTTCTGCTTCAAGGGAAACTGCTACAACCGAAGATGGTACAAGATCTGTGGATATAATGTATGCAACCTTCACTCCCAATTCTGCTTCAAGGGAAAATGCTACCAAACGAGCAAATATTTCATTTGCCACAACCGACGTGTATGCAACCGACTCACCGATTTATGCTTTAAAGGACAATGCTACAACAAAAGATGGTACAGAATCTGCGGACACAATATTTGCAACTTACACTCTCAATTTTGTTTCCGAGGTTCGTGTTACTTGAAATCTAAGTACTTCGTTTGTGGAAACCAACGCGTATGCGATCGATATAATCAGTTCTGTCACAAATACAACTGCTACAACAAAGCTACATATGCTGTTTGTGGAAAACAAATCTATGTCCAGAAGTACTACTGGTGTCATGGAGGATTACTTTACAAGAAAGCACTCTATGATTACTGTGGAAAAGCCATCTACCACAAAACCCAATACCGATGCCACTACGGAAAAGTTGTTCCAAACAAGCCATATTAAGAACTGTTTGATATTTTTGGTGTAAAGGTGTTTGTATAAATATATATAAAATAGAACATTAAATACTAATTTGGTATATTTTTTGGCTCTTTTCGTAGTAAAATAAAAAATGTTTACTTGTACAACAAAGTGACACGGAAGATGTTGCACAACGAACTCTGCAACAACTTCACAACAACTGATGCATTACTGACTTTAATGGGAACACGTGTAGGGTGCAAGTATTTAAAGTGACGAAATACAGGGAATAGTGTATAGATTTGGAAACAAACGATTCAGTCATTGTTTTTAAATCCAAATTTGTCTAAATTTTCTATTTTCTATTCATTAAAATTTTTCATTGATTATAAGCAGATACTGATTAATGTTATACTGTGAAATATAAAGCCTTAGGTTAAAAGTATCGACCAAAATTCAAAGTTCTGTGTAATTGACCTGGCAAGTAAGTTCTTTGATGTAACTAAAAATTTCAAAGCTATATTTTTGAGTTGTCATTACAAATCAACAAGAAAGATAAAAAAGCACATATTCAATTTTGATACTTCTGGAATTTAGGATCATTCGATTAAAAAAAATTTGTAAGTTGGGAGAAAAATTTGAATCATTGAAGAAATATAGGTTTTAAGTGAGCGACTTTCATATTTTCTTATTTTCTTTGGAACTGATTTTAATTTGTTTGCATTTTTATGGTACAATTTAAATACAGAGGGCATTGTATTTCACAGCACAACATCAAAGCCGGTCGGTATCTGTTTAATAATAACTATCTTTTCATTTAGATAATTTTAAATGTACATATGTTTGGCCTATTTATAGATGCAATGGGTATGGCTGTACCAAATTCTATATTGTCTATACAAAACAACATTTTGTCAAGGAAATATGGCTCACCATGTCAGTAAAATATTAATTTATTAACGTTTTTATATAGCCATGTTTCGTATGTACAATACAATACTGGTCTGAAAAATTAGAATAATGACTTCATAGTCATTCTGAATGAAAAATGTAAGTATAGTTTCAAATAAAAAACATAAGTTACATTGTTTTAGTATATGAGAATAATACACAAGTGTCAGCTAGCTAGCTATCTAGCTATCATCCAATACGAAAAAGATGAATAAGAAGAATCTTTACTTGTCCTAGCAGCTGGGCTTGTGAATGATTGTTGTCACGTGATCGATTAAGTACAAATCTGAACATATTCAAGGGAACACCGATACGCTTTCTGAGATTCCTAACCAGATTTTTGTCCGAGCGACTATGAAGATTTGTAGAATATCCATTGCTTTTTCACTTCCAGAAAGTCTTTCTGAAACACACTTTATAATTAAGGCATCAGGCAATTGATACAAACTAAAAACAGTTCTTTTAAAAAAAATTTGTAACTCACCGTCTCAACAGAAGTACATTCTCTCGGAAAGATTTCTTACATATTTTTATTACAGTGGAATCCCCCTAAAGCGGACACCCTATAAAGCGGACAGCCCTCTAAAGCGGACAAAAATTTTTGCACCGGCAGAATTTAGGTCAAACTCTCATAAAAAAATCTCTATAAAGCGGACGATTATAAAGCGGACACTCTATAAAGCGGACAAAAATCTTTGCACCAAATGACAGTTTCCCTTATAAACACTCCCTATAAAGCGGACAATGGAAAAATAACGAGATGAAATGTCACTTTTTCTTAAAATTTAAACCATTTTACTTAGTACATCTTTGAGTTTTGTTATTTACCGAGTCCAACACTTTCCTTATATTTTTCTCGGCCCACTCAACTGCCTTTTCAACACCAATTAATTGGTACTGGGCAGGAATTTCTAGTCCGTAGCCAGCACCACGGTTCACTCGCTTCCCAGTCACTTTACATCCGATGGTACAGTTAGGAAGCGACATGAATTTGTTGAATAGTTTGCTAAGGTTTTTAGGGACGTGCCCAACTACTTTATCGTCATCTGTAACAGCTACAGCAAACTTGTCATGTTCGTTATCTTCTTCCGCTTTTAAACAAAAATTCTCTTCTCCGACTTTTGGGCTCCATATGTCCATGTAAGCATGGTATCCACGGATAAACGAGTCGAAGCGATATTCTTTCTGTTTTATAAGGATAATCTCAATCTGTTGGTCAATGTTTTTGAGAAGCATCTCATTTAGTTGAACGTTCGACATATCTGTGTTCTCTTCAGCTTCTTTAACTTTAAAATAGCATTCGAATCGTGAAGACATTGCAGCGTAAAATTTTAAACTGGAAAGAATTTCGAATTTTGAATTTCTAATGCACATTCAACATGGCAATGTCGAAGCAGCAGCTTGCTGGTAAACTAGCGAAGAAAACTTTATCATTAGATGATAAGATCAAGTTTTTGGATTTCGCCAAAAAAAATCCAGAACTTGGATGTAGAAAACTAGCAGACATTTACAAGATTGGAAAGACAGCCGCAGCAAATATTTTAAGAGACGAAAAGAAAATTCGTGAACAACATGAAATTTTTCGTGAGAAAACAAAAAAACGTAACCGCCATGGCAAGTATCACAAGATAAATGAGATCTTATTCGAATGGTACAAAAGATGTTGCGCTTCTAACATCTACCCTAATGGTGTAATGCTTAAAGAGGAGGCGTTGGAAATTAAGGAAAAACTTCAGAACAGCGATTTTGATAATTTCTCCGCCTCTGACGGTTGGTTGGATCGTTGGAAAACAACATATTCCGTCAAAGAACGTCGTATTGTTGGTGAAGCTGGTGACGTTTCTACAGAAACGGTTACTTCCTGGATGGAGAGGATCAAAGAATTGGTTGAAGGTTATTCACTAGAAAATATTTGGAACATGGACGAGTCTGGCTGTTTTTTTAAAGCTCTACCGGCCAAAGGGTTAGTGGAAAAAGGAAAACAAGCAAAAGGTGGGAAAAAGTCAAAGCTTAGATTAACTGTCGCTTTTTTTGTAAATGCAGCTGGGGAAAAGATCGACCAGCCTGTTGTTATCTGGAAGAGTAAAGTCCCGCGTTGTTTTAAAAAATTGAAAGATCCATCGCGTCCAGCTAACGTTCACTACTTTTCAAATCCTAAATCTTGGATGACATCTCAAGTAATGGAAACTGTACTGGCACGTTTTAACAGAAAACTTTTATTTGAGGACAGAAAAGTTATTCTTTTTCTGGACAACGCCACCTGTCATCCGGAGTCAATGATAGGCCAGTTTTCACAAATCAAAATCATTTTCTTACCGAAGAACACAACTTCAAGGCTTCAACCACTCGATGCGGGGATCATCCAAAACTTCAAGGTGAAGTACAGAAAAAGACTGGTCAAATACGTGCTTGCAAGGATCCAGGAGAATAAATCTGCAACTGAAATTATCAAGAGCGTAGACATACTTATGGCTATTCAATGGGTTCAAGATGCGTGGAAAGAAGTAACCAACTTGACCATCAAAAATTGTTTCGAGAAATGTGGCGTAGTTCAAGGAGAAAGTGAATTGATGGAAGATCAAGAAGATGACTTGGAATTTGAAGCTCTGGTGAAGGAATTAACTGAAGATATGTCTGCTGCAGAATACATCGATTTTGACGCCGATGTTCCAGCTTCGGAGCCAAGAATTAACGAATTAGAAATAAATTGGCGACATCAAATCCGAGAAGCTAGCATTAACGCAATTGAAAATCCAGAGATGGCATGTCAGGTCGAAGAGATTTCCGAGGATGATGATGAGAGTGAAGACGTGGTTGAAGAAGAAATGCTTGGTTTCACCGAGCTAATCACTATGCTTGATAAAATTAAGCGATCTACTATTTTTGATGATACATGCCAAGAAATGTTGTCAACCATTACGAAAAAGATTGAGGAACTTCAGCTTCAAAATAGAAAACAAATCCTCAATCAAAGATTATTTCAAATAGGGAGAAAAACGTGTATTGAAAGACCTATAAGATAAATGAAATATATCTTCGTAATATAACTTGGTTTCTTAGTTTATAACCTTAGCAACACTTAAAGGTTGGTTGCAACACCGACAAATTTGAGCTGCTAAACTTACTTTACACAGCCAACTTGGGTTCTTTGCTCGATAAGCTAAATCTATTGATGTTGCCGTCTACCCTAGTGTTGCAAGTCACCCCATGATACCCGCCAGTACTACAAAAAAAGCTTTTTTGGTCAAAATTAGGTCTAAAACTAATTTTTTGGTCAACTTCCTATAAAGCGGACATCCCTCTAAAGCGGACACTTTTTTTTGCACCAATGGTGTCCGCTTTAGAGGGATTCCACTGTATCACCAAGTACATTTTTGCTTCTAGATAAGATACAACTAAAAAACAAAGGTGTTGACTTGCACCCCTAATTTTTACAACCTACCCACTGCATCCAGACAGAACCAAGTGCAGAATAGTCACAACACGCCAGAAAGTAATAACTACCTTCCATATTAGTAATTGCTCAGTAATTTCTCAGGTTTTTGTCTACACCAGAAGAATATTTTTACATATATACATATTGAGAATATGTCATATGTCACCGATACATTGTTTCATTTGCTATCTCTTGTATCACTCAGTCTTTCGCTAATATTAATGCTCGTAAGAATTTTATTATAACCATCCTTGAAAATTAATACATGTAAAATGGAGCTTTTTTGGAACATGCAATGTTTTTAGTAGTCACAAGAGTAACATACCTTTTTTCATTGAATTACATCACAAAGCCATCACTTTTTATGCTAGAAAGCATTAGAAATCAGGGGCAGTTTACACATTGGCGAAGTCGACGCTTGCGTAGGGAGAAATTTAGTCCAACGCGCATTCTTGAATTTTTACAATTGGGTTACGTTTTCTCTTTTCAAGTTTTGTTGTTGTCTCTTCTTTTGAGTGCTTTGTTGAACCTGGACGACTTTGCTGATATGGATTTAACATTTCGTCCTATTTAATATTCAGTATATATATATATATATTTAATATTCTACACCTAGCGGCTTCAATCAAGTTCCATTTGGTAAAATTGGCGAGACGCACCCCTTCCCGTCTGAGAAATGCTCTTCGTCTACTTTAGCTAAGTATACGGCAGTTTTGTAATGCCAGTAATATTTAACACGACCATTGTTTTAAACCACCGTTGACATTCTCGACTGCTGATGGTGTAGTTTGACCACCGAGACTTATCAGTTAAGAATTTTTTTTGCTGGCTCCAAATAAAAAACGTGAGCTATATTAATCAACTCTCGTTGCTAAATGGTTAGTTAGCCGGCTAGTTACTAAAAAAATAAGGAGGCAGAAAATTTTTGATTATGATTAGCTAGTAGGAAAACCATTTAGCAAATAAAATTCAAGGGTCTTCTTCACCTGAAGCATTCACGAAATATATGTTTTTCATATATGTTTTTCAGCAGAACTAATCCATTTAAACTTTTAAAACATTTTTCTTAAAAGTTGTAAATGAATTATTCACCAATCACTGTTCCGAAATTTTTAATTTTCCTCAAAAATATTTTATCAAACAGGTCTAAGACACCAGATAGGACACCCGAGGTAGAAGTATAGCAAATCTCCTGGCAATTCAAATACACACTTAACGAAATCCCAGTACAGTTTTTGGCCCACCTTCCTCAATTTCGCACTTAGAAACAAAGTGCATATAATCGTGGAGGTAGAATACACATAATATAACTTGACGAAAATTTATTACCCTAGAGAATTAATTTCCCCTTTTTTAAAAAAAAAATTAATATTCGCGTAGTTTGCACGTCCTATTAGGAGAAATTTCGCAAAAAAAGAACTTGAATCTCAATTTATACTGAAAGCTTGAGAAATAACTACGGAAATAAGACAGTTACGTAAAATTCACGTAAAAATATCTTTCGAGAATTTCGCGAATTGCGAGTTTCCCAATAATTTTCGCGGGATTTAAATGTCGCGAATTTGACAAAAAACGTGAAATTTGCAAAAAAATAATTCTCGCGACAATTAATTCCCTTAAGATAAGCATGAAATTAATTGATTCACTTCTACCTAAACATTTATTATAATTTCTTTCACTCACTTTAGATTTTGTTCAGTTTAGTTCATTGTAAGTTGTACACAACTTTCTTCCTTTCTAATTAATTTTTTTCCAAGTAATATTTCCTCCAGTTCTTTTCCCTTTTAATAAGTATTCTATTTTTTTAACGATTTGCAGTAATTTTTGTTTCGATATTTGTTGACATTGTTTTTGATGTGGAGATAAGGTATCCAGATTCGGTCTCACTTGTTATTTTACTCTACCATAGTTTCTGCCTTTTAGTATAAAAACTTACCACCATCAACATTTTTTTAATGAATCAAGTTAAACAATGTTAGGGATGGTATTTCTGTTGCGTTAGTATGGATGTTTTGTGGATTCTTCATTTTAACTTGCTTAAAGAATACAAATTTTGAAAAAAACTCTTCAGAATGGCTTGATGCCACATAAAAATAGTTCTAAGTCATATTTGATGCTCATATGTTTCACACTTTTACTCCTAGACTCTCACAGGGCGTCTCATCAGGGTTACCATTTTGAAAAGGCTATCTTCAAATGCGAGACTTTCGACACTCTAGATTGGTTTTCTGATAGTAAACTAAATTTCGAGGCCATTCTACCCCGATGCAGCGAAACTTGTGTTTGTAAGGGGTACTTTACTGTTTGTTCAATGCGCAAAGGAACAAAGGTAAGAGCTTTGAATAAGGGTTTTTGTATTGAATATTATCTATATCAGACATTAACGCAAAATTTTATCACATATGGCCTTTATTTTCTTTAGAATTTGACAGTTGTGTACTCGGAGTTCAAATTCGAATAAAGAAGAACTTGGAACTTGCTTGAATTAAAGGTCAGAATCTTGCCATTTGATTTTTTTATGGTCTTTTTAATTGAGCGTTAAATTTTTTTGGGGAATATCCTAAATCCACAACCGCCACATTTACTAAACATTTTAAAAAGTGACGAGGGGTAAGTCAGAGTAACATTTAAAGTAGGCAAGTAATAGTTCGGGTGAAAATCGGATTTTTAGGCGATCTTTGGCGTTTTTTCATGCGAACTATGTAAAAACTGGGCTATATGTTAAATTTTCATTTGGTTATGAGAAAATTAATCGAAATGTAAAAATTATGTCAGAATGTGAGAACTAAAGTAATTGTATTTTAAGCAAAATGTGGTATTTTTGACAAATTTCAAGCTTCCGATGAAGTCAAAAAAAATTGCTAACATAAGCAAAAATTTATTTCTGTCATTTTGTTCTTTTCATTACGCATGATAAGTGTGCTAAGTTTGATTTAATTTAGACAAGGCTATCAATAGTTATTAACCGTCCCCAACGGTCATAATATGTTCGAAAAACCCCGGACCGAATAGGGATAATGCTTATACACATCTGTTGTTTTTGTCCTAATAAAGGCGTTTACAGATTTTCAAAAATCATCAGAGGTAGAAGCACGGTATAATTGACACAAGTAGTTTCTAAAAGTCGTCTTAGTGTATTATCGGACAATGTTGCAGTCTTCACTATGACTTGCCACCATGTAGCCATTGCAGTGTACAGTGTTGTCACGTTGCTAATAGTTTTATAAGCCTGATATTAAAATTTTGTTGATAACGGTAAATAATCCTGTACAGATGGAGTAGCATCTGTTTGTCCCTCCTTTAAGTGTTTTTGTTACATAGATGATGCATTAATAAAGTAAGTAAGTTGTCACAGGGAATAACAAAAACAACAAAGCAACAATCAATTATCAAGAAATATGCCAGAGAAATATTCAAAGTAGCAGTATTAGTTGTTATGTGCACACAGCAACGTCTATTTTTGACTCTGTATTTCACGCAGTATACTCAATTTCCCTTTTCATCTACCTATAGCAGCTGAGACTAGAAAAATGAATTTTGAATCAAAATCTATTGTTTTTCTCCTGTTTAAATCACCTCCTAAGATGAAACATTACACCGTCCTAGTTATGTGCTGAAACGCTCATGACAATTTACTGCATGTTATTGTTTTCATCTAAAACAAATATGTATATCCTAAATTATTGTAAATTTGTTAATAAAGCGACCTTTTTAACAGTTCTAACTGCCTTTAAGCATAGTAAATGTCAAAGGTTAATAAATACTGAATTCAGGCTTAATCAAGATAAATCGGGCTCAGACTCAACCATAAGAACCTAATACTTACTCTTTTAAAAAGAAATATCTACCTTCAAGTATTTATATTGGGGGGGAGGGGGATTAAGTCTAACGTTTTTTTTTAGATTTGGTAGATTCTGCGACATTCTTTATTAGCCCTGATAATATGTAGATGCATTCGGTGTAATAAATAATGTAAAGCCTTTGTTATTTGTTTTCACAAAGATACTGACCGAAAGAGTTGAAAGATTTAATGTTAAAAAGAGCCGTCTTCGCAAAAATTAGTTCCTGCGAAACTATAATGACAATTAATCCCCTTAAAGTATTGCAACTTTTCGTCAGCAAGCAAACATGCAAAAGATAAGGAAAAAAGAGTTAGTATCTTTCTTGATAGTCAAGAAATTTTGTTGCCCACATTATATCATCCAGAAAACCAGACGTTGTCGGCGAAATAAAAGTCGGTAAGGTAAAAACTGTTAAGAATGTCTGTTATCTTCAGAAGCAAAATCGCTATTTTCCAATGACTTCTTTCTCCACTTCCTTTTAAGACGCTTCGGCAGTGTTGTCTGTGAGTTCAGCATATATTCATGCAATGTAAAATGTGTCATTTGGACGCGATAAATACGCATGTGCCATCTTCTTCTCTATGTGGGGGTAATAGAGTAAGGCAAAAATTTGGTTAAAAAAGCATAAAAACTTTTCAGCGGTAAAAATGATGCGTAATTAACTAAATTAAGCTCCCATAAGTTAAATGATTCAATCTAAAACATGATTTTTTTTGCTCTTTTCGCGCCTCATGGCTTTCGCAGTAATCTTCTTCATATACACATATGATGCAAACAATTATAAAAAGCTGTTTTGTCCTAATTGCAGAAAAAACTTGACACTTAAACCATGCAATGAATTACATTAAAGGAAAATAGAATTTAATAGCTCGTTAACGAAATGAAACAACACTGACGCACGTGGTTGCCAGCGCCAGCAGCTAGATGTTTACACGCTTTATTTAAACGATTTAATTAAAAATACGTATTTCTGTCAAGCAGAACGTGTAATTACTTTGTAAAAATAATATGAAATAGGACACCCTACCACAAGAAAAACTTAGGAGAAATTAATATCAGATCCTGGCTTAAAAAATAAAGTAAAAATTATTTTCAAATTCACATCTCATTGGTTATGCTGTCTTTTTTTAAATATGTATGGCATGCGCTCAAAGTATCCAATCATCTCTTTAAGCATCCTTAACATAAAAGCCGTTTCTAGACTGTCAGTCACTGCCATATCGGCGTGACTGACAGCACATTACAAGTATACTGAAGTAAGTACCGAATCCATAGGATCGAAACAGCACAATTGAAGTGCTAAATTGACAGAAGGAAGCTACTGCCTGCATAATATGATAAAAAAATGGGATAAAATTTCGGCTTTCCAAGAGATTCAAGAAGTATACAATGGAGTCAACGAATTGTCTGAAATAATTGATATCGACTCACGTATATTATACAGTTAGCTTCCGTTTACTCGAACACCGGTAACTCGAACTAAACCGGGTCCCTTGAATTTTCGTTAATACTTTCTTATAAAAAAATACGGTTAACTCAAACCCCGGCTAACTGGAATATTCGTTAATTCGACCGATTTTTCGTCCCTCACCCCTGAAACTAATTTTTTGGATAACTCGAACTTTTTACTCGAGAAAAGGATATCAAAGAGTAAATAAATGCCAGATTTTAATTTTCTTTTTAGTTCTTATGATGTAATATAGACAGATGGTGTTGTCTGTCAAGGAAAATTCAATTTACAATAGACTTGCATGCCTTTTTTCATGGCCAAGATTGCACCTTTTCCCGGTAACTGTTGCCCCAGCTCTTAAAAAAATTGCTTTAACTCTAACTATAATCTTATTTTAGACTTAATTCAACTCAACGGTTCGACTGGAACATTTCGTAAAGTCGAACTATTTTCCTTGGTCCCTTGAAGATTCGTGTTACCTGGAGTTAAATGTATTTTTTAACCTATCTTTAACTCGCTATTACATTCAACCGGAAATTTAAATGTTTCGATTCACCTAAATTAGTTTAAATAATTTTGGTGAATAACATCAAATTTACTTTCAACTGTGGAATAAGCAAATGCAGATTTCGAAAACACGTCCTTTTACTTAACGATTAATCTTCCATTCACTTTTAACGATGTCTTCATGAAATATTGCTTATGTCCCTGCATATGCAAATGTTTAATTAAAGTGTGGAAAATGGTAGAAATAATGTCCTGGATTATAAGAAGGCCTTATCATTTTGCCTATACATTCAGTGGTTTTAAGGAGATGAGTGTGCACTTGCTTTAGATTGGACTTCGTTGGACTTCAACTGAGTGTGACTTCTTTAACTTTTGAGCTTCACATTGCTTCTGTCAACAATTTAGGAAAATACATAAATTTCAGCCAAACAAGATAGAGTAGTAAGGTAAACCGGGAGAAAATCCATCAAACGTTTGCATAAATTACTCTTTCTCTACTTCAATCCCGTCTCTAGTTTCCCGAATAATCTATTAAAATACCAGTGTGGTTTACCGGTATTAAAATACTGTTGTGATATCGCAATTTATGCCAAAATATCACAATTTTTTCAAACCATTTTATCACATTTCGTCCACAATTGTAGTTGGGAATAAAGAAGTCAGACAAAAAACTAAATGATCTCACTGCTATTATCAAATAGCAATGTTGCTATTATAAATTACATTACCATTTCAGTAATGTAATTTTCAATGCAACAATATAGTTACATAACATTTTAGTAGTATTCTCGGCAAATACAACATGTCTTCTAAATGGCTTAATAATATTCTTCTGGACTGGCACACTATTCACCCACTCTCGTGTTACCACAAGGAGCAATTAGTACAGCTGAGTAGCATCTATCTTGCTCAATCTTCACGAGGCTCTAAGCACTGCGGCCACATTACTGTTAATATTGCAAGAATATCCATGCTGTTAACGGTTTTAAAACATATAAAAGGAAAGAATCAAATCCAGCTTGCATCAGACTTGTACACACACACACAGTCAAGACATCTGAGCGGACGATTTCGGTGAGTAACTTGGTAATTACTTATGTACGTTATTTTTAAAAGCGCATCACAAAACAAAATGTTTTACCATCGTCTAAAAATCTTCTTCTTTTTGGCTAGTATCAGATTCATGGTCGAAACTCTGTAATCTATTATCTATTATCTATTATCTACAGATATGAAGATTTACATACTGCTAGCATTATTCGCTACCATCGCACTCGCATTTGGTGAAGAGGATGCAAGCAAAAGTGAAGACACTGAAGTAGCTGAAACTCAAGATCCAAGTTACTCATGTACGTATTTTTATTTTATTTACAAAATACTCATTATTTCAAAACTTCACATTCATAAATACCTCTGATGTTTTCAGATATCAATGAGTAAATATGTAAACAAATAGCGTTGCTACAATTTCTACACAAACATATATCCATCTGGTACAACGAAGACCATTTACTAATGCTACTTTTTGTCTTCCAGGTGGAGCCTACCCTAGTTTCAATTCAAACATACATCACTGCTATCATGGAAAAATTTACCTGAAGACGTACTATCGTTATTGCCAAAAATATCTTTATGACATCCGAACACATTTCTGCTTCAAAGGAAAATCTCATCCATCAAGCCTCTACAGAGCATGCGGAAACAACCTTTGCAAGAGAAAAGAGCAATTTTGCTTCAAAGGAAAATGTTACCTTAGATCTTCCTTTTCCATCTGTGGTTGGAACGTCTGTCACAAAAGATCTGAATTTTGTTTCAAAGGAAAGTGCTACCTTCGAAAATACTACGCTATCTGTGGATACAATGTTTGCAACAAACACAAATATTTCTGTTTCCGCAACAAGTGTTATCTCAGAACCAAGTATTTCATCTGCGCCAATCAACGTGTATGCAACCGACACACCGACTTCTGCTTCAAGGGAAACTGCTACAACCGAAGATGGTACAAGATCTGTGGATATAATGTATGCAACCTTCACTCCCAATTCTGCTTCAAGGGAAAATGCTACCAAACGAGCAAATATTTCATTTGCCACAACCGACGTGTATGCAACCGACACACCGATTTATGCTTCAAAGGACAATGCTACAACAAAAGATGGTACAGAATCTGCGGACAGAATATTTGCAACTTACACTCTCAATTTTGTTTCCGAGGTTCGTGTTACTTGAAATCTAAGTACTTCGTTTGTGGAAACCAACGCGTATGCGATCGATACACTCAGTTCTGTCACAAATACAACTGCTACAACAAAGCTACACATGCTGTTTGTGGAAAACAGATCTTTGCCCAGAAGTACTACTGGTGTCATGGAGGACTACTTTACAAAAAAGCACACTATGATTACTGTGGAAAAGCCATCTACCACAAGACACAATACCGATGCCACTACGGAAAAGTTGTTCCAAACAAAAAATACTAAAAAACTTGACATTATATGTTATATAAAGGTGTTTGTTAATAAAAAAAATAAATATAAGAATGCAATAATAATCATGCCTTTTTTCTCAAGCGGCCGTTGAAGGTGTTTTTCTGGTGTAGCTACATAACATTGCACTAAAAATCTATTTAAAAACTGGGTGAACAAGCATGTAACACTACTGTTTCTCGTATTTCTTCACGGGACAGAAATAAAAGGCAAAAACTGAAGTTTTTTTAATCTAGTAATTGGCCATTATGACTGTTTTTTCCCTGAGAAATTTCATCCGACGTAAATGAGTCCAACATTTGTCTAACATTTAAAAATCCAGTCTTTACATCATCATGATGTCGACAGCTTTCGAAAATTAAAGTATTATTTACACATTCCAGTTAAATAAATTTAAGACATGTAACTTAATTATGTTGCTGGCAAAAAAATTATGTTTATTAAAAGATTGGGGGCAGTCAAGTAAGAGTGAACCTCTTATGTAGGATCAAGAGTAAACACTTGTATTAAGCGCAAAATTAAAACCTAAACCTAAAAACCTATCATATGTGGAAAAAAGGCATATTATTGGCAACAATCAATCACCTTAGATAAGGTTTTAAAAATATTTTTAAAAAATAGATTTTTTATTCAAACCTTGCGTTACCATGGCCTAACCAATAATATCATCACACATGAACATACGGTGGGAAAAGAACGTTCAGGGCACAACAAAGCCAATTACTTCAAATCAAGACAGTAATAAAAGAAGTAAGATGAAGAACACGTATTCCCCTTACAATTTGGTTGAATTCAAAAATAGAATTTAACATTGTACCTTACCAATGGACATGTTCTAAAGTTAGCAAAAAGTTGGGAAAAAACTTGTGAGCGTCAAAAATTTGGACAACTAAACTCATCTGCAAGCGAACAAGTGAAACCATATCAGTGAACATCACACACAAATTCTTTATAGACGGCCTGAATTTGTGCAGTGGAATCATGAGAAACAAAAAAACTTCTAGATATTGTAACTACTTTCTCTAAAGACATAGATATGCAATTCGGTGTTGAAAAATGTGCGTACATTAGGGTGGTTACTAGGAAACAAGTCAACTGCAAAGTACCACCCTCAATTAATGACTTAATAATCTAACCAGTGACAGAAGGGGAAAACCTATTCTTATTAGGTCAAGACGAAAATATTTGGTGAATAGGGGAAATAAACAAGGTGCGAGTGAAAAAAAGATTGTTTACCAGTTGTTGAAAAAAAATGATATTTAATTGTAAGCATACAATAAAACTCCTATATATTAGCAATCAGTGTAACTTTTGGAATAATCGATTGGACAATCGAAGAGCTAAAAAAAATTGAAATCGGTATCAGAGAGATACTTGTGTATGAATGTAAGTTTTCACCCAAATAGTAATATAGACTAACAGTACGTGCCAAGATTCCAAGGAGGAAAGGGATTAGAATCGGCATAGACGCGTACGAATTTCGTTCTCTATTTCTGCTGACATGGACGTCTAGTGCAAAGCGACAGAGAGACAATGGGATCACACCCTCGACAAACGCACTAATAACAAATGTTATATGATAAATACTAACATATAATTACAAACTAGCTGCCGCCCCATACTCGAACATTGATTTACACCCTTTTTTATAACAATAGTGTTTTTTCATTTCATTTTCATGAATATTCTTAAATTTTTGGCAAAAATCATCCTTATACATTCTTGGCACATTTAGGATTGAAAGATATAAGAATGTAAACTGGTGCAAAAATCTCCCCTAAGGTGGTGTTGTTTTAGGCAGTTTAATTCAATTGAAAGAAAGAAAACTGGATTTTTTGAGGAAATAAAATACTTCAAATGAAACCCGAGGACATTTTACATCAATGATAGGATGCAGGTTTATTTGTTGTTTCTTATATTCTATTCAGGATGCAAGCACAATTACAAGATGAGCATATTCTTAGGATCAGTTTCAAAAATTAAGGGGGGTTTTGTGACATTTCAACATGTCATCATTTGTCATTCTCTACAAAGTGTAATTTTGAGGTTACTGTTAACAAAAGGTAGGTACATTTGGTGTATAAAAATGGGCAACTTTTAAAAAAGGAAGCACATTTTGAGGTTACCTAGTTTTCAAGATATACTCGAAAATGTGATGTTGTAAATTTGAGGTTACCAAAATGAGGTTACCCTCTTTAAAGCCTTATATCTAAGGATTCCTTGGGGTTACTTTAATGAAACTTGGTACAGTGGTGACTAAATTGGTAAGCAACCCAACTAAATCTTTGAATAATTGAATTTGTAAAGTGTGTGACTATATTGAGGTTACCAAATTTGATGATTTTTTCTCATTCCTCAATGAGGTACTGCAGAGCATAGAGAATCAGATTTTATTGCTTTTAATGGTATTATGTCTATACATTGTGAAGAAAAATTAAGAGATGCATTTTAGTTGATATTTTGAGGTTTCTGTTATATGTAGAAATGTTTCTAAGAGATATACTACTATTTTGCAAAATTATCATTATAATATTTCCAGGTAACTTTTATGTAATATAACATTTTAATGTATCAAACTCATATTCACTAGTTCCAAGAAATATCAGTTTCTAAACATGAGGTTACCATTTGATCAAAATGTGTTTTCTGTGAGGTTACCTACTAGATGTTGCATATAAAACTATATTTTAAAGTGTGAGTTTGTGAGGCCAAATTAAATTAATAAACAGTATGAATCTAATGTTTTCCAACTGATATAATTGAATTCAACATTTGTGTTCAAGCTGAGGTTACAATGGAATGAAAAAGTACTGTATATACATGTAGTACTAGCATTTCATGCACAATGGAAAACAAGTCAGAAAGTAGAATTTAGGAATACTCTACATTGCACTTTTAGAACATGTTTTAGAATATTGATAGAACACTGATAGAATAGTTGCAGAATGTAGCTGTTTTGAAATGTTTTTATTTCAGTTGTTGTTGTTGTTGCATTAGTGAGGTTACTGTGAGAAAAAGTGTACATCAGAAATATAAGTTTATCTTTTATTATTGTATAAAATATTATTAGTATGGAGAATAGCAAGTTTGAGTGGGTATGTCCAGTTTGTCAGAAAATTTTGAAGCATCAGAAAAGTGTTAGCAGACATAAGAAGAGTCATGCAAAGAAAACTGAGTTAAAATGTTCACAGTGTGAAAAATGTTTTGACAGAAAAGACAACTTTTTGAGGCATCAAAAAAGTTGCAAATTGAAAGAGAAAAATATATGTAAAGTTTGTTTAAAGGTTTTCAAAACAAAGTGGCTTTTGAAACGACATATGAAGGTTCATGAAAAAAAGAAAATTGTATCAAGTAAAAATTGTGGAAAAAAAATCGAGATGGACAAAGCCGAACACCATTCATTACAATGTAAACAAGAAAGACCCATCTCAAGTGTTGACCTAGATAACGACTTTGTATCTATGGTAACAATACCAAGGTAACCAATCTGACTGAAGCTTTAAATATGAATAGAAAATAACACATTATTGATTATATATTTATGTTTTTTATTAGATCTTACAACGTCAGTACAATAGTTGAACAAACAGTGAACAAATTGAGAGTGTGTGATAAGAATAAAATACAACATGGACTTGAGTACATTAATACTGTCCAAATTATCACAATGCGTAACAGAAGTTATTATGAAAGCAATTGGTTTACAACGACTGAAACCATGAAGTCCTTGTACTACAAGTTTATTCAAGAACATTCTGACTTCGTCATGTCCAGTGGCACCTTCTTCTCTCTTAAACCGTTCTATGTCAGATCAGCAACACAAAAAGACATGGAAATGTGCTGTTGTAAAAAACATCTCCATGCACGATGGTCGATTCAAGCCCTTCTGGATATTTGTAAGAAACAAAGCTTGCCACTCGGTGAAGTAATAGATTACTACAGCTTTTTCAACTTTCTAAGCAAAAATTGTGGCACTGCTGACGAGACAACAAGCAAATTATGCGAACATACAAATCTTCAATGGGAAATTACCACGTTTTTTGGAAATCAAAATGTCATTTGAGGGTGGTAACCACCATAAGACCAACATACTAAAATTTCAAAAACTAGGGCAAGATGTGTTCCATTTGATGCTGAAACTCTAAAAATGCTCATTTTGGCACTTTCAGAAAATGTCACACTATTTTTGAAACTGATCTTAGAATGTTCTTAACTTTTTGTCTAATTTCATCTTGCATATTTTTATAGAGTAAATTCTTATAACAAAAAGTTTGTTGTTACTGCATTTTCTTGAGTGATTATTGTGTTTATTCAAAACATGATGAAAATGTTGAATTTCACACAAATTTAACGCAAATACTAAATAAGGAATTTCATAAAAGTCCATTCAAGATATCGGGGAAAATATGGTCGATGCTGCACCAGACTTTTGATAATTGACGGTGATGATGTAGATGGTAGGGACATGGCAATATTTTAGAGACTATGCAACATAGCTACGCAGCAATGAGACAGCATTAAAATATGTCAGCCAGACCTGAAAAAGAACAAAAAAAAAATCAGAGATCCATGCAAGATTCTTCTAAGATCCTTAGTATGTCCTATGATGTAGGTAAACAGCTAATGCATAAACTTAGTGAGTTTATTCCGCATTTATAGCTATGTAGTTCAATGTATTTAAACATGGTTGAAGATGTAAATAAATATTTTTGCAAAAAAAAAAGAAAGAAGGAAACCTTCATAACCTGATACCATATACAGCTATTGTACACGGTAAGTTCGGGATAACATTAATACAGAAATTCGTATCGATTATTGAAATAATTGAAATCTGTTAGGAAGTGTTGAAATCAAACTGCGAGATCTGATTGCCATGACAAGGCGTAAATACCCAACGCTTTGACTATAAATTCGAAATGACACCATAATGCAGTGTCTTCGTCTGTTAATTGATTTGATCTATTTCTTTGCTTATCGCAATTAATCTTATGTCTTATTTCTTTATATTATAATTGGTTTTAATTTTTTTGTTTTTATTGCTAATTATTGTTACAATGTCCTTCTTCCCTGGTTGGACTTCTTTCTTTGCAAATTTTATTGGACTTACTAATTTATTCTTTGGTATCAGATGAACCTTTAACTTATTCTTTGGTATCAGATTAACCCTAGTCTTTATAATGATAATCATTTTAGATTATAACAGAATGTAGCTAAGCATATGGTATACTAGTATACTGATAGCTATTCTCAATTGGTTTATAAGGGAAATCCGCTGCGCTGATTGGCTAAAAAGCCTTCACTACGGGCCTTATACAGCATGGTATAACTTTTAACCTCATAGCAACCAAAATGGTTGCTAAAAATGTAAACAAACAACTTCGCCAGTGAATTGGTAACATAGCTGGCTACCTACAGACTCTCAGCCAGAAAAACAGCAAGAAATGTTGATAATTTTAAATTCACTTCGTTTTTAATATCAACATTCATCACAACAATGAGCAAGAAGCAAAACGGCGTCAAATATGCGTGATAAACTCTCCTTCTGACGAAGAATAAACAAAAAACGTTTGAAAAATTCTATATATGCATATTCCAATGTTTTCTTTTCTTTTTGTACACGTATTTAAAAAATTGTTACAATGAAATTCAAATCGAACGTTTTCCTTCTTTATCAAAACTTAATACAACCTTTTCACAAGTAAATCTTTAGATAATAATGCTGGTTTCTACAAACCCAAACAAAATAGATATCAATTAGTAAATACATTATAAACTGTTTTATCTTTCTCTTCCGAGAAATATTACCCTCGCAAGCTCGCTCTATACTTTTGACCTCGGTATAGATAGACAAAACAGTTTATATTGTATTATAAGTAAGAAAAAAGTCAACAAGAAAAAGATCGGCAAAAAAACTTTTGTCAATAAAATTTTTATTTACTTAAACAAAATTTCAATTTAGTCCTTTTTTCACGAATGAATTTTACCAGCAGCATTTTGATAATTGTAGAACTATGATTTTTGAAAAATGGGTTTTTGTTTGAGTTTAAGAATTTTATTCACGAAAATTTTTTTTCCCTATGTATATACTTGTACGCAAAAAGATTTCGCGAAATCTTCTTTTTATACAACAATTTCACTTGGAAATGTAAACTGGAAAAGTCCGACCATTTTTATCCTCTTCTTAAGGTACTATAAAAGAGAGTGAAGTAAAAATCGGGAAACAAAAAAATAAAGTCGGTAAAAATTGCTTGGTAAAAAATCTCAGTAACTTAGTCACCGTGTTAAAATTTCTCACTTTTACGGACTTTTTTTACTGATAAGGTAGTTCTTAAAATATGTTATTGTCGTAGCATATATATTTTGCAATTCCTTTCGCAATTTTTAAAATATCACAGGCTTTGAATACAAATACAAAATCTAATTTGAAGCGAGTGCATCATTTGCGCCGCTGTTCTTTTGCTTAGCGTCTTATCGGCCATTGTTCAAAGCAAAGTTTTAAGTGGTTTTCCGTAACAGTAGGTTTTATACCGATATCATTATAAAAAATAAAATTCATCATTTTGATTAACGTCTCAGGAGATAAAAATAAATTAACTTAACAAAAAAGAAATGAGGTAATAGAACTGAAATACAGTACGTTCTCTTGAACACCATATAACAGCTTTTTGACGTAAACAGTTTCCATTTCAGAAAATTTAAGCTAAAGTGTTAAGTTGGCTTAACACAAACGAAGATTGGCAATCCTGGTAAAAAAAACTACAAAATGTTAGCCAATGAAAAGTCGTGATATGAACCTGGCGTCAAATCAATGTTCTTTTCATCACTAACATGAGGACGGAAATAGTGTAATTACTGTCTAATATCAATTTAAGGTTTTTATGACATTCCTTCTCTTATAAGGAAACAAAAAAGACATAATCATGAGTAACCAAAATAGACTTTGTGTAATAAGAATGCTTCCTAGCATATTGGATTAAAGTAGGGCATCCAGCCACAAAGACATTTTTTTAATACTTTTGTATACGGTGGACTCTTATGCACGCGGTAATAAATTTTCCGTAATTAATTCCACTGACAACAGCCTCTAGTAAACAATAACAATAGATGAATCCGGTCAACATGCTTTTTTAAGAAGGTTTTTCAAACTACAGTTGAACTCATGTAATTCGACTCTTCAGGGGGTCTCACGATTTGGTCGAATTACATGAGTTGTCGAATTAAAGGAGTTTTGTTGTAAGGGTTTCATTCTGAAGGGACCGAAGAATTTGGTCGATTTACATGATTTGTCGATTTATGGGAGGTCGATTTACATGAGTTCAACTGTATATCCAATTCTCTAGCACACTAGCATTCGGTCAAAAATCAATTATTAGATAGTAAAAATGTCACTATTCTGCAAAGATTCCTGTAATTCAGTATCCTCCTTACAATACGCTGGATATTAGTAAACATATATAGTAAGCAGATATTTCCGCATGTGCTACTTTTAGTGCTTTCGGTAAGATATCTAAAAAACGAAACAGGTGTGTGAGACATTAACACACGCAAAAGTTTTGGAAGAAATATTTAAAATTTAGACAACTGGTCATAAATAACAAGCAGAAAAATCGGCCTGAAGATGGACCACCATAACTCCCGATGACAAGGTTGTTGTGAAAAAGCTCCACATGTTTTAAACAGAGGATAAATTGGTCTACTTAACGGTGCCAAACATGAGCCAGAAAAGATAGGTATGTTTTGGTGCTTGAAGAGTTAAAATTATATCCTTTTTATCCATTAGAAACAAAATACCTTAAGGGAATTAATCTTCACTTATTTTTGCGGATCTTTTTTCTCTGCAATTTCGCGAGAAAAAAGGGAATTAATCTTCACTTATTTTTGCGGATCTTTTTTCTCTGCAATTTCGCGGGGAAAAAGGGAATTTATTTTCGAGGATTTAGTGTTGAAGTTAATTTCGCGGGAACTTATTTTCGCTGATAAGGCAACTTTGGTCGCGGAAATTTATTTTCGCGGCTCGCAATTTTCAGATATAAATAATAATAAAAGAAAGAAAAATGAATGATATTGTATATAACTTGTAGGTACATTAGCTTATACATCTTTCATATCATCTTCCAAAATACACTAAATTAATAAAATTATAATGGATTGGATTATAATTTTATCTTTTCTATTGTTTGGAAATAGTAAACTAACGCTATTTTATCATAATATTGAGAGAGAGTACTGAATGTTATTTGGTGGATTGTTTTTGCAGGCTTAAGGTGGAGTCAGCATATGTTAAATCCTCTAAACAGTCCTTATGAAAAGCAAAGATAATTATTAATGCGTTCCTCTTTGATGTTTTTAACCTTAAACTTGTTTTTTCATCCTTGAAGAAACGTATTTTTCATACCATTACCCATCTTTTTAAAACATTTAGCTGGTACATGAAGATGAAAATCTAATGTTTTTTCGTAAGATTTTAAGCATAATGTGTGTTCCGTGTTACATAAATGTAGAGCTGGAGAAGAAGTGACACTTGAGATGAAATGACACTCAACACCATACAGATTGTGATATGTCAGTTAGGCGTCAAATAATTGCAGATGGATCAGACCTTCTTCCACCTATCAAAATAAGGGTTCAAGGTTAATGAAATATGGCGCAAAGAATAGTGTGATTAATTTCCTTCTTTTCGGAGAAATCGTTTACTACATAACTTTTTTAAAATAAGGAAATTGAATATTAATATGTCTTCTGAACGTTATCAAATTAGCGTTTTTGCAATTTTCACTTTTTGCTATGAGGTGTGTTGTTTTATATGCAGGGTTTAATATTAATGATGAAATAAAATTAAAGTAGCTTTTGATTAGGCACGGTATAGCGTATCACTTTGTAATCTCATCGCATTTTATAATCCAAACCTATCGCAATTTGTAGATCTGCAGATAATTTATCATTAATTACCTTAAGATCGAAAAATTATCTGCAGATCGAAAAATTATCTTAAGATCGAAATATTATCTTAAGATTGAAAAATTATGATCGAATTATCTGCAGATCGTAGAAATTATGTTACGATCGTAGAATTATCTTAAGATCGTAGAATTATCTTAAGATCGTAGAATTATCTTAAGATCGTAGAATTATCTTAAGATCGTAGAATTATCTTAAGATCGTAGAATTATCTTAAGATCGTAGAATTATCTTAAGATCGTAGTGTAAACTAAATATGAAGTATAACATGTCCCTAATGGGCTTCTGTATGTTAGATAGACACTAACTTTACAATGCTCGTTTCTACAAGGAAGTTGTATAAATTGTTCATGACAACACATATTTTTAAACACATTAACTCTTCATGTAATTGTCTGTCATCTCACTCCCACATGTGGTGGTCAATCAAAACAAGCACGCACATTAATTCTAATGATCAATTAATGAAGATGTTAATAATGAGTATGTAGTATGATGACGCTGCAATAATGAACCAAAAGAGCTACCACACTGAAAAGTGTGAAAAATCACATTTAACTACAGGAACAAAATATTTATCAAAAATATATCAAAATAAAGTACAGGAGGGGGAGGATGCAGAAAGAACGCCAGTCTAAGGTAAAAAAAAATGAAGGGGGGGGGGGGGGGTGATCAAAATATGGCAACTTCGTCTTCAACCTCTTTTTGCTTACAATTTTTGTAAACACAACGGCAAGGCTATAAACAAGCCACAGTTTTTTTCTTTCATTTCTTGTTCCTATGTCATCGTTATCGCTCGTTACCACCATTGAGAAGAGGCAAAGTGTTTACGAAGATAACCCTCCTTAATTTTTGTAGGACCTGGTTCAGCTAGCAGTTGCGTACAAGTGAAGGGTCAAAAAGCATACGTGCGCAGTTTATGGATGCCTGATCACAATGTTGGAACGCTCAGCTGAGAATAAACACTTTTGCGATATTTTTACATACTGCAAATTTAAAGAGTGTAGTTATGTAACTAGCCAAACTCTAAAAACAATGCCCCTTGTTGAGATTGAACAAAAACTTCAATTTTAAATTTTATTTCGCTATAAAAATATAAAAACCCATATTGCATGTGCATATTAGCTAACGCATGATATATTGTATTAATCACACTTTAGATGAAAAATAAAATTTTTTAGTGCTAAGCGCATTTTCGAGACAGAAAATGCATTTCCTGGTGCTATTATACTAACAGTTTTTTCAGTTTATTTGTAGATAGAAAGCACTGCCCCGATTATTGAAGATTAATTTTAAACTTTTCCTTCACATCCACAAAAACTGATTTTGCCAATATCACGAAAATGATTTCTGCGCAAAAGTAATAAAGAAAAACCTTTGTATTCCATGCAGCAGACCGCATTATTTAACAAATTAATTAAGTTGTACCTGAAAAATATATCGTCTATGCAATGTGGAGAGGGCGCGACTGAAACGAGAAACAACGAGTTAAGTTTTTCCCTATTTTCTATATAGAAAAAAAATTAATATATACAGTGAAACCTCTCTATAGCGGACACCATCGGGACCCCCAAAAAGTGTCCGCTATAGAGAGGTGTCCGCTACATAGAGGTTCTTCCCAAAATTAGCTCAAATTTCTTCAAAAACCATCCCGGAGCTATTAGGGCGTATTGAAATCGACCGTAAGGTGTATCAAGAGACTGGTTTTGTCATGTGCCTAAAAATATATCTAAAGTCATGTTTATGTTTCTATCCCTCCCTTATAGATTAACCGCGGAGGTGGATACGGCCTGGAAATCCCTGCAAATTTTCGTTTTTATGGCCCTGAAAAAGCCATAAACTGGCTGAAAGATAACATACAAAAGATTGAAGAATTATTAAATAATAATGTAAAACATTGTCTTAAGTAAATATAAACAAATTCTTTACAAAAATTTGTTTTGTATGACCCATTCTTAAGACTGTCCGCTGTAGAGAAGTCAGTTCCAGTGGGTAATGTCAATCGGGACCTTGAAATGATGTCCGTTACATAGAGGTGTCCGCTATAAAGTGTCCGCTACATGGAGGTTTTGTTATGAGAGTTTGACCGTCGTTTCATCCGTTCCCAAGAAAAGTGTCCGTTGTAGAGAGGTGTCCGCTATAAATGATGTCTGCTACAAGGAGGTTTCACTGTAGTGTCATAAATAATTCCGTAAACCAGAATACTAGCTATCATACTATAAACTCGCCTGTACGTTCCTCCGACACCATCTACATTCATCTTCCGAAATACTTTAGTTTACCATTCCGACTAAATATTGTTAAGTACTCGTCGGTGTCCGTGGATAAATCCGGGCTTTATTTACCGCATTTGGTGTCTCTCTACTGCGGTTACCATTTTGCGTGACAGACAAACGTATTTTGTTTGCCTTAAACTTTTTTCTAAGTTAACTTATTCCTAAGACAATTTGCGCTAGTTACATCTTTTGTTTCACTTTTGTTTCAACGCAAAATTTGTATTTAGCAACAAAATTAAACGACATAGTGGTACTATGTCGTTTTTTTTAAATACAGTTTAGGGACTATAATAAAATTATTAGTGATTAAATGTTTGATTTTTTTTCCAGTAGCTCTATGTGTACAAAAAATTAAAAAAATTAATAATTTCGAATTGCCTCTGTTGCAACGTTGGTACTGTGAAAAGAAGGAAGCGTACAGCTAGCATAACAATCAAAATGTATCGTTATTAATAACCGTTTACGTTAATACATCCTATTTGCGGACTTGCCTAGCACGAGGTGATAAAAATGCTTGTTAGCATTCCATAGTGTTATGTAAGATCTTTTCTAAAAATTGCATATGTGTTTTCATGTCACCATAAATTTAGAAGTAATTAATCAATGTTTGGCAAACAATACCTAACAATAACTGAAAATTACCGAAACTGAAAAAGTCACTCAAGCAAGATAAATTTATGAAGATATCTTAATGATGTAGCTAACCTTTTAAGGGGTTGATCATTAATTGCATTTTATTTAATATTAATGAGCAATAAATTAATTAAAGATAAAATTATGGAACTTGCTTTTTTAGACTTTTTCCTATAAGTACATAAATATGAAACAAGTTTACCAATGCATAAAACGCTACTTTTTATCAATCCATTGTTTTAGAATGTACAGCATAGGTGTTGTTTTACTGCCAAATAATTCTGAGTCTATTCAGTCAGCTTCTGTGATAAATGTCATTAGTTGTCATTAAGTCAAATTCATCTGCGTCACTTGACATCAAAGGTGGGTTGAGAAAGAGTACACGTGGTGTGATTACTGGTGCTCCTAAATTAATTATATCTCCAATTAGGCACACTATATCAATTATTAGAAATAGTATAAAAGAAGGTCGATATAGTGTTGAAACTCAGGACATCTTCACTTTCAAAGGAATACGAATACGGTAAGGAAAACACTCATACACTTCAACAATTTACTGTTTTAACTTTTTTACATATTTCTTTAACTTTTTCTGTAACAGCAAAATTTCCATTATCCTCCATGCGGCTTTTTTAAGTAGTATCATACAGTAGCAATTCTTTAGCAGTTATTTACCTATGTTATACATTCTGTTTAGAAAATGAAGTGTTTTGCGTTCCTGTTGTTAATTGCGGCTTGTGCTTTTGCATTTGCTGAAAAACAACAAGCAGTTCTGGCTGACGAAACGAAAACAGAAAATGCTATTGCCGACCAATCAAATATTCAAAACGATCCTTCTCACTATCAACCTTTATGTAAGTTCTTATGCTTCATATACTGGTTAAATAAGAATATTCCCAGGTTTCTATTAGTTTACTTAACAACTATGTCAAGTTAAACATCGCCACCAAAAAGCAATCAACTTAAAGTCTTTAGCCATGGCAAATTGTTAATTGTTAATTGTGCGTGCTCTAAATAAATTGCATTTTTTTGTAGGTGGACTATATCATCGATACAACCCTCTTTCTCAGTTCTGCTACAAGAACAAGGTCTACCACAAAAGTAAATATGTCTTATGTGGATTCGTTGTGTGCTCTAAACATAACCAATTCTGCCACAAAGGAAAATGTTACCTAAAGACCAAACACTTTGTATGTAGTCATCATAACGTTTGTGACAAGGGAAGACACTTCTGCTTCAAGGGAAGGTGTTACCTTTCAAAATGGTACAAGATTTGTGGAAATAGTGCCTGTAATACACACCATTATTTCTGCTTCAAAGGAAAATGCTATTACAAAAAGAAATACACCATTTGTGGACACAATGTTTGCACGAAAAGCATTCATATATGCCACCACGGAACATGTTATGATAAAAAATGGTTTAAAGTCTGTGGAAAGAAAATCTGCAACTTACACAACAGCTTCTGCTTCAAAAATATCTGCTATCTAACAAAATGGTTCAAGATCTGTGGATACAAAGTATGCAACCTTCATCACAGCTTCTGCTACCATGGAAAATGCTATAGCAAAAAATGGTTCAAAATCTGTGGAAAGAAAATCTGCAACTTACACAACAGCTTCTGCTTCAAAAATATCTGCTATCTAACAAAATGGTTCAAGATCTGTGGATACAAAGTATGCAACCTTCATCACAGCTTCTGCTACCATGGAAAATGCTATAGCAAAAAATGGTTCAAAGTATGTGGAAAGAAAATCTGCAACTTACACAACAGCTTCTGCTTCAAAAATGTCTGCTATCTAACAAAATGGTTCAAGATCTGTGGACACAAAGTATGCAACCTTCATCATAGCTTCTGTTACCATGGACAGTGTTATAGCATAAAATGGTTTAAAGTCTGTGGGAAGAAAATCTGCAACTTACACAACAGCTTCTGCTTCAAAAATGTCTGCTATCTTACAACATGGTTCAAGATCTGTGGACACAAAGTATGCAACCTTCATCATAGCTTCTGCTACCATGGACAGTGCTATAGCATAAAATGGTTTAAAGTCTGTGGAAAGAAAATCTGCAACTTACACAACAGCTTCTGCTTCAAAAATGTCTGCTATCTAACAAAATGGTTCAAGATCTGTGGACACAAAGTATGCAACCTTCATCATAGCTTCTGCTACCATGGACAGTGCTATAGCAAAAAATGGTTCAAAGTATGTGGAAAGAAAATCTGCAACTTACACAACAGCTTCTGCTTCAAAAACGTCTGCTATCTAACAAAATGGTTTAAAATCTGTGGATACAAAGTATGCAACCTTCATCACAGCTTCTGCTACCATGGAAAATGCTATAGCAAAAAATGGTTCAAAGTATGTGGAAAGAAAATCTGCAACTTACACAACAGCTTCTGCTTCAAAAACGTCTGCTATCTAACAAAATGGTTCAAGATCTGTGGACACAAAGTATGCAACCTTCATCACAGCTTCTGCTACCATGGACAGTGCTATAGCATAAAATGGTTTAAAGTCTGTGGAAAGAAAATCTGCAACTTACACAACAGCTTCTGCTTCAAAAATGTCTGCTATCTTACAAAATGGTTCAAGATCTGTGGATACAAAGTATGCAACCTTCATCACAGCTTCTGTTACCATGGGCAGTGTTATAGCAAAAAATGGTTCAAAGTATGTGGAAAGAAAATCTGCAACTTACACAACAGCTTCTGCTTCAAAAACGTCTGCTATCTAACAAAATGGTTCAAGATCTGTGGATACAAAGTATGCAACCTTCATCACAGCTTCTGCTACCATGGAAAATGCTATAGCAAAAAATGGTTCAAAGTATGTGGAAAGAAAATCTGCAACTTACACAACAGCTTCTGCTTCAAAAACGTCTGCTATCTAACAAAATGGTTCAAGATCTGTGGACACAAAGTATGCAACCTTCATAACAGCTTCTGCTACCATGGACAGTGCTATAGCATAAAATGGTTTAAAATCTGTGGAAAGAAAATCTGCAACTTACACAACAGCTTCTGCTTCAAAAACGTCTGCTATCTCACAAAATGGTTTAAGATCTGTGGACACAAAGTATGCAACCTTCATCATAGCTTCTGCTACCATGGACAGTGCTATAGCAAAAAATGGTTCAAAGTATGTGGAAAGAAAATCTGCAACTTACACAACAGCTTCTGCTTCAAAAACGTCTGCTATCTAACAAAATGGTTCAAGATCTGTGGACACAAAGTATGCAACCTTCATCACAGCTTCTGCTTCAAAAACGTCTGCTACTCTAAAAGTTATTACAAGATCTGTGGATACAAAGTATGCAGCCTATATACTAGCTTCTGCCACCACAAAGTTTGTTACAACAAGTCTACGCACGCCCTATGTGGAACTAAAGTCTACGTGAGGAAGCTCTATTACTGTCACCAGGGCAAATATCTTTACAAAAAATCACACTACTCCTATTGTGGTTCGATCATCTTCGACATCCATAAGTACAAGTGTTACTACGGAAAAGTTGTCCCATACAAATCACACTAAACTGTAAAAAATGACAATTTATATATGTAGAATAAGGTGTTTGTTTTCTTGTTAATAAATGATTGCAGCATTTAAATTTTCTTTCCTAAATGTTCCTTAAATACATATTTGTCCTAAAAAATTAATCTTAAAATTAATTAATGGTAGAAGTCCAAAAAGCCCTTTTCTGAAGATAGTTTTGTCCAAATTGTTTAGTTACTTTTGACTATACGTTAATTTATGAGGATGTTTTATGCTTAAATGAAACAAAAAGAGGTATTAATATCTTATCTTTACTCGTGTCCATAATTTTCGGTTGGTTTATTAAAATAATTTTGACGCCAAATTTGCTTTCGTACAACGCGCTGCATAAAAAAGTGGTTAAAATGCCAGATTTAAGAAATAACAACGTTCAGTCTGACCAAAACTTTGACGTTCTAAAAAATGTGATGCGCGCTTACTTTTTATAAGAGTACAGTTTTTTAAAACTTTGAAACACAGAATCAAGCGAAAGATCGTGAAGTTTACTCTTTTCTAATTCGAATATAATGGAGAAAATTAAATACGAATAAGAGAGAGATTCGAATTATAGAAATTAAGTTTGTTAAAAACAATTTGGTCAACCTGCGGAAATGAAATAAAAAAAAGCAACCAGTTCTCCATTTACGCTACTTGCAGCCATCCCAGTTAAACGAACTTTTCCCTCTTTGCTTTTTTTCTTCTTAGAATGATTCTTTTGGGTCTTGTTGAGGACACATTACGGATAACACAATCCAAATTATCAAACATTTTAAAATTGGAGGTGATACCAAAGCCAGTTTACATGATACAAGGTATAAATGCGTATCGGATTCGTATTATAAAGATAATTTTTCCGAAGGGAATTGAGATATTGTTCGAATTATGGAAATTATCGAATTAGAGATGTTCGAATTACAGAAAAAAAATACAAGAGCTTTTGCAGTGAATTTGTGTATTCGAATTACAGAGATTAGAATTAGAGAGAGTCAACTGTATTACTTAAAAATAGTAACAACAGGAGAATGCGCAGCAAATGCTTGGGAAAAAGTTTGCTCGAGACAAAAAATTCACAAATTAAAGGTTTCAAATAATCAAGGTAGGTTTACATGCGACTGCATTTTACGCTCGAGCATGCGCATTGTATTAGAAAGACCGCCGACTCAACGTAAAAAGATGCTCCCGAGCTTTTCTCAAAAGACTTTTTCAGCGCGTATTTTTCTCTCAAACCTTTTAGCAATGAAGTTCAAGGAAATGTAACAATTTCACAATCCATTTTATTCAAGAAAAATATTAGAAAAAACAACAAGTTCTTTTGCACTTCTTTATTCGCAAAATAACAACACTTTTCAGAAAAAAGTATTTCGTGTTAAGTAGAGCAGAGAGACCTGTGAGCATTGAATTTATGAACAAAAGTTATGAATTCATAAATTCTTTTCAAATCTTCCTAACAACCACAAAAATGAAGTACTTATTTGGGGAGACATTGGTAGTTAAATTTATAAACTAACAATAAATAATACTGAAAAAGTTTTCTGATCTTTTTTTAGTTGCTGTTATTATTTTTAAATTTCGTAGCGAAAGGTTTCTTCTGTTTACCGCAGCCATTTTATTCTGAACATCTTTTCTCTTAAGCGGGAAATTGATTTCCATTAAAAATGCAGTCGTATGGAAACCTACCTTAAGTGATACCTTGTTGCTACTACTTTCAAAAACAATAACATATTGAGATTGTTTCAATCACCAACTGATGGCAGACAAACTAATCAATCTAAATTAATTTTTACCAGATGTTCTAAACAAACCATAAAGTGTATCATATCAATTACAAGTTATTTGCATATGCATATGAATAAGCCACAAAAGACGTTAACAGCTCAGAAGTGCAAAACTATAAAATATATAAAAATACTGCGGTTCGCTCTAGTTGGAATTTCGTTATCCTACCTTCCTCTTTACAAAAAAAAACCACTTTGTAATACATCTACCCTCGGAGGGATTAATTTTCTTTGACTCTCTGGACTAATGCTGATGATTAAAAATTATTAAAAAACTCCACAATGTTATTTAATTTTATTTTGGAAAGAACGTGGAAATCCTTTTTAAAAATGGCAAGCGTTAGTGAAAGACTAACCTTGAACGGGAATTTAACTAGCCACCCGTGTTAAAGAACAAACACAACTAATTAAAAACATTCAAGAATTTTTTGTTTAGAAACATTTATAAATGAAAACAGTCATAAGTCTCGAGTGGAAACAAAATCCGTTTCCACATTGAAGGGACCGATATAAAATAGGGAGGAAACAAAACATACCTTTTATTCGAAGAGTTGTCACAAAACCAGCAAAACGCGTCTTTGTAAAAATATGTTGCTCATCACAAAGCAGTTTGTTGTTAATTTCATTCAAAAGGCGCGAATATAGACAATAATAAACTTAATGCCCTGTGACTTTGTCGTGCACTTATTCTAAAAATTTAGAAATGAAATTTTTCGACCTACTTTTTGAATCGGCTTATATTCAAAGTGTTTTTTGAAAAAAGAAAAAAGAATTTGAACAACAAGATCTTTTTTTTAAATCTTTAGAAAATTGTCATTTTTGTAGAAAAATACCACTGTTATTTGCAGAAATTTTTATCAAGTCTATGTTGCGGTTTTCTTACCACATATCCGCTTTGTTTTCCACGAAGATGCTGTTAGTGGTTTTCTCTTTTCTCTTCAATTTCCCATGGTCTATTTCATCAAAACTTAACTTCATTTACTCGCAAGATCTTGTTTTATACAAGATATTTTGTCAATATCGACTTCTTTTACTTGTCACACACATGAAACGATTTTCCGATCAGATCAGGGCTCAAAGATTTCTATGTTTTTACTGGCTTAAAGAACTTTGCAATACGATAATTTATTTTACTGTGTCTCGGGTTATTTACGAGATTGGCAATTTTTTTTGTATTTTCTAAAATTTTGAATCCGCTTATTTTTCGAAGTTCGACCAATTTTCGAGGAAATACGGTAACTGCATTTCCTGTGTTTTAAAACTCTTGACGATGAATTTAGATAATCATGCTGGCATACTCAAACAGAATTAGGGGTGACTATTCGTTTTAAAAGATAGTTTGATGGTAAGAAGAAGGGTTAAATTGAGTATAAAATCTACCGAACAGAAAAAAGCAGATTAAGAATAGCGTTGAAGTCACCTGAAAACTCTTAAAGTTGGCTCTTAAAACTAACTTTCGAGCAGCTACACAAGCTTCACGTTGGAAGTTTAACATAGAAAAAAGTTGTTAGGAAGTGAAAATTATACAAACCATAGTAGCACATATAGTCTGCTACATTTGTGGACAAAATTAATGAAATTAGGCCAGATAGAAAACATTTAAATGAATTTGTTAGTAGCATTGTCTAGCACAATACGCGAAAGTTGCGAAATTCAGGAAGAATGTTGTGCTTCAAGAATATAATTAATCCAAATAAACTAAAGTCCGTAGTGTTTTTCGCTGTGAACATTGACAAGTTCAAAATGCACGACTCTAATATTTTGTCCCTGATTGCAGAAGAGTCAGTTATTCAGGTTAAAAAAAAAAAGTTTAAGGAACCCATTGGGTCACTGTACACATGCAAATGCTCTTCCTTTTTTTCGCTGTGACTTTATTATCTTAACCAATAGACATATTTTATGGCTTTAACCTACTCTTCTTTCTAATAAAGGCCGTTTTTTGTTCAGAATGATAGTTGAACCGCTACCTGGTGCTAAAGATAGGCAAGCTCATGACTAACATATCCGCAACGTACGTTTATCCATGCGCCGGTCTGCGCGCGAAAGAGGTTGCGGTAACTTAATTTTATAGCATTCGGAATTTTTGTTTCAAAGTTCTTTGGGATAAATCTTTTGTTTTCCTGTCCGCAATCCTCTACGAAATTTAAGTTCGCTCCCACAAGTCATTCTATACTATGTTCACTCAATTTGAACTAGTCAAAGTTCGCTTCTAATTTTAATTCTTGAGGCTAAGTCCCAACTCTTAAAATCTGCTAATTGTTGCCGACTCACCATGGTCATTTTTCTCAAATCGAGTGCCCTGACGTGGGCTATTCCATAAAACAGACGTGTTAAAAATTGCGGCTAGCGCGACTTAAATGCTACTCACCTAACTCCTTATCTGAAAATGTAGTAGAATTCGCGAGTTGATGCTTTTTATGTGTGTGTGTGTAAAATGTGTGTAAAATGCTCCAAAAATTGTCATTGTCTTAAAATTTTCGTTTGGGGTTGCAGCGTAAAGGAAACAGGGGGCGGGGACAAAAAAAGCTTAGAATTAAAAAAAAAATAGCCACTTATAAGTATGTCCACATACAATGCGTTTTAATCAGGCAAAGTTTGCATAGCGTCGAATTTTAGTTGCGTTATTAATTTTCCACCATATTTACACGTGTTATAATTAAAATCTTAATTGGGACTGATATTGGAAAGCAATCATTAGTTATGGCGTTCACAAAGTTGGCCATTTGCGTAAATTCTGATCGTGTTCGTTATTTTCGCTTGACGAATTTCTGAAAAGCACGACATATTTGACGTACTAATAAATTTATTCTGCAAAAATATATGCACGTGCAATATTTTCACACAAAAACCCGCCTATTTTATTTTATTGTCTTTCAAAAGATGATCAAACCACGAAATTACATATTCTAAAAATCCGTCAAATAGGCTTATTATTTACTCTGTCACAGGTATACTTTAATAGATCTGTCTTTCTTTAATTTAAGAAAATACGTTAAATTTTAAATCCGATAATACGACAGCCGTGAATCCAAGAGCTACAAAAAATCCCATCTCTTTCTACCAATCCGAAACAACAAAACCACATAACTGACAAAACATATATTATATGATATAGTAAAAAATATATCGTAATACAGCAATATACAAAAAAGTATCCTTTCAAATAGCGAAATCCTATATGACAAAAATTATATACGCTTCTAAGGCTTGTTACACACTAAGTGATTATTATCAATACGAGTAAAGCTGCGACAAACTATCTACACCTAAAAAATCTGTTAAAAATATGATGTGTACTCTCCAAAACACTTATTCCTGCAAATTCTGTGTTTTCATGTTGCAGTCTCACGAATGGCAACTCGACTCGTAAAACGAATTGCTATGCGTTTTTACCATTGTGGTTGTCATCATCGAATGAGGATTGTTTTGTTGTCTAAAGTAAATATAGTCTGGTAACAAAATTGCTGTTTTAGAGCTACTTTTCAACTGTATTGTCATGAAAATCTTCTGGAATATACAAGGGCGAAAAATATTTATGCCGGATTCGGCGTACGTAATTTTTTAAATTAAATATTGCATGGGGATTAAGAAAGATATTACTATCCATATAAGATGTTATTTTTATTAACAAATAAAATTACTGCCTCGCCGCAATAACTCGATGTGTAAAAAGTTTAATAAAAAGTCAGCAAAAATATTTCAACTTTTCAGGAAATTGAAGACAGTTTTATAAACTGTACTGATCAGGATTTTTGTAGGGAGCAGGATGATCATTTACCAAGCCGCCTAAACGGTCCTTCTTGAGTTGTTCAATCACTTGACCATAAACTGGAACGTTCTTTCGACGTATGAACTCTAGATATTCGCATTCACGTAGAGTCAACGCATTGTACATTTGTCTAAACAAAAACGTAAAATTTTATTGTTATTACAATAAATGAAAAAAACTTACCTGGCACGTGCAGGAAACTTACCTAGCGTGGTTCCCAGCCTTCTGAAAGCAGAGAACAGTGACTAAGTGACCAATAATTTGTACCAATAATCCAATCACAGAAACCACAATCCCAAACACCATTGCAAACCACAAAATGATGAACACGTATTGGTACAAAATATGCTGACTCAGCTCGCACACGATTTTGTGCCTGTTAATTTTTGTGTTTAGGACATCTTTAGCTGTTTCGAAGACCTCACAGAAGCCAAATGTTGGAAGCAGCTCGTTTCCAGGCTTCGGGTAATTTCTCTTACCTGGAGAATAAACGAATAAATAAATAAAAAATAAGCATGTAACAAAACTAATCTCCATGAGTCTTAGTAACAGAAAAAACTCTTCTTCAGTAAAATGCCAGCTGTGGCTAAAATTGCAAATGTTAACCCCTATATTAAAATGGGGGATTTCTCAGTGCGTTTTGTTTACCTCAAAATATCGTTGCATCGTTGTATCTTCAGAGTAATAAAGTTAAAGGACTAAAAATGTATATTTACTTCTTGCAAGGATAAAGGATATATTGTAGAAACATTAGCACCCTAACTTGAACACTAACTCTGAAAACACAGCTACTTTTCTTGCAGTATTAACCACTGCGTTGAAGAGAACTAAAAATTATAAAATTTCTATATGATAAATGTATATTTTTTCCTACCTCCAAAAATTTGTGCTTAAGATCATTAAAAACGCAAAGAAAAAAAATTGGCGACTTAACATTCTTATATGGCAAAAACAAGAAATTTTCTTTGCGTTTTTAATGATCTTAACCATACATTTTTTGAGGTGGGAAAAAATGTACATTTACCAAATAGAAATTTTATAATTTTTAGTTTTCTTCAACGCAGTGGTTAATACTACAAGAAAAGTAGCTGTGTTTTCTGGGTTCGTGTTGAAGTTCAGCTACAATGTTGGCTACAAAGTGACGTATATACCCACCCATGTAGTCATACGCCATCGTATTATTTAACTTCGACCAGTTCATCCATGCAGGTCCATAAGATCGAAACACGCCATTAAGAAGTCCGTCAAGGATTATAAAAGCTGCGACGTTGACAACGATGTAGATAATTTTGACGCCAAGGTTACCAAGGATACGTATTCGAAGTTTAGATATTGTGTTGACTTTGTAGTTAAAGTAAGTGTTTACAATGACGTCAGCAGTTGAATCTAAAATAATTTTTTTGATAATTGTTAAATGGGATAGCAACATGCTAACACGCTTCATGTGAGGTGAATTTAAAAAACTTGAATAGCAGTAAGATTAGTCACAGGTTGTTTACGTTCTCTGGGCAATTTCTCTAAAGAGATTTTAGATGTGTAAACGTCTTATTGTTTATATCACCAGTATATTTGACGTCCAGACTAACTTTATTGACGTCCAGACTAACTTTAGCCAACAACAGTAGACATTTCCGTTATACTTTTCCATAAAATTGACAAGTTCGACAAAATTAAGTTTGACGTTATTTTGACGTGTCTACGAGTATCCAACATCTAGTTTCTTATTCTTGTTTACAAATCATTGGAAACGCTATATTTTTGATTTCAGAAGAGAAACAGTATAGTACGAGCTGGTTAAGAGTATACACTCGCGTTTATACTAACACATATGTTTTTTAGATCCCAAGTTCCACTTCAAAGTTTTGACGTCAAAAGATGATGAACTAGTTTATTCTACACAACTCAAAATGGGAGAGGTATTAGTACTTTTATTAATTAGTCATTCCCTTTCCAAGGGTTAGAGCCGCTTTAGCTTATTTTACGGCTAACACCGACCCCAATGTCGACAAGGCAAAAATCCCTAGGGTTGAGGTTGGTCGTTGTACTAATAACATAGACACACAGTGAAGGGCTGAAAATGGATACAAGAATTTACTTTAATTATTTCCGTTTAACAGGTTAATTCCTAATCTAAATTCCTAAATCCCTAAATAGCTTACCTTTAAGTGTTCCTTTGAGCGAGGCAATGTCTTGATTAACCAATCTGAAAATGGCGTATGGCAGGTAGTAAAACATTGCAAGTATTGCCATTACAAACGTCATGTACTGATATTGCAGAAAGAAAGTTTTCTTCATAGGCATACAGGCTCTGTTACGACTAGCCTGGTCACCACCAACTTCACAAAGTTCTCCTGTCTGATATCTGCCATCAAACCTTGCATTTCTGGGTATACCATAAAATCCGACCTCGTTTGCATGCGATCTAATTTCTTCGTAAACGTAAAATCCGTTGATCCAACATGCTTGAGCTGCGAATTTGCCATCTAGACCTAATTTACTTGGAATGATGCAATCCGCTTTTTCGTTGTACCAATTTAACCCGACGAGCAAAGCACTGATCATTAAGACTTTAACGAGAAATATTCGGGAAAATTGATCGGTATAAGTGTCGTACCTCGGTTTGAGTTTTACCGACAAAATAGATTTTATAGTGTCGGTGATTGCCATATTTCTGGCAGTTAAATTTTAATTTTCTTTTTCTTTTGAGAGCTATAATGAAAATAGTTGGTTGTTAGATCAAATTTGCAGCAATGACCAAAATATCACTTTTTGAAGTAGCCTCACACTCGAGTAAGTCTCGCTTTCATCGTGATTTTTTACTCACTCGTGAAATACAACAATTAAAAATGTTTTAAAAAACAAATAGATTATCTGGTAGACAAATAAAAAATAAATACGTTAATCATAAAACAAATTGTGAAGTGTCAAATTTTCAATTCACAAAACGTATTCTCAGACATTCTAATCTTGTATCTCCTCCCCAGATCTCTACCCATCTTCATATCTCTAGTCACCCCCAGCTCTCTACAGTTACAGTCATATAAAAATAATATTATTGTTTGCGAAATGTTATCCGTGATGACACTTAAAAATTGTCATCTTCAAAATGGCGTGCACGTCATTGCACAGTTTGAAGTTAAAAAAGCAACCTCGTCTTATGCTGCAATAATAAGTCCTAGAATCTAAGTTGTTCAGGTCAAGAAATAAACACTGCTATAAAAGAATGACCTGTTTATGAATTTTCCCATCTTTTCTTCTTCCTTCAGTCTTCATAAAAATGATAACAACACAGCAAAAACTATGGACAAAATATGTCAATTCTTTTCACTTGTTTTTTTGCTTGTTCGTGACATTTCAAACTTATTAAAATAAAATATCAACATAACAGACAAACTACAAAATTTTTGTAAAATTCGTTAAAATGTACACATTACCCCATACTTCAAACATCATTTTACCAACGCCGCCTTTGTCCCAGGTTTGTTGTCTCATATTAAAGCTGCTATCGCTTACTTGATAGTGGCACGACCCCCTGGGTGGCTGCCTGAATACAGAATGTTCTCATTCGTTTACCGTATACTAGACACGATTGTACTGTAAATAAAAATTGCTATGTTTACAGAAGACAAATATCTGCTGCAGTGATGGTCCAACCAAAATGAATCACTTAAAAAATGAATCACTTAATATACCCAGTTATGCTATGTTATAAGAAACTTGGAACAGAATCTATAGTTCTAAGGGCCTCTTACCCTCTGCTGCTATTTTTGTTTTCTGACAGAAATAATGTCATTTATGTCAAATAGGCATGCATTCTAAGTGTTGGAAATTTTGTTTAATTAACTTTTTTCACTAAAAATGTCAATAATTGCGAAAAACTTTTTTTTATTTCTTATAAGAACAGTTTCTAATATTAAAATTATCGTATTTTCAGTCTTAATTAAAAAAATTTGGAACTAAGTTGTTTATGAACCTTATATTACAATTTCTTCTTCTGAACTTAATATTTCCACAACAAAATATTATATCAAGATAAGAATCTACAATATGGGATTTGAAAAGTGACAAAAAAGTTAGAAGAAAATATGATACAAGTTATATGTAAAACAGAAACAATTTCACCGTTTCACGTATATGTATAAATTTTAAAATAGCAAATTTCCAGACTACCCCTGTCTTCAACTACCTTAACGCATATTTTGTCATTTTCGTTTTAACTAAAATATTTCCAGTAAATAACATAAATATACCAGTTCGTTCTTTAACACAAAAAAAACAGCTTTAAATACCCTCTCCTTACTCTGATTTTCGTATATTATTTTGAAAACAAGATCAAGAAAATTCGTTCATCCACCATTGTCAATTCTATTCACACCAACGGACGTCAAAGGCCGACAACAGTGCTATCCACTGTGTCAACTATTGTCTTTGTGCGAAGACAATTTTTTGTTTATCTTACTCATGTTACCATGGAAACACCAATCAGATGTTTCAGAAATAAAATTAAGATCTAGTGCACTTCACGCAAAAATTTTATCACATCTTATGAACGGTTATATTTTATTTCCTCTACAGGGGGTCTTTGAATAACAAATTTACGTACGTTATAAACGGTATTTTGATATTTGCTCCCCCTTGAATTTGAAGTAGCTGTCGGTATTCTGACACTGTCTATATTTAATTTGGCACTCTCCCTTGCTCTCTGTATATTTCTCCTCCGCAGTGTCCGGGTAATGAATAAGATATTATTCTTATGTAAACAACAGACCAAACACGGTTAAAGAAATACCGTGCACTTTTGCAGTTATAGCTACTACGATGACAAAGAAAGTTCATCGCTACGCACGCGAAAAAAGCATGTCTTCGTGAACGCGCGCACAAAAAGTGTTACTAAATTATCCGCGACGGTACGCGCGCAGATATGAGTTTTGCTCGCATTTATTTTTTTTCACACGTGCGCACACAGCGAAATATTTTATTTAATTATGTCTTTCTAATTTATGCAGCACTTTGTTCGAATATATTCAAGTACCCATTCTCGTCCCCAGAGCTCTTTTAGATAAACCTCGAAGTTTATTTCAAAGAGATCTGGGGTCGAGAATGTCAAGCATTATTTGTGAAAAATAGAAGAAATTTCGTGTAAGTTTTTTTTGTTATTTTATTTTGTTTTTTATTTCGTCATGTTCTTATGTTGTTACATATCGTTTAAATAAATAATGTCAATATTCCTAGTAAAGACTTGGTAGAAATAATAAGAAATAAAGAACGTGAAATGATGTGTTGAAAAACATTAAGAACTAAAATTTCGGCGGAAAAACTTTCGGACACAATTTCTTATTTCACCGGAAAAATTTTCGGACAAGATTAATAAAGTCAAAAAATGTATGGGTAAATCTTTTGAACGAATTTTAACCAAAGAAAATGACACAAAAAAAGGCTAGAAGCTTTTATAGTGTACATATATTCAATCAAGATCTAACAGGATCCAACTTTATAGATAGACCCTCAGCCAAATGTGAAAATAACGAAAATAATAAGTTCAAAAACTGCAGTTTTTATTGATTTTCTGATTACCCTATATATAATTTCAATGCACTGGTCCTTTTTTAAAATAAAATAGAAAAAATAAAATTTTCGGACAAAAAAAAATCCGAAAGTTTTCCGTCCGAAAATTTTGGTTTCTAATGAAAACAAATTTTATTTCTACTTCGTTTGCATTTTTGTAAATTGTGCTGAGTGACCAACAATTTTTGCCAATATTTTTACTAACCACCATTTTTCATTTTTTTTTTACCGATAAAGTGGTGCCTGCATCGATATTTCGTGCATTTTAACACAAAGTAGTAAAAAAAAATATAAGACACTAGTCGTTAACCCGTGGTCCACGGTTTTCCCGACAGCATAAAGCAGTGAATTTCTCTGCGTGGGTCTAAAATAAAGCTGCGCGCGACCATTTTGAACGCACAAAATCTAGATACGCATATTTGGATTTTTGAAAATCCCAACAAAGCGTGCTCTCTGTATTTCTTTTAATCTTTTGAACCATAAGATATCTTACTACATTGTTCATCACTTAGTTCATCACGCATCAATCTCTTCGTAATTAAACCGGTCAGGACTAATCATTCACCGGAAACATGAAAATTAACATAATTAACTAAAACATGGTTTGCTGCGTTTCGTCATAAAACTGTCAATCTTTTGTAAACCTATTTTATTGCACGGGAACTAGTCATCCACAATCAAACTAAAACATTGATAAAAAAAGTTTTTATTTTCCACAAAACAGAGTAATATTACACTCGATGATAATACAATTAGTTTTTCTTTCTTGATAACACCATTTTTGTACTGATAGCTCCTACCACTTCTTCAATTGTACGGTTTTGTCCAAAATATTCTGTGAAATTACCTTCTGGAGTTAACAAGTACATAATAATGGTATGATCGACCTAAAAAATAAGAAATAAAGTAATTAGAAAACGATCTAGCTGCACAAAGACATAAGCACATTTAATTCTACGAATTACAAGGTTATATAAAAATGGTCATGACACTATGTTCAATGTTTATGTGGATCGTGCTGGTTGACAAACGCACACAAGAAGGACTAAAAGTTTTTGTTCTACGTTACATTTAATTTTTCCATTGTTAAAAAAAGGTCTGTTGTCCTTTTTGTTGTATTTTGTTATACTCCCTTTTGTCATATCATATCATATAATATTACTTTATTTTTATTTTATTTCAATATATTACCTTTTTGAATTACTAACCAAATTACTGACCATATTACTGACCATATTACTGACCATATTACTGACTGTTTTAACTTACATGGCGTTGATTCTTGAAGTTGACAAATCGCTTAAAATTTGATATAGCGCTATTTTACAAAGTGTTAATTTTTCAAAACATTAATATCTAATAAATAAGGTACTCCTGCTTCGAGCTTATAATTTAACAACTATGACTTCTAACAAAACTCTGTTAGAGGTAGAAAAGCTTTTACTAAAAACATGAGGAAGAGGGAGAACAGCTGGTGCAAATAGCTATATATTCATCTCATTTTACCCTTTTAGTAAGCATTATTTTAATTGGTCTATTAATAAGGTAAAAATATTTTTAATTTGCGATTTAGAGCTAAAATAAAAACGCTCTAAAATCTTTTGTTTGCGTATTAAAAATTTAAGCTTTAGGTTCAACCCTTATTTTTCTTGAAAAAAATAGGTTAAAGTGCACACAAAAGAATTATTACAGCAACTTTCACTTAAAACTTACAATGTAATCCTCATCTTCGTCTTTTGGGCCAGAAGAATAATATACCCGATATGCTTTGCAAACCTTCTTCACTTGTTCTTCGGTACCGGTTAATCCAATCATGGACGGGTGGAAATCTGTTAAAAAATAACTTACAAGTTATGTATCTGACACCAAACAAAACCATCACATGAAAAGAACATGCTCAAATCCATATCTAGAGGACATACCTTTAATGTATTCTTTTATGTGCTCGGTAGTATCTCGATACGGATCAACTGTGATAAATATCGGCTGAATATCGGGTAATCCTGGCATATTATCTATAAAAGATGGCGTATTTTACTTAAAATGACAGGAAATAACAACAGAGACAAAAATCAAGTACTTCATAACAACGCAAAACGAATGATCAGTGTTTTAAACATACAGCAGCAAGTCCATCTATATTTAAAGTTTGTTCATTTTCAAGCGACGTGATTGAGAATTCGCAAGTGCTGGTTATTTCTTAGATAACATTTTCTCCTTTCGAAGCAATAAATGACGATAAACGAACCTTCAAATATTGATGGCTAAATGAATGTTTAGGGAGATAAAGGTCACTAAACCGTTCTTACTGATTCGACTGACTATCTCCGTCATCTTTTCTAACTGATCTGGACATATGTCAGGACAATGACAAAATCCAAAGTAGAGTAAAACCCATTTCCCCAAAATATCTTTATCTGTCACGGTTTTTCCATTCGTGTCAACAAGTTCAAAAGGTCCACCAATTGAAGCCATACCGATGGATTTAGTACGCTCTTTTTCTTTTGCTAAAAAACAAAAAAACATCGATGCAAACTCCTCAGCGTTTTTACAGGAGTTAAAAATGCCAAATTAGGATATTTGAGGAAGAAAGATTGTTCGCATCAGCTGAACTAGTTTAGGCTGAAAATTATATTAATAAGGCTAGTGAAAATAAATGCTTGACTGCCGGAATTTAAAAATAACCGTTTTGTAAGTTTTTACAGATGTTACGACATATCATTTTTTTAGTCCTTTTAAAAGAGTTTGGTTTCTAGGGGATGACTGACAAAGTGTATGCTAAAAGGTTAAAACCTTTGACGTTTAAAAATTTCATCGTCTGCACATTTCAGGGGAGCGCATGCGTCAGTACTTTTGATCGCAGGGATTGACGATAGTCAAATATTAAATTTTTGTAGGTATAAACAAGGAGGAGAAATGTAAATGAAAGTTTATCATGGCACACCTGATTGGACGTCGATCACGACGAGCGGTATAATCCAATAAAGTAGAGCTTTTGTCGCACGCAGTGTAGTAGGTTCATGAAGGGTTGATATGTTTACAAATAAGTATCCAGAAAATCGATGGCAAAATACATATTGTGAAAGAAGTTGTCAGGGAATTTAAATTTTCTCTTACTTATATTTAAAAACTCTTTTAATAGTGGAAGATGACTCTCAACGAGAAATGTTGATAAAAGTTTATCATGGCACATATGTGTGTCCATTCTGTACTGAGAATAGTTCACACCGATCGGACCTCCGATCATTACGATCAAATATAATCGGTGTTAGTTGACTCCCTCTAATTCGAACCTCTATAATTCGAATATTTCTATAATTCGAACGAGTGCTCAGTCACCGTCAATTTTCCTTAAGAAACTCTTATAAAAAACTTTCTACAATTCGAACTTCTCCAATTCGAAACTTTCTATAATTCGAACAATTTTTCAGTCCCTTCAGCACGATTCTCTCCCTAATTCGAATCGTAGAAGATTACAGCATTTTTACATCGTTTGGTGTCGACCTGAGAAAAGCACTTGGTGATGCAACTCGTATTGTCGAAAGAGATCGTCTCTCCAATATAAAGCAATCAAATATTCAACAGTTTTTCAAATAGAGTTTCTTTTTTGTGTAAACTATGAAAATAAAGATTGAATGAAACTTGAATTATGTTTTCTTAATTTTGAAATTAACGTAATTTCTCTCTGTAATTCGAATTTTCACTCTCTGAAGCTGAAAGTTCGAATCACGGAGACTTTCTATAATTCGAATCTCTATATAATTCGAACAAAAATTTTTCCCCGTGGGAATTCGAATTAGGGAGAGTCAACTGTATTAAATTGAAGTCGAGCTACTACCGCACGTAGTGCAGTGGGTTAGTCTGCAGCTTCAAGTTCTGGGGACCACGAATTGAATCCTGGTCACTACCAGGCAGTATGTTAGCAAAACACTAATCAGCTTTACTTTAAAGTAAGGACGAGAAAATTTACCTATTTCTTTCTCTTCTTTTAAACGTCGCACATACCAAACGATACTTCCACCAGTCAATAAAAACGCAACTAAAGAAGCCCACGTGACTGGACCTCGTTTGGACGAGGCTTTAGAGGCTAGTGCTCGTTTAGTAGAAAGCTGATGCACTGATATATATTTCTGTAGTGTGGCAAATCGAGGCGATGTGACATATGATCTGCATTGACAGGATAACTAAAAGATATAAATGTGAGAAATATGAGAAATGTTATAACACTGAAAACGCAAAATGATGTTTCAAGAGTAGAATTTCGTAATTACCTTGTAAGGATGGCCATCTTAAATCACACACACTCAATACACCTATTTTCATATCTATTAAATCACACACACTCAATACACCTATTTTCATATCTGTTAAATCACACACACTCAATACACCTATTTTCATATCTATTAAATCACACACACTCAATACACCTATTTTCATATCTATTTTGCCGTAATAAAAGCAAAGCTGTACTTTTTAAAACAAGGCAAGTGTAGAGCATTTTTTAAATAAACACAGTTATACAGTATCTCCTGTTTTTATTATTATTATTGAAATTATTTACCCAGGATAGCCTCTTCAGTTCCTATTGGTACTGCTATCAACGAGGGTCCTGCGAAGGTCCTAGCGCATTTAAAGCTCCCATTTGAGCTACGAAAGTCGTGCAAACACAGCAATCGCTCAACTAGACAACCGCCTAAGATATCAATCCTATTCTCATGCTGAGCGCTAAGCAGAAAGGATAGATTCACACTTTTATAGTCTCTGGCATGACTCGGTCGGGGTTTGAACCCAAGACCTCCCGTACTGGAAGCGAACAATTTAAGTTGAATTTGGAATTATTTATGGATAGTTAAGTTGATAGTTTTTTCAGATATGGTCTTTTAAATTTGCTTTAGCGTAGATTTAAACTCCCAAACCTTTGTTATATTGTGTGGCTAGCTGATCCAGATTTGTCGGTTATGTACTTTAAAATTTTGAATATTGGTTTTAATTAAAGCTGAACGATGTACAAAGGATACTGTAGAAGGATAAGGATAAGGATGGTTGTAAGCATAGTCATATGTGTCAGTCTAGTTCAGTGAGAAAATTACAGGGAAAAATCCCTTTAAATTTAGCTGATCACATCCTTGACATATTTTTAGCCGGTTCGTTGAACAGTCAACCTTGGACAGTCTGAACTGTTTTTTCAAAAATATTATTTATTTTTTACATACTGATGTTTAACAAACAAAGTATATAGCTATCTATGTTAAGTATGGAAAAGTACATTGCCAAAGTACCCGATTATGCTCCCTCTTTTCAATAAGCCCTCCTTTTTAATAAGCTCTAATTCTCAAAAAACATTTCTGACAAAAAAGCTCCCACAGGGTGTTATTCAAAAAACTTATTTATAGTATACCAGAAGTTTGTGTCCTCGTCAGCAAAAAAAAACATCCAAGTAAAAAAACAAAAACAACAGTGAATTAAAGAGTTTTGTTAAAACGTTTGCATTCGCCTCAGCAATTGTCTAGTACCAACGTGGATCACAAAGGATGACTGGCTTTGTGTGTTTCTCAGGGTTTCAAACTGAAAATCTCCTTTTGAATCTACATAAACAAATATGCCACAGTAAATATATTTTCTTGGCCATAAATGTCAGTACCTTCTTTAATATCACTACTATAAGGATCAACAAAACCTATCCTTTTCTCTCAATGCAATTAATTGAAAAGGTAGTTAAACCACAATAATAAAGCTTTAAACGTTGTAAACAACCTATCCCTCTTTATTTGCATGCATACTGAATAAAATGATCAACACTTGCCTCGTTATAAAAAATACGGCCTCGTTTTGATTTACGGCAAAATGGAAATTAGAGTATTTAAAATAATAACCTCCCATATTTTAACACCTGACACCCCTGTGTTTAAAGGCTCGTTTAAAACAGCTTTAATACTGGAAAACGTGAAAATTTTGGAAACGTGACTTTTTTAAAAATATTTTTATTATTTACAATTACATAGGGGTTTAACCCAAAACGTACTCGACTCGTTAGATCTCCCATTTAAAAAAAAAATAATATCTTGCACAGAAACAGCTAAATTTGACTTTGAAATTAAAAATAATTACAATAGAGAAACAATTACTTAGGGCAGGGCTACAATAGAGAAACAATTACTTAGGGCAGGGTGACAATAGAGAAACAATTAATTAGGGCAGGGTGACAATAGAGAAACAATGACTTAAAAGTCTTAACATTGATTTTATTATTCTCCTGACAAATGTAATTGTTATTAATATTGCCTGACATACTCTGAAACTTGTCCACAATTTACAACATTTCTGGTAAATACCCTACAACTGAAATAGAAGGTAGAACGATTCCAAAAGATTACCGTTCACAGAGTTTCTCGACTTTTCTAGACTGCCAGATAATCTAAAACTAACCTGTCCTCTTACCTGTTCAGAGAAAAGTTTGCTTTGAGATATGTGTTGAGATGGTCGAGATATCAGTACTTGAAAAGCTCTTCTCCTCACAAACAACGACATTTCTTTTTTCTATATCTATAATTTTAGTATAATACAAACATAAAATATTATACAAACTCAAAACAAAAAAAGAGATAAAGTTCAAGCAATTGTATTATCTGGAATCATTTCCTTGAAGAGATTACATAAAATATATAACAGAGACAATTAAAATGATAATATATCTGTATAACAAACATATAAAGTTTAGATTGTATTCGTAGTATAAATAAAACTAAACAATTTCATGCATTAAATTAAGCGAAAAAGGCAGAGAAAACACATATACAATGGTGGAAGTTATTGCATACAACTTAAATGTTTTTAAAAATTTCAGAAATTTCAAGAATTTTAAGGAATTCAAAAATTCAGAAATTCGAATAAATTGTCAACCTACAGTAACAGAGATAAATGCTAAAAAAAGCATGCAAATTTGCTGCAACTCAATGTTTTTTCAACAAATTTGCTGCAACTCAATGTTTTTCCAACAAATTTGCTGCAACTCAATGTTTTTCCAACGAATTTGCTGACACTCGATGTTTTTTCAACAAATTTGCTGCAACTCGATGTTTTTTCAACAAATTTGCTGCAACTCAATGTTTTTTCAATAAATTTGCTGCAACTCAATGTTTTTCCAACAAATTTGCTGCAACTCAATGTTTTTTCAACAAATTTGCTGCAACTCAATGTTTTTTCAACAAATTTTGTGGTCGTTTACAAAACACACTAGAATGCAAGTTATACAAGGCTTCAAAGGAGAGTGTTAGGTATGGTTAAAACCTTTTTCGGTACGGATTGGTAACCAAAGCCTGTATAATTGTTAAAACACATGATTGAATGCAACGAATCATTTACTTTATATACAGCTGTATACATAATGTCATATATTCGCACCAACAAAAAATTATGTTGTGTTTCTAATGTGGATTTTTTTTTTCGTACACACGCTAAACATATGTAATGAGGTACCGAACTTCCAAATCTTAAAATTGGTGAAAATGATAGCAAAAGTCAAAAAAAATATATATAAATAGAAGCCATTTCATAACAAGATATTAAAAATATTATATTTTTATTTAATCAAAGAAAAATGAATGTGAGGGATTTAAAACAAGTTCAGCATCGAACTGCTCGAATATTTTTTTATGAAGATGAGGAAATACAGCAGTAAGCAGTGAATCAGTCAGAATAGCTGTTAATCCCCAAATGTTCTGATGTGAGTTTAAAAACACTGGCATTGTTACACCAAATCTGTATGTTGTGTAACCATGGTTTTTCACATTCAATAGATGAAGTATTGGCAAAGTGAAAACTTTGTTAACCTAAACGACACGTAAAAAAAAAGATAAGTTAATGTTAACTGATTGATCTCATTTGTTAACATGGAAGTTAGAAGATCAGTCTGCAGCTTTTTAGCGAACTTACGAGCCTTAAATGGACAAAAAAGTGGACAATAGAAAACTAGACAGGATCGACTAGACTTGTTATAGGGTGCGGTAGAACACAAAAATGGACACAAATTTATTTGTGACGAACTAGGAAGGTTAAAATAATTTTAAATCGACTTTCAATACTAATAATTGACTTCTTAAAATAGAAAACATTTTGGCTAAAAATCAAGAGTTAAATTAAATTCCAATTGAGCATGTTTCTGCATTAGAAATGTCCAATATTTTCAGAGAACATCTGTGCACTCATTCTCTACTGGGTCTACTCTACTTAATTGGGCCTCCATGATCATGACGGGGGAATATAATCTGTGCAATCAAACTGAAAATGGTTTGTCCAGTCTCTGGAATTGTGTTTCCAGAAACTACACCATATATGTCAATATGTTAACAACAATTACCAGGAATGAAATTGGAAATTAATTATTAGAACATCTGGGAGGGGTTGGAAATAGAAAACATGGATATTTTAACATAAATACTTTATTCAGTTAGTAAATGACGTGTTATTGCAGCTTAAAATTATTGCTCATCTTAAAAAATTAATGAATAAAAGGATGGGATCGGGGATGAAAAAAACGACAGAATAAAAAAATTGGGAGAAGCGTGATAATTATTATTTAGTACTGAATATGAAGGCCTAATCGACTAGTGCAACTTAATTCTCTTCTGTAGAATTACGCATGGTGACATGTTGTTTTAACCTGATTACAGGAAAAAGGGTATTGGGCTGGATATTAAATAAACACGAGGTTGAAAAAAGATATGCAAGAGTAATATATAATTAGATACCTCCTTTTCATTAATATTTAATGTTTTTAGATCTAACTTTCCCAAATTTCCAAGGACTGCTTTAACATTGTATCTAAGTGACTAAAAAAAAGTTTGAAGTAAATCAATACGAAAAGTAAGTTTTCAATAAAATATTTTATTTCTATTTAAAAATTACATTCCTAGTCTTAAATAAAAACAACAATAGCATATAATTAGCTATAAATATTTTTTTGCAAATAACACACATTGTGATGTCATCCTGTGTTGCATTGTTTGAAAATGGCCTGTGCCAAGCCAAAAATTCAATTTTGTTCATAAAACAATGTGTTACTTGTGCCAAGCGAGAAAAGTTAGGTCATAATTCTGCTAACTATTAAGAGCCATTGTCTGTAAGAATCAGGCAATTTCAGCAATCTGAGGAAGTCGATTTGTCTATATCTTTCCATTTTTATATATATTGCTCCAATTAATGATTTGAGCATTCTGTCAAAATTTCATGACAAAATTCCAATCCGTTCTCATTTTATGGCCATTTGAAATTTCGGGTTTGAAAGGCTAGTGACATAAAAAAAATCAAAATTGGGCTGAAGAGGTTATTTGAAATGAAATTTTAATTGAATGATCACTAAAATTAGATTTTTGACCTTTTTTGAGCCAGAAATAGGCCAAAATTACCTTATGGACCTGACAAATATAAAATAATGCAGGCAAAAATTGAGAACTGACTAGTTAAGAAGCCTTCCAAAAATTAGAAATAGATATTGTATTAGACTAAAATATAAAGGCAATCTAATAATAATGGATAATAATATCAAGATATAAATTGATTCATAGAAAAAAGAGAAAAATTTAGAAATTTTTATCGGAGAATCATTTTCATAGTCTTAAGATGCAATTCCAAACGACAAATTCACGGCTTTTGATTGTCATCTGCTTTCTTGAAGGTTTTCAATCCCTGAAAAAGTAAAATTAAATCAGGATTATATTAAGAATGCAGTAGTGGCATACTGGTAAAACACAGAGCTCATATTGGAGAAGTACCTCATTCGAATCAGGGATCCCTCTTGTGTACCACATCCCTGGAAGTACTGCGGGCAACCTGTTCTGCTATGATGTGACTTCCACTATGTTTCAGGTTCATAGGGTTGTTATTAGCCTCTCCCTTAGTAGTGGCCAAGTGAACTTGGACTGGGATAGGCAAACTACAATGACTAAAACTGCAAAAACTATGGTTGAATACCTTAAAGGCACAAAAGTAAAATTTCATTAAAGTCGTTACGAAATCAGGCCAAATACCTTTTTTTAAACTCGGCATTGGATTTATTGAAGTCGTCTTCAGAAAGAGATAGAAAGCGGCGATTAACAGGAACTGGGGGACAAATGATACACAGAACATCATCATAAACATATTCATTAACATCTTGAGTTTGTGGGTGTACGAAAGCATTATTCCCGGTTGACATGGCATACTGCTAACAGGAGACAGTAATTGCATCTGATGTTACCTGAATAAAAACAATGATTGATTTTTGAAAATTTACTAATAATATAGCATGTGACTTTCACGAACTGTAGAAAGAAAAGGAGTCAAGATTGTTTTTAGAATTTGAATTAAAACTAAGCTTACATTACATATTTGTCCAGGGTACCATTCCAAGCCAAATTTGATTGCAACCCATTGGTCCTCATGGTAAACTGTACTGGAAATTACATCACTGATATCCCTCGCTTCTTGTTGGATTTCGTCATTTATCATAAGATTATCATCATCACCATAATCTTCGTCTTCGAATTCATCATCACTTTTTTCTCCTCTGGAATTGCAACCAGTATCTCCTTTAGGGTCTTTCAATCTTCCCTCTCGATAAAGCCTTGACCATCTTGAAAACAAACTCTTGATTTGCTTTGGTGTTACATATTCATCAGGTCTCAATTTCTTCCATATCAGAAGCGATGACTGTTCAGCAGTGCTTTTCTTCCCATCTTTTTCGCCTTTGATGAAGATTTCATAAAGCAATTGTTTTTGCAAAGGGGTAAATCTGAAGTTTGAACGCACTGGAAGAGCCCAACCTTCTTTTCCAAATTGACTCATTTCTTCAACTTCTTTGCAAACATCATTCATTCCTAAAAGCGATTTACTGCATTGACCATGTGTCCCGGAAGTATGGTTTGAAATGGAGCCTTTCATTCTTCTTACAAACCCGGATTTTACTTGGTCCATTGAAGAATGAGCATTGATGGTAGAATGGGCACCAGCGTCTATATGACTCTCTAGATCCGTGACATTCATGAAGGATTTACAGCAATCGTTTTCAGGGACAGAACAGAAGCTTGCACAGGCTTCTAGATTCCCTGGGCTTTGGTTCCTTTATTTTCTTTCCCATGTTTATATTGGTGTGTTGGGTTGATGTATAGGATGAGATTGCTTCAATGCCACTAGTGAATGAAACGTCTGTGTATTTTCGAGTGACTCCTCTGCCAATGTCAAAGTAACTCCAAAATACCATATGGTCATCCTTAAAAACAATTGAATGATAAGAGCTGATGTTGGTGACTTTACCTCCTTCAACTTTTGCTCAAAAGTTACCATGGTAGCAAGAAGCTTTATCGGACTTGACATCAAACGATTTGATACTTGACTCATCCTTTTTGTATTCCGCTAATATTTCATCTGCTAGACACAAAACATCGTCTGCACCTTGGTCACATCTTTGCAAAGCAGTGAAATACACTCTTTTCTTCAGTTGACCCCCTTCTTTTTTGAAGAAAACATCTATACATGTAGAGACATGCCTTTCTTTCCAAAATAATTTTGTTGACCCTCACGAAATTGAGTAGGAAGGATGTTCTGACAGAAATCCTTAAGCCAAAATGCTGTCTCGTCATCAAGATTTTCCATACACCATTCCTTCGCTTTCCTTTGTGGCACATCTCTTAAAATGTGGCAAATGTATTCCTGGACACTTTTGATTGCAACATTGATGTCATACATAATGTCCTCATCCGTCACAGTTCAAAAATACACCAAAAGGCAGGCCAATAGGTAAGAGTTCAGTCCGCAAGGTACTTTTTGACCTATTTCTGGCTTGAAAAAGATCAAAAATGGACATAATGCCTATTTGTCATTGCATATTATGAGTAAAACAGTGATGAATAAAACCCAAAAGGTCTAATACCTTTTAAAGAATGATTTAAGAGAGTTTTTAAGCGTATTTCTCCCAGTTATGGGGCGGAAATAGGCTGAAAAAACGAATGAAAGTACTCTTGAAAATGTACCAAAAAATGTAAAATTCACCATCTCTAACTTTTGCCCTTTTTTTAAAAATGGCGCCAAAAAAGCAACATTTTTGCTAAAATTAACTGCAAGTGATGTTTCAGGCGGCCATTTTGAAAAATCTGAAAGGGTGATTGACCCCAATTTTATGTTTCTTACAGAATTTCAAGGGTATTTTAGGAAAATGGAAGAATTAACAGATTGAAACTTACCAAATTTGGTGTAATTGACCCTCAAAAATGGCCCAAATTTTGTCGTGCAGCAGGGAAATGAGGTTTTGAGCCATGATTTTTAGATGATGAGATACTTTAGACGTAATTTTTTTTGGTTTTCTTGTTCAAAATTATGTATATTTTCAGACTTAAAAGTCAAAGATCTAATTTTAGTGATCATTCAATTAAAATTTCAGTTCAAATAACCACTTCAGCCCAATTTTGAATTTTTTCATGTCACTAGCCTCTAAAACCCGAAATTTCAAATGGCCATAAAATGAGAACGGATTGGAATTTTGCCATGAAATTTTGACATAATGCTCAAATCATTAATTGGAGCAATATATATCAAAATGGAATGATATAGACAAATCAACTTCCTCACCCTGCCTGATTCTTACAGACAATATCTCTTAATTGTTTTAGGACAGCTTAGTTTCTCCATTAAACATTTAGCACCTTGATTATTTAAAAAAAAAAAGGAATAAAGGGGAAGCTCATTACAAAAATAAGGACAGAAATAAGTACAACGACAACGACAACACAAGCAACAACAATAACAAAAACAACAATAAAATCAACAACTACGACAACAACAACAGTAAAACAGCAGCGAGAAGAAGAGCAACAATAACAATAATACCAACTTGGTCTGGGTATTCAGCACATAATCCCCAGATATCAATCTCGTGTTTACTGATGCCTAATTCTTTTTCTGCTTCTCGAAGGGCAGCATCAACTAAGGATGTATCAGCTGAGCTGGCCGAACCACCTGGAAAACTGAAATAATATAAACAAATAATCTTTAAACAGATTTCAGAGGTTAGATTTTATTTTCATTTTTTAAATTTACAGTCAACAGTTTAAGCCCTCCAAATTAGTCTACAAATGTGAAGCAAGAAATTGTTAACTGGTAATTTGCCTCATCAATCCTTGGCAATTAATTTCACACTGACTGTTCGAGCATACTTTAATGCACAGGGTTCCACGTTTTTCTAAGAGCTTAATCTTATTCTCTTGTTTGAATAAAAAAAACAATTAATCTTCCTCTAATAAGTACGACTAAAATACACAATCATCTAAAATGATCATTTAAATAAATATAATTTTATATACATATTCCTGACACACAATCATTTTTAAATAATAACATATTTGAAATCATATGTATGTTACGTACTAAATTCCTAAATGCTCCACAATGGATTCAATTGTGTGATTGTACTTGAGTTAAGTAAGAAAGGAATGGTTATTTGCAAATGAAACTTCCAACATGTTTGAAGATTTTTGAATACGATGTGTACTTTTTTTCATATTTTGTCAGTTTAAAGATTTAAAACAATTGTGCATTTCAGCCATTACACTACTCATGGTTAAACACAACCTTTGCCATTGTAAAAAAGCAATTACTGATTTTTAAGACAAATTTAAAAATTTAAAAAGATACAACTCTTCTTATGAAAAAACAAAATGAAACTAACCATATTGTGCGTAGGCAAGTTTGATGTACGAATGGTATACAGAAGTGATAAATGATTATCTACAATGCATAGTGGCATGAGAACACTAGCAGCGGCTTCTTTTGGTGGTATTTTTATATCCGAATTGACCTCCGGAAAACGCTGTAATAATTTCAGTTTGTTTTCATTCTCAAAAAACTGCTCTCTTATCAACTCTTCGGACAGATGTGGTGGAACACAGCCAGTACAAAACCCATTATAACAAGTTGAAGATTTCTGTGTAACACACTTAACTACTTGATTCACCATGGATTTATGAAAAGCACCATATAAACCTCTCCTCATGATAACTGTAATTTTTTGTCAAAAATGCCAAAATTCTTTTCCAATTTCTATCCAGACAAAATTTGATACAACTTTAATTCAGAGAATGGAAATTTTGGCTAATATTTTTTATTCGATGTGAGACCTATTCCCTAATTCAAAAACAAGTATCAACATCTTAAAATTAAAAATAAAAAACAATAGCAATAGCAATAGCAATAACTAACTAAATAAATACATAAATTTTTCTCAATATTGTGAAAGTTAATAGAAAAAACTCAACAAGGAAACAATAGAGTGCATAGTTTCTCAAACGTGTTCAAGAAAATATATTTATATATAAAAATAATTTAACGTTCCATAATATTTTTATAAAAATAGTTGTTATTTAATGAATGATATTTTTTATAAAAATAGTAACCTTTGTTGCTATTTAATGAATAAAAAATGAATGTGAAGCATTTAAAAAAGCTTCAACATCAAACTGCTGAAATATTTTTTCATGATGATGAGGAAACGCAGCAGTAAGTAAGGCATCTGTAAAAACGGCTGTTAAACCCCAAATGTTCTTATGTGAATTAAGAAGCACCGGCATTTTTATACCAAATCTGTATGTCGTATAACGTTGATTTTTTGCGTTCATCAGATGCTGTATTGGTAAAGCAAAAACTTCATTAACCTAGATACACAAGAAATAGTCAACTATTTATTTTCATTTTAATTTTATTCACAAATTTACACACACAAAGATTAAGATATCAGCCGAAAGAAGCTCTCACAATTATGAATGACTAGGAAAGGTGGGAAATGCTATGTACATAAGATCAAGTGTAGTAGGGTATAGTAAAACACATAATGTATTAAAAAGGATGGCCAAAAAACAATGATAAAAATGGTTAAAATTTTAGAAAGTTGGGGACATTTTAAACTTAGGTAATTTTTAGATCGATTTCACATGGCTTTGTTTCTTAATTAAAAAAGGCTAAACATTAACAAAAATAGTTCACAATAAATTATCACCGTCCCAACCAATCAGTTTAAAGGAGTAAAGTTTACAAATAAGATAAATTTTTAAAATTTCATTGGAAAAGATGGCATTTTAGTTTATTTTTAAGGAGTTTTAAGGCATGTTGCTACACAATAAAAATTAGTCTCGATTTTTTTCACATGTTACAAATGTTTAGAAGTATACATAATCTGATACCTCTCTTTTATTGATATTCAGTGTTTTCAAATCTACCATTCCCAAATATCCAAGATATGCTCTAACATTGTACCTCAGTAACTGTGAAAAAAAAGAGATTACAAGGAATGCAAATCACCGCAGCACTGATACCATTATTAAAAATTAATGTCTGTAACTTGTGCCTGTTTGGGGTGGTTTTTCACATACAAAATCCACTACAAACCAGCCACGAAACTTTCGAATCTACTTTTAGATCACATTTAGTTAATTTTTTTTTTCTTCAAACTGGCAATAAAGTTTTACAACCTCTTAACTGCAATTTTTTAGCCTGCTCATTAACATAAAAGAGATTTTTGGAGTAAAACAACAACAATACCAACTTGTTCTGGGTAGTCAGCAGAGAATCCCCAAACATTAACATCCTGCATGTTGATGCCTAATTCTTCCTCTGTTTCTCTGAGTGCAGCATCAAGTAAGGATGAATCAACTGCACTAACCATACCACCAGGAAAACTGGAAAATAAACCAAAAAACATGTAAATTCCTTTTTCTACACCAAAATCTACAATTAAGAATACCTTCAGCAGATTAATATTTGTATGCATTATTTTCACAAATTAAAAGAAAACTAACGAAAACATCTTTTCAAGATTAAAACCTTTTTGCATCACAAAACAACATGACATTAATTTTTTACTATTTGGAATTTTTAATGACTAAATTTCATCCTCAAACAGCATCAGTGTTAATGCCATTAACGAACAAAAAGCAACCAGGCATATCAATAAGGGGAGAGCCATTGCTCTTGCTCACGCAAAGGCTCGCCCAATTTTGAGAAATGAGAAACTGGCTGAGCCATTAATTGCTCCCCCAATTCCAAAAACAGTTTTTCTGGCTGAGCAATATCACTTCATCTCACATGGAAATCAATGTTCTCTTTCTTATTATTTACAGCAAAAAAGAACCAAAATAGATAAAAAAAGATAAAATAAAATAGATAAAAATACTTTGTGATAAAATATGCGTTTATAAACTTATTCTATTTATTCAGATTGCTCGCCCAGTTTAAATTATTGTAACCTTGGGGAAGCGATTTATTGCTTGGGTGTTATTTTCTTATTGATAGGCCTGCTCAACCTGTAAATTTATTTGTGATGTCATACTGCATTAGCACAACATAACTGAAACTCTCAAATTTTAGCTTTCTGCATTTTTGTTTTGTTTGTACAATGACACTTTGTTTTTTTTTAAATTAAAACATTTTTACTTCTATATGCCTAAAAGATGTGAGTACATTTGCACTTATCCTAAAAATGATATATATATATATATATAATTCTTTTGTTCACTCATTCAGTATGCGATTGTTTACATCCTCATCAAAGTATGTCATACGTGTTAAGGGGGACTTTCACAAAGCGAATTGTGAATAGCGAATTCGGCAGTGAATTAGTTGCAAAATATCTTTTGGATTTTCATGGGCAATAAAAAACATGGCGAATTTTAAATAAATGTGAGCACTCTTTTGGGTATTAAAAACAAGAATAAACACTGAAGATTGTGTTCTGATTGGTTAAAAGTTTACAGCAAAATATTACACTGCTAAAAAGCAGAAACTGTTTCTACTTTGCGAAAAGCAAATTTTTAGAAGCAAAATAAAAACAAACAAAACTGTGCATGCTCAGATAAATGCCCCTTATAATTTACTAAACAGGATATACTGATCTATAATGTTTGTCATGGTGGCAACCATGGTACCTTTGATCTTAAAAACCAAAAACCAAAAGTTAATTAAGTAAAAAAATTACACAGTTTATATATAGACACCGTAATGAACATTTTAAAACTGACTTGTTATCAATCGCTACTCCTTAAAGAAATTGTATTCCCTTCATTATTCCCCCTTACGGCCACCCACAATTCCTCCATTCCTTCCACCCCATCATTTCCTGAAGTTCATATTCATCCATTTTCATTTCGAACCCTTTCCTACCATGGTGGTGATTCAACAGCGGCATGGATATCGATGCCGCCACCACCACCAAGGCCACTACCACCACCACCACCACCAATAGTCCACTTTTTGAATACCTCCATCCTCTACACGTCCTCCACGTCCTGTATCATCTCTTGTTGTTCCTCGCCGTTCCATACCCACACACACACACAATCATGTAAAATGGTCATTTAAATAAATATAATTTTATATACATATTCCTGACACACAATCATTTTTAAATAATAACATATTTCAAATCATATGTATGTTACGTACTAAATTCCTAAATGCTCCACAATGGATTCAATTGTGTGATTGTACTTGAGTAAGTAAGAAAGGAATGGTTATTTGCAAATGAAACTTCCAACATGTTTGAAGATTTTTGAATACGATGTGTACTTTTTTTCATATTTTGTCGGTTTAAAGATTTAAAACAATTGTGCATTTCAGCCATTACACTACTCATGGTTAAACACAACCTTTGCCATTGTAAAAAAGCAATTACTGATTTTTAAGACAAATTTAAAATATTAAAAAAATACAACTCTTTTTATGAAAAAACAAAATGAAACTAACCATGCTTGTCCTTTGTGCGTAGGCAAGTTTGATGTACGAATGGTATACAGAAGTGATAAATGATTATCTACAATGCATAGTGGCATGAGAACACTAGCAGCGGCTTCTTTTGGTGGTATTTTTATATCTGTATTGACCTCCGGAAAACGGTGTAATAATTTCAGTTTGTTTTCCTTCTCAAAAAACTGCTCTCTTATCAACTCTTCAGATAGATGTGGTTGAACACAGCTGGTACACAACCCATTATAACAAGTTGGAGACCTCTGGGTACCACATTTAACGACTTGATGCAGCATGGATTTATGTAAAGCGGCATATAAACGTTTTCTCATAATAACTGTATTTGTCAAAAAATTAAAAAATCAATATTCAGGTTTATATGTAAATTTAGTTTGAGATTTCACAAGTTTAGAACTGTTATTACATACAATCCACATTGGATTCACATTTTTAAAGAACCTTCTGACTATTTTTTAAATTTGAGATTGGCTTCAATTTATTAAGCATCATTTTGTAAGATTTTAAATTTGCAAAATTCTCTATGCCAACAATGTTATAAAGTATAAAATTATGTATCATGTATGTATAGGTAGGTATAATATAATAACAAGAAAAGCAATCTGCTAAAATCTAAATAATAAATCTAAAACTAAAATTCAGCCATGACTCTTGACACAGTAAGTTAAAAATTGTGGATCAATCTGGATAAGAAAAAAAGAAATTCATTGAAAAACTGGGTGACTACACATTTTTAAAAAAGTAAAGCTTAGGAGTTTTTCTAGAAGTTTTCCGGGAGTTTTTTAACCTTTTTTAAGGGGCAACCTGGATAAAAAAAATGACATTCATTGAGAAAAAACATGGAGCCGTAAACAACAATTCATTCAGTTTCCCCAGGACAGTTTTCCATAGGAGTCTCAAATAGTTTTTGTGAGATGTATTAACTAAAATAATCAAAATATTTCGAACATAAAAAGTTTATAAATATTTCTGTGCCAAGTCACCATCATATCGTGATACAATTAACTGATAAAAATCTGGAAAAGCATTTGCTAGAAAAATGTCAGTAAATATAGCAGTCATTCCCCAAATATTATGACTAGAATTTGTAATCACTGGCATTTTCCAGCCATTGCGAAACATTGTATACTGTTGATTTTCTGGCATCAAAAGTTGTGTTAATGGCACTGTGAAGACTTCTTGAACCTATACGTCCAGTAGAAAAAATAGATAATAAAGACAACAGAATTTAAAACACTATACTGGAGATCGGAAATATCGAAGAAAACATTTTTATAATTTTTATAATTAACTTCAGCTTCTCCTTGTCAAAGTTAGCAAATTTTGCCATCATAAATTTTATTCACCTTAGATGTAACTTGAACTTAAAAAGGTTTTTCTCTCCCTTTCTCCTTAAATTTTAAATAAAATTAGAAAAAGAAATCTTGCCTGGGTAACTGTAACATGCAGGTAAAAGTGTGTACACACAATTACAACAAAAATCTTTGCCAACATAACATAACATAACACAATAAACATAACAGCATTTTGTGTGAGTATTATAGTGCCAACGAAAATAAATTTCATTAAGAAAAGCAGTAGTTCACCTCTTGTTTATTTATGTCCAACTTCTTAACATTCACATTTCCCAGGTAACCTAATACAGCATTCACTTTGAACTTTCCACGCTAAAAAATAGATATAAAGATGCAGGTCAACACAGGTTATTAGGTTAGTTTTACATTACTTACCCTATCTGGGACTACACCCATATTTATCCACACATCTACAATGCTGCCATCCAGTCCTAATTCTTCTTCTGTTTCTCTGATAGCTGCATCAATTGGAGTATTGTCGTTCTCATCAATTAAACCACCTGGAAAACTAAATGGAAAGTTTTAGGAAAGAACAAATAGCAAATAATTATAATATTTTACCAATTTTTGCAAAATATTTTGTGCAAATTTAATAGACACAAATTATGTTTTTCTCAAGAAACAAATTTGATTGTGGAAAATAATTTTTAATCTATCTATATTTATCCTTAAATATGTGGAAAATATGTCCATATAAATATATTTTTTGCTTAAAATAGCTGCGATAATATAAGGCTCAGGTACACTATCACAATCATTCAGCAAGAACAATGATCATTAATATAAAAATGTATGCTAAAAATGACATAATCTATATTATAATACCCATATACATCTGTCTGTCTGTCATGCAAAATGGTACCGCAAGTTGCAAGACGCACGCAATGAGGTATTAAAAGTACGGTCGAACTCGTGGATTTTCCACGGGCCACCGACTAGTTGTTTCAAATAACCATTGAAAATGACCAGGTAAACAAATTCTGGCGTATACACATCATTTTAACAATCATTTCTTGATGATTAATAAATGTTAAAATAAAAATGATTTTTATAATAATATGTCTGAGGTATAAAATGATGTTGGACCTATTATTGTAGGCTTGTATAGGCCCTATATGTTTACTCACAAAATTTGATTGCAAATCAACATGCAGATCCTAAGCTATGGGATCGTCAGCAAAAAATTAAGAGGCCTGGGACGAGCAAACAAGTGTCATTTTGGCAAAAATATTTATGGTAATCAATTCACCTTTATAGTACCTATATGCATTGATAAAGTTTAAATGCACATCCCTTAACAGGCCTAAAATTACAGATCACAGAAAAAAGTGGGGGGTTCCGCCCCCCTGATGGTTTTTTTTAATAACTCCCTAACGCTATGCTGCATAGCTATGATACTTACTGAGTTTCAATATTTATCTATTAGACACCTGCATGCCAAATGTTTAGGACTCGTGCCTTTCAGAGGCTTTGATATTGGCTATTACTCGAAACTACCCCTAAAAATCTATATGAAACCCTTATAATGGGGAAAATAATAATAACTCTTGTTAGGATTATCCTTAGAACTTGAAAATTACAACACAACTTTGTTTCATCGAGAAGAATCCTTTTTAATGTTTTGGAGACGTGATTAATCTGATTTCCCGATTTTTTCCGATTTTACCTGAAAATCGGAAAAAAACGGATTTTCGGGCAATTTTTGGCAATTTTTTGTGCAATCTATGCGAAAATATGTTAAATAACTTTTATGTAGCTTTCAGAAACTTCAAACAGAATGTAAAATTTCGATCTAAAACTGAAGTAATTGAATTTTAAGCAGATGATGGCATTTTGAGCAAATTTTAAGCTTTTGATGACGTCACAGAAAATGTGCTGACGCAAGCAAAAATTTATTGCCGCCATGTTGTTCCTTTTGTGACGTACAATAAGTGTGCCAAGTTTGATTCAATTTGAACAAGCCTGTGAAAAGTTATTGTGGGGGGGGGGGGGCGGAATCCGCCCCCCCCCGGTCATAATATGTTCGAAAAAACCCGGACCGAATAGGGTTAAGGACGGTCATGCATAGTGTGTTGCAACTTTTTTGTGAAATAAAAAAGATACTAAATGTAATGAAAAATTTCAATAGTTTAAAATTTATAATTAGCAAAGTTACATTTAAGGCCATTTGAGGAAAAACAGTTTGTAAGTTAATGAAAAAAGGTGGTTTGGGAGATGATCTTGTGACAGTATATGATATATCCCCACATGGGGGTAAATATATTAGGCTGCACTAGATACATATAATATGATACATATATAAATTATATATATTATGCAGGCTTTTATTCGGTTTGTCAAAAATTTGATCCACCCGTACCATCTAATAGGTATGCATAAAAGATTAGAATAAAACATCTACCTGACTTGACCAGCGTGGGTAGACAACCAAGGTGTTCTTTGTGTGTATAAAAGTGACAACTGCCCATTGGAAATACATAAAGGTACTAACACACCAGCATCTTTAGCATTAGGTTTGAGTTTTAGTCCATGCTTTACTTTGCTAAGACGTTTTAACAGCTTCTGTTTATTATCTGGATCTAAAATACGATCTCTAACAATATCTTCAGTTATTCGTTCTGAATTTCCAGCATAAGTCCTGGTAATAATTTTATAAAGGAAACATCTTCTGAGCATTCTAAAAGTAAAAATTTGCTTCAAAAAAAACAAAGTAAGTTCTCATGGAATAGACTAGTGCATATAACACCAACCCTTTTTTGGCCAATGGCAGCCAAATGGGTTGCAAGAGGTGGATTTTCACATTATAAGAAGTATTTTTTTGTGAGAGAAAACAGGAACCAAACAGCGAAAAGAGTTTATTATATAAACCGCAGAAAAGTTATGAAAACTTCACTTATGATGCATAATAAAATTGTATAAGAATATTTATAATCAATATGGTGTTGTTTCAGCTTCATACAATTGATGTTACAATGGTTATAAAACAAAATACAGCATTGTTTAAGATCTATACAATTGCTCTTGATGATTTTAGAACAAAATATTGCATTGTTTAAGCTTTTTACAATCAAGTTTTGATAATTTTATAACAAAATACATCGTTGTTTAAACTTTATAAAATCTTGTTTCAATGTTTTTAGAACCAAATACTGTGTTGTTTTAGCTTCATAGGATTGCATTTTGATAGTTTTAGATCAAAATGACTGTTGTCTAAGCTTCATATGATCGTGTTTTGATGATTTTATAACAAAATACGGTGTTGCTTAAACTTTACAAAATTTTGTTTTAATGATTTTTATAAGATTGCATGTTGATGATTAGCAAAATATTCATGACGTTTCTTAAAAAATTCTTATTAAAATGGCATAAAATTTGTATGCGATTTTAAAAATATTGTATAGGTAACATAAAGTTTTTATATGAATTATATGCAAGTAAATTCCTATTATATTCACATAAAAATTTGTATATGACCCCTTACAACTACGGACGTTGAAGTATTATAAAAGCTACCCAGGCTTAAGAATTGATAAAGAATTGATAACTATATAATGTGACGGTTTTGGGGAGAATTATAACAACCTATAATACCAGTATTATTTTACCGTTAAGATTGGTAGTAAGAGAAAAGGGCTTCCGGTAGTACCATTCAATGATTACCAGTAAATATTTTAAAATTACTGGTAAATCCAAAAAATTTTATTGGTACTACCAATCACTTAGAAATCATAAATATCTAGTCCTTTAGGTTACGTCCCTAATTACCCACATGGTGAGAAATGACTAACGTCACCACCTCGTTTCCAAGTTATTTGGCCTCAAAGTTATATGTGCATTGCAATGACTACATTAATTTAAATTAAGATATTGACGTCCCATTAATGTTTTATTATCATCCTGCCTTTACATCAGAAATTTTAAAGGGGACCTTCCACCTTACGCTTACGTAATGCAAGGTATGATTTACGCAGAATAAAAATATGCCGAATAAGTGTGTAAGAAACACACCGTTATATTTTCAGCTTTTAAAAATTTTTTGCAATTTTTGCTTTTCGAAATATATTAGATTTTTAATGTTAAATGTTCTAGAAAAAAAAAAGATCAGAGAAGAGATTATAATACTAATTATTGAGAACCATTGTTTTTTCTGCAGCCAATAGACGTTTACTGAAAGTAACAATCACACTCACATGTAGTACACATAAAGGATGTAAGGGATGAGTACAATTTCTCTGCAATAAAACAAAATTTTGTTATTCCTGTCATCATTATTCAAGAGTAACCTCAGGAACAAAACATTTTTGCTTTATTTTTTTACTCTACCATCATTGTAGTTCTCAATATTCTATACAAATGGTCTTCGCCTCTACGTGCTTAGTATAACAGTGTAGCAGAATCATAGAACCAGTGAAAGATCGTGATAGACCTCTGAATTCTTCATCAGTTGCGAATTTGTTTCACAATGTTGCATAAACGAAAAAGTTTAAAGTTTAAAGGGAACCCAAGGTATAAAATGATGTTGGACTTAAATTACAGAGCTTAAAAAGTTGGTAAACAAGTCTTAAATTTTTTATAAAGCTCTTTTCATTCACATTAAAAAAATTTGATGTTTCAGGGCATTTCTTGAATAAAACTATACCAGAGCTACAAAAAGCACTCGCTAAAAAAATTACGAGTGCTATGGTGTGCAAAAAATCGCACTAGTAAGCAAAATTTACAAGTTAACTATTTTTTGTTTACCGCAACGTTATATGCTATTTAAGCTGTATAGAAATGAATTTTGTAAAACGTATTAACCACAAGTGCAAGGTTGAAACAACGTTGAACGCGATGATGTGTTGGCAGATTCGCTATTATGTTTTTAGCATTAAATATATTTCTAGACATTTTTTATTTCTCTTTCCCCTTTTAAAAAGATTTTTTAAACTTTATTCAACATGTTTTTTCTTTGGCATTACATCACGAAAACATTCGTCCGAAAGCTGTATTAAGGTACAGGACACCTAACCTCTCCCTTGTTCTGGTTATATTTAACTTGCATGGGTGCACACTCTTCTCGCAGTATTCTCTGTGACAATGAAGGTCGGACTGACTTGTGGCATGGTTCCAAATGGTCTTCCGTCTTTCGTTCGAGTCTCAGTGTAATGCACCAGCCGAGCATAAGAGTGTCAGCATGAAGGAAAGGGGCCGACTTTAATGTTCTCTATACTTTTTAAACAAATCAATCACGAAGAAATGAATGTAATCAGCGTAATAGCCTTTTTCATCGCTCTATAATATTTCAGAAAAAGAAAAAATTCACGAGTGCGATAAAAAGCACTCGTAAATCTTTTTACAAGTGTGTGGGCGAGTGCGCGTGCGATCGTACTTGTCTCAAGGAATGGCCTGATGTTTAATTATGCTGCATAGATTATGATGTCATATTTAAGTAACAGCAAATTTTGACATTTTCTGTCATCAATAACTTCAGACCTGTTAAGGGATGTGCATTCAAACTTTATTAATGCATAGATATTATAAAGGTGAAATAATTAACATAAATTTTTTTGCCAAAATGACACTCGTTTGCTCGTCCCAAGCTTCTTAATTTTTTGCTAACGACCCCAAAACTTGGGATCTGCCTGTCGGTTTGCAATCAAATTTTGTGAGCAAATATATAGGGCCTATACAAGCATACCCAGAAAACTCTTTTGCAAACCAAATTGCAGATCCAAGTTATTGAGTCGTTGGAAAAAGTTTATGTTGTTGTTTTCTTCAGTATCAAAGTCACACTCCAGCGATTGCACACCAGAACAACATAACAATTATCAAAAACTGATTGGTGGCTTAAAAAACCCGACCCTTGTTAAAAAATGTATATTAAACTTGAGTGTCTAAATCAAAGCAGTAATAACAAAAATAGATATTATCGTTATTTGCCGTTGAATAACATTATTATACCGGTAATCATTTTAATGATAATTATTTTGATTTTACCAGTGAAAGTATGAAAGTTAAACAGTAATATATACTGGCAATTTTAATGGTGTAACGGTATTACCAATAATATAGGTTGTTAAATTGTCCAAAACCATCACATATATTAAAGGGATCGTCTCCAAGATCGTTTCAGTTTTGATACGAATTGAAACGATTTCCATACGATGGAAATCGTTTCAATAATTTTTTTACATCGTTTCATAATCGTATCATGAAACGAATTAAATGTTTCATATTTTATTTGCGAAACGATTTTGTTAAAAATGAAACGATTGTGAAACGATTGTGAAACGATTTTGAAACTATTTTGAAACAATTAGAAAAAATTCTGAAAAGATTTGATACGATTGTCAAAATATTATTTGTGATACGATGTAAAAGTCTTCGAAGTTATTGAAACGAATTTTGAAACGATGTCAAACTAATTAAAAACCAATTAAACTTATAAATGTAAAATTATTGTTTCTCTTTCTTTTATTCAACACAACATCACCAACAACATCTTTTATCGTAAATATCGTAAAACAGTTTTTCAAAACTAAAAATAAACAGTTTTTCTTAAAACTAACAATTTCCTTTAAAATGGAAAATATTTCAGAAACTTATGAAACCGACGATAGTGACTGGATGTTCGACAGTGATTCGGAAACGGAACATAGTGACGAAGAGAAAGCTGAACAACTTTATCGAGGTTTGGATTTATTTTAAATTCAGTACGCGGCACCGTTGATTTGTTCTTGTTTTTTTATTCAGACTTTCTTTTAGAAATCTTGATAACGCGAAGAGAAATGGTGTGCCTTTTTTAATTTTTTTATGCAGCTTTTTCTTTTGTTTTTAGAAATGACAAGCAAAGATAAAAATCGTTCCACGCATATAAAACACCACGATCTTGTTCCATGCATAAGAAATTATGTCGAACAAAGCTCAGCTGGAGCACATCTTCGACGTCGAAGCGATACGATGTATACAAATGGCGTAACTTTACAGGACATTGTTCGTCATGTAAAAAGTACACTGGGTATCACCGTAAGTAGAAATACCATCCATAGACTGATGGTACCGCCACGTCGAAAAACAACTTCGAGCAGGAGATTTAAAAACTTGGTAGATGCTCGTGTTCCGCCACTGTGGTACCATTCGATTCATAATAATAATCGAAAAAATTGTATATCGTATTAAAAAGAAGTCCAGAAGTTCTTTCTCCCACACGACACAGCAGGCAATAAGTCAGCCCTGCCCTCGGTTTTGTGAGAAGAGATGTTCTGTGAAGACTCTAACAATTGAGTCTCCTGTACAGTTTTGCTTCATGTTAAACTGTGCCGGTGACAAGCATTTTCGAAGCATGTCACCGGCGACTTCTGCGATATACAACCTAATGATGCCCTAACGTAATGAGTTCTATTAATAATTATTGCTTTTATTATTCTTATGTAAAAAAAAATTTAAATCAAACATCCTGAAACGATCTCAAATAAATATGCTGAAACAATTTCCGAAAGCAAATCTTTATAAATAATGTTTTTATATACACGATTTTTTACGATTTATAAATTTACCTATGTGACAGCGCGTAGGTTTTATTGAGAGACCTTTATTAGATTAATAATTTCTTTTATGTTAAAAGAATGTAAAACAAACACCTTGAAACGATTTTGAAACAATCTAAAATAAATATACTGAAACGATCATAATGATACGATTTTGAAACGAATTATGGTTATGTGAAACGATTTCAAGAATATAATAAAACAATCTTGAAACGATTATGAAACGATTATGAAACGATTTTATTTTTTAATGAAACGACTTACAAAATAGTGAAACGATTTCCATACGATCTGAAACGATTTCAAAAAATTAAACATTACTTTAAAATCGTTTCAAATTCGTATCACATGCTATGCTAATTAAAAAATGAAACGATTTGAAACGATTTTTTTTGAAACGATCTCGGAGACGATCCCTAAGTATGTTCAGACATTATCTTTATAATAATACAAATCATCAGGCCTATCAATAAGGCACCCATGTGGTAAATCCCACGTCCAAAGCTTCAATAATGTTGTGGCGCCGTAGCTTATATAGTGGTTATAACTCTCACAATTTGTGAGTGGGACCACTGCTCGATTCCCCTAGATGGCGATTCAATATGAGCGAGCGAGTGAATGGTAACCATAGCCCCGTGATAATCCAAGCCATGTGAGGAAAATTGGGGAGATGGTACACTGTGTGCACCATTGTATGTTGCAGTGAGTTGTCTGGTAGAGCACGGACCCCAATTGGGTCTGCATAGATGAAAATGAGCATTAAATACTCTATTTTGCTTTGTGGTGATCTCCTTTCAATAGACTTATTTACAACAATACTTATAAAATCATTTTTCTATAAAATCATGTACTTTTTGTCTATTGATGAATAAATTATTACTTACTTACTTACTTACTTACTTACTTACTAGGACTCCCCATCTAAGCCATGCCCTTCCTGCCTGGAAATAATAACAGGGTATCCCTCAATATTTCAATATTTGCAGCATATTTAAAAGTTTTCCCGGACTGTTTGATGTTTCAATGAGATAGGTGGGTCAATTTCTTAGTATACAAGTGAGAATAAAAATTAAAAATCGATATGTGAGTAACAGTGAGATTGTTCTGCCCGGATAATAAACGCTGCCCTGATTAAGTACAGCAGCTTGCCCCGGTTAAGAACAGGGCAGAAAATACATAATCAGGGCAACATAATCAGGACAGGCCGGCTTATTACTCCAAAAATATTATTTGGCACTTATAAAAGGAACATAATCAGGGCAGGCCAGTTTATATACGACAGTCTAATATTATTTCTCACTTATTTTTAACTTACAGTACCGCCTGCATGTAACTTTACATGTACGCGATAGTTATCACCTTCGTATGAGCTTTCGGTAGCGTCAGAACTTCCGTTGTTATTGTTAACCTATTGTTAAATACATGAGCTATTTTTGCATGTTGAAAACAATAGAGTTCATGTCTTGTTCGCGAAATTTAATTACCTCATGTGAACTGTGTGTATCCCATTGCTGTATTTAATTGCTATAGTCGTCAAGAGATCAACGAAAAAAAAATAAGATTTAACAAAGATTTATTTATCTATTGTTTTTACTCACGAACGGCCATGTTAAACCATTCGTTTATAAATGTTATGTTTTCGCTGATGCTCGTGTTTTACGAAAGAGTGTGTGCAATTTAATTTTTTTTCACAAAAGCTGTAAATGTTCATACGTAACTCTTAAAAAAATCGCGCAAACAATTTTTTTATAAAAGTTAGCGTTTCGACAAAAATTACAATTGGCCTCCGGGAAATGGAAACAAACGAAATAAAAACATTGTTTTAATGTCCAGATGCCCGATTTAAGAACTAGCTAGGAGACCCAGCGTAATTTTTCTTACCACCGGGAAATCGGAGTAGTTAAGGTGGGAAAAATTACGCTGGGTCTCAAACAATTTTTCGGCGGCCAAAATCTGGCCGCGCTTTTTGATTGGCTAATTCTATTGTTCTTTGCTCACGTGGTCCATGTCGAGGAAAGCCCTTTTCATCCGAATATTCCAGCGAGTGGTTTCACTCACCCTAACAAACATTAGTAAACTATAAAGTTTATACCAGAGTAAGATGTGACCAAGCTTGGTAAACAACTCACAGATAAATTAAAATGGCCTCCTAAGCGATTAGTCACATTGTCCAATTTAAACTTGGGGTTTCAGCTGAGTCATTCGTTTGCGTCTAAGCTTAAGTTTGAGAGAAACTCATTTTATCAACTCGAAGAAGAAAGCTTAGTTAACTAGGCTACCTAAGAACGAAAAGCGGCGATAGAAATGCTTTTTTAGATTGCGTTTTAAAAAGTTAAGAACGAAGAACGGCGATAGAAAAGCTTCGTTAGATCGCATTTTAAAAATTTAAGAACGAAAAGCGGTGATAGAAATGCTTTTTTAGATCGCATTTTAAAAGTTGAAGAACGAAAAGCGGCAATAGAAATGTTTTTTTAGATCGCATTTTAAAAGTTTAAAAACGAAGAACGGCGATGGAAAAACTTTTTTAGATCGCATTTTAAAAGTTGAAGAACGAAAAGCGGCGATAGAAATGTTTTTTTAGATCACATTTTAAAAATTTAAGATCGAAGAACGACGATAGAAAAGCTTCGTTAGATCGCATTTTAAATGTTTAAGAACGAAGAACGACGATAGAAAAACTTTTTTAGATCGCATTTTAAAAGTTTAAGAACGAAAAGCGGTGATAGAAACGCTTTTTTAGATCACATTTTAAAAATTTAAGAACGAAAAGCGGCGATAGAAACACTTTTTTTAGATCGCGTTTTAAAAATTTAAGAACGAAGAACGACGATAGAAAAGCTTTTTAAGATCGCATTGCAAAAACAAAATGTTCTCACAATGAGTGTTTAGATCTGTCAAGAACGTCAAAAGTTAGATTTTCAGATTTTTCTTTCTCCGGTATTGAAATTTAATTTGTTTTCGAAATCTTATCGTGAAGGGAAAAGTCCTGAAAGTAGGGTTTTTCCAGTTGTGCTGTTAAACGTTGCTTTTTATAAGAATACCTTTTAAAAGTTTTGCATGTTAAAAAATATGCTTCGATGATTAAGAATTATTAGCTACTAAAAGTTTTAAAAAGTAGCAGCATTAGTTTTTTTAAATATTAAGTGTTATGTTCGTTCTTTTTTCTAAAATAATATATTTCAATAGCCTTCGTGATCTTTAACACTTTTAAACAATAACATGCATGTTACATGTGACAACAACCCGTGATTTTTGGGCCATGGCCTCACCGTGCGCACACACACACAAGGCGTATTAATATATAGATTATAGAACGAACATAATCGAGGCAGGCCGACTTAAGTATGACAATCAAATATTATTTGAGACTTATAGAACAAACGTAATCGGGGCCGACCGGCTTATATACAATATTTTTATATTATTTCTCACTTATTACAGAACGCACATAATCAGAGAAGGCCGGCTTATGTATGACAGTCAAATATTATTTGAGACTTATATAACAAATATAATCGGGTCCGACCACTTTTATATCATTCGTCATCACTTATGACAAGCAAATAACCCTGGTGGCAAAGTTGTTGTTGTTCTCAAATGAAACGAAATTTCGTGGCAAATACTAAATTTTGGGATTCGCAAGTTTAATAACTTTTCACCAAACTTAATTCCCGCAAAAAGAATAATTTAGGTTCCGTGAAATTTAGTTACTTCAAAGTATATTATGTTGAAATGTATTTACTACAAGAGTAGTTTATACTAAGAATTACGTTGAGACTGTTTTCTTTCGCCATGTCTAGTGTTTACGGGTGTTCTATCTTCCAGAGAATGTTTAATTCACAAAAGTTCGAAGAAAATGCCAATCACAGCCTGCCTGGCCAGCCATTATATCAGCGTTCATAATCCGGTCACCACGACATAACCAGCTTGCTGTAAAACGCTGAACAGCGGAACACGGAACAGCGGAACTCCGGAACAAGTGACCCCCGGAACACCGGAACAATATAAAAAATAATAATCAACAATAGAAACGAGGAAATCGAGAACTGTAAAGAATTGGAAACGCATGTTTCAAAAAGCAGTCGTGACTCTGAAGACAAGTATAAAAGGAATAAGTAGATAGTGGTTAATTAAATCGCCGACATGGACGGATTGAACGGGAATAAGTGAGTTATTTATCCAGTATATTTGTCGTTAATTTTAGTAGTTCTAGTTTAGTAGTCAGATGTTTTCTCATATTTGTTTGATTTCAAAATAATGTAATCTACTCTTTTTTTTATAAGAACCCTGAAATTTGGCTTCAGACTAACGTGTTCTTATTTTTTTCACTCGTTCAGCCTGAAATTGTTCTTATTCTGTTCTTAAATTTTGACTATTTTTATTCTTTAGAAGATTTTGCAACCTAAAACCTTACTTTCGTAAAAATCAATTGAAAACAATTGATTCTGTGGAAATTTATAAGTTGAAAGATATTTCTCATGTTTGTTGTATTTTTCAGAGAAAAAGAGAAAATCAGAAAAATTTCAACCTTGCCATTGTTCTTTCTTTGTTCTTATTTTCCAACAATTTTCAGCCTCATTGTTCTTATAAAATTGTTCTTATAAAAAAAGTGTATAGCTACAACGGTTTATTTACTTGAATATAAGTATGTATCTTCATTTACACAGTAAAATCATTGTTATTGACGATGACGCATATGCTGAAATTTTGGGATGTAGCCTCGTAGAAGAAAAAGAAAGGTTTGATGCATAGACAAAGGTGTATTTTTGTTAGGCGAAGCGCAGGCGATGATCGCTAAGCGGAGCTATAAGGGCAACCCGTTTGCTACACGTAAGAATTTACACTTCCTACCCAGAAAAAAACCTTGGATGGAGCGACATAGAGATATTCCTACTAAGCATTCCTACTATTGGAAAATCTTGTAAGATTGGATATATATGTTTATATATATACCCAGGACTCTATGGGATGACCAGACCCCAGGACAGTGTTTTTTTTAAAAAAAAAGAGTAAGTAAAATTTTAGCCTTACCATTGTTCTTTTTTTGATCTTATTTTTCAGCCATTCCTAGCCTCATTGTTCTTATGCAAAGTGCCATTCATTGTGGTGATGATAGAAACCAGTTTTTAAAGAAGGAAAAACTGTCTAGACATATATCTATATTACTCGGTGTCTGTTTGTGAGTCACTTTCAAAAACCGGGGGTATATTCGAACCTATAATCACCGTAATAACCCACCGTCCATCAGACTATATCTAAAATACAATTTCGCGAAGCGATTTGTAGCTTCTGAATATCACAAATCAAAAGCACAGAATCTCATTTTGTTCTTATTTATGGAACTTCCAGAACTCGTTAAAAACAACTCTGCTGCAAGCTTGTTTTCGCGTCCGTCTTGCTGCATAGAAATAGCACAGTTTAGTTTGTTTCACATCCTGCTTTGTTTTTATTTTATGGCAAAATTCAGACTCTGATTGTTCTTAGTTTTAAAAACACTGATTTGAGCCTGTTCTTATTTTTCGGTAAAATATGAGACGCTTGTGTTCTTATAAAATTGTTCTTATAGAAAAGCGTGTGATGAATATTTATTCGTCAATAAAATCATTTAGAAACTCAAATGCAGATACAGAAATGCCAGGGGTGCAAAGGGCTGTTAAATTCGAGCGGCGCAATTCCGGCACCACCGTTTAATTTCTGCGTAGCGCGGAAAGAAAGGCGTACTTTTTATGACAGAGACGGCAAAAGGCGCGTACCAGGGAGAGCAACCGATGCTCATTATCACCTGAGAATGTCGTGCATAATAGCAGAGGAACCTAGCTTCCAAGGGGATTTTTTGGTTGTGCCAGAAGGACTGGCGCTAACTGATGCGCATAATCGTTACTTTAATGTGGAGTTTAATGTGAACACATAACTCTATATGTTACTATAGTTTGCGTTTGTTATTGTTATAGTCTAATCGTTGCTAACGTTAAGAACTACTGATTATTATTTTACGAACTATTTCTTTTCGAAGTTTTTGTGATTTTTTCTTGGAAAATTTTTGCGCAGATAAATGGAAAAAAAATATTGTCGTTTATTTTTTTATTTGTTATTTACTCCTCACCCTAAAAATGGTCAATTAAATTATGCGACAGTCTGATAAAACATTTTCTAAGCAACGATCCCAGAGTTGGCAAATTTATTGGAAATTAATAATTGGGGGTGTAGAAAAGATGGATACTTTATACTTGGATCGTATTGAAATAAGTAAATTGCCAAATAGGGGGGCAACCTCGACCCCCGGGCTCTTTGTCTCTTTTTATAACGGGACTGCAAGACGATATCAAAAAGAGAAAAAAGCCCTGGGGTCGAGGTGGTAAATAAATGTATAAGAAAATTTATTGTTCCGGTGTTCCTTGGGTTGTTCCGGAGTTCCCGGGTGACTTGTTCCGGAGTTCCGTTGTTCCGTGTTCCGCTGTTCAACGTTTTACACCAACCCGACATAACCAGTGCAAAATAAACATAATCGGACCATGTGTACATAATCCGGCTGTCCCGGTTGTAAACAGGCCGTTTTCGCAATCTGGGCAGAACAAGATCTTGGCAAACAAAAAACTAGTAGCTCACTCATCAGGTTCTCATGTGATTCCTTTATGTTTAAGTACTACTTAAGTACTGCCTGACTAAAACCGTGAACTCGTGTATGGTATATATCAGTACCAAACAATGACTTGATGCAAAATCATAGACGTTGGAAGAAAAGGCAAACGTATAAGCAACCTTTGCCCTCTTGCAACCCAAATTCCCCTGTTTCTGATAAAATTAGAAAGTCGGAGGTATACGGAACGTAACGGGAAATATTTTACTGTCCGTTATTTTCTGCACTGGTTAGAGTTTTATACTTATTATTTTATTGTTATGAAAAAGTTGCTGTTACTTTTCTAAAAAATTAACATATACTATGAGTGTGAAACAATGGAAACATCCATTTTCTGTAAGTATAGCTACAGCTAGGACTGTATTAACTTGGTCCTGAATTTATTTTATCCGAAACAGCTCCTGCGGCGAAGAACGGGGATGCACTTTCACTTTCCGTCCCGCCATTATCTGTGGGTCGAACGTTTGCCAGTCCCCAGTCAGCATAGACGAAGATATATTATATATAAAGAGATATTACCTTTTCATGGACCACTAGTACTACGAGTGAGTATTATAACATTATATATGTATATATAGCTATAGTAAAGATCATTTATTATCGTAGATATAGCTAGCTAGCTATTTAAATAGCGAGCGAAAGTTTATCCCATGTTTATACTCTAACGTGTAATCTTAATTCTAAAGAAAAGTAGGGAATAATTAAGCTTGGTTGTCACTATGGGCTAACGATGAGTTAACCATAGTGCGCATAATGTGTTAGCCGATTTCAACTTTTGAGCTGCAGGTACAGTCAGGGAAATAATCGGGGAAAAAGTTTTTCCCAGATTTCTCGAAAAATGTAAATTTTAGCAGAATCACCGCTGCAGCTCTTTCATCGTCAGTTTGACCACTATATTATAAAAGAAGAACGGTATTTCCAGCGCCCCGGGTTCAAAAGATATGGACTATAAACAATGGTTCATTGTTTGCGATAGTCTATTTAAGCTGTACTGCATCCTAGTTAGGATGTCACGTCACGTGATACATCATATTTAAGCGGATATTTTTAAAACTTCAAATTTAGCAGATCTCCGGGGTGCTACGAAAAAACTAATGTATTGGAGATGTTTATATGCACGTAAATATTGGATTTATTCAGTTAGATAGATGCGAAAATTCAGTTAAATGTGTGTTTTAGACGATCAAAGTTTTGTACATCTTAACTAAGCTGTAAAACGCCTAATTAGACTGTATCATACATCCTAATTAAGCTGACATCTAAATTAAGATGTACAGCTTAATTAAGAGGATTTCCCTGACTGAGGTACCCGATGTATATATCCGTTTCACGTTGACACTACTACGGTGCATCGTTAGCTCTTTTGTAGCTAGCAGAATCTAATGCGAGAAAGAATGAAAAAGAAAGATAGAAAGAAAATCTTGTTATTATTACTACTTCGAAGAAGACTACGTAGCCTGGAAAGAAAGGAATTAACAAAATTACGAAAGACGAAACGACTTTGGGTCAGAAAGGCAGGGAAAATCTTTCACCCTGAACGCCAACTCTTCTCCTTCTTTTTCAAACGCCATTTTTTTTAATTTGGCAGCCATTTTAGTTTTAAGATGACCTTTCACAGCGAAACATACTACTATTTTTAAAAACATAAATTGCTTTGAGCACGATTTATGTCGGCTTCCTTTGAAGATTGCTGAAATTGAGCTTATCTTTTGATTTAAAAAAATCGGCTAATGATGAGCTAACGATGAGTTCAGTTGTGAGCTAAGCAGGTACTTTTACGTTCACACTATGGGCTAAGGTCTTAGCGTGTCATGCACACTATGGTTAGCTCATCGTTAGCCCATAGTGAGAACCAAGCTTTATAGATGAGTTGCGAATGTTTACAAAGTTCTCCCAGTCAGAATGTCACTTGGTACCACTTTCGGTTGGGAGAAAACACGGATTTTTCATGGTCAAATTACACAACAGAAGTTTTCATTAAACGAGAACTACAAGTATCTGAATTAAAGTAAAGCTAAATTAGCAAAAACTCACCTCAAACTACACAATATGACAGGTTTGAGGTTAGAAAACAAAGTTTTTATGAGAAATTAACCCCCTATTTATGAATAGTTTACCGCATGATTGGCGTGTTTTCCCTGAAATCATAATGGCTACCCTAAAAAAATACAGATCTGTACTTGGTTAAAAAGTATCACATGATATTTGCCGACCTAGAGAATATGCGCTTGCGCATCCTGATAGGCAAACAAAGAATGATTGCATAGGCAAAATTGACTATTTATGCTAATTTATAAATTTCTAAGAATATAAGGTTGAAAATGCATTGGAATTGTTTTTACTCAACTATTATCCTGTATTCTTAAGAGCAGACTTTACCAACTTTAGTGTCAGTTGTTCTTTTACTTAATATTTTCAATCATCACTGGGGCAAAGCCCAGAGGCAGACCGAGAAAGACTTGGCAGGAGGTTATAAGGACAGACTTGATACAGAGAAAGTTGAGTTTAGATCTAACACAGTCTAGATCAGATTGGAAGAGGGTCATTAATATACCCCGTCCAACCCATGCTAGCATGGAAAACGGACGTTAAGCCGAGAATGATGATGATGATGATCACTGTCTGTAGTTTTTATATTTTTTGCCTGTGCACATGCTTGTGCATGTCAATTGTTAATCAAAACATTGTGTCATGCTGCAACTCATCTATATGATAATACAAGGGTACAGACTCGCCAAAAACGCCCACATATATATATGAGGGTGTGCTTGGATGACTTTTTATATAAAATTTGCGCTTTTCGTCTGGTAACTCTCGCACTCTCTTGGATTATACTGAACTCAACCAAATTTTTTTCCTAAATGCAAAAAAGCACTTTCAATTTTGTCGACTTGGCCACAAAAAAGGCAACCTTCAAAGTATTACAGAATTGTGTGACTTCGTTAACTTTATATTTATTAATCAAATTGTATCAAACAAAGCCTTTTTAAAAACGCCAAGCCAACAAACTTTCTTGACAAAGTTTGCTTGTGATACCATCACAATATATCTGCCATTGTGTTTTCTATCAAAGTTGTGTACAGAACTTTTGGTATACATGGTTCAATGTCCTGTTGTTAATAATTGTGACGCTCTCTAGGAAAATCGACCGCTTCTATTTTTAATTCGTATTTTTAAAACAATAGAATTCCGTATTTCGTATTTCTAAAAATACGAATTCCGTATTTAAAAATACGCGTATTTTTTTAAAAACCGTATTTCGTATTTTCAAAAAATACGGAATTCGTATTTAAAAATACGCGTATTTTTAAATACGAATTTCGTATTTTTGAAAAATACGAAATTCGTATTAAAAAATACGCGTATTTTTTAATACGAATTCCGTATTAAAAAATACGCGTATTTCTAAAAATACGTATTTTTAGAAAAATACGAAATTCGTATTAAAAAATACGCGTATTTCTAAAAATACGCTGTGGATTTAAAATACAAAGACATAAAAAAAGGAAATGTCTGGTTAGAAAAAAGTACACAGCAATATTCTTAACTTTTGGTCAAACATAATCCTAATTCTAAGCATGTTTTTGTTTTAAAATGATGCTAGCCATAATGTTTAAGGTTTTTATCTATTTTTTTTAATTCTTATTATTACAAACCGTGTGCATTTTTTCAAGTCCACACTGCCAGGCAACGGAAAATAAAACAGGCCTCAAAATAATTTTTGGAGACTCATCAGACAAAATGTCCGCCACATTTCCAGTTTGGTCGGACATGTCTGTAGCTCGTTTCGAACTTTCGTCGGACAAAACGTCGGATAGATTTCCGTATTGGTTGGACACTTTCATTTGTTTAAATCTCAGAGTTATTGAATAGTCCTGGTCCTATTAATCCATGAGCAAGCCTATTCATAGCCAACCTGACCATCCTAGCTAATTCACTGACTCCTGACTTAGTTAAAAAACTACGTAGACATGAATCTTTCTTGCCTGGCCCCTTCGTCGTTGGTAACCAGGTCTTACACAAGAAATCCAGCCATGCGGTTCTTAACTAATGCGGAGGTGAACGCCGACGGAGCACGGATAAAGCAAGTCTGCAAAACTGCACTTACAGGCGGAACAGACATTTTATTATGGATTTAATTGCAAATAATTTTGTTTTTTAAAAAGCCTTTTCTGTTTTAAGAGTCATTCTTCAGGTGCGTAAATCAGGACATCTACCAACACGTTTTTCTTTTTCGCTGTACCCATTACCGACACGTTTTTCCTTTTCGCTGTACCCATTGACTGCACTGTTAACAGCAGTAGAACATATGTTACAAGATGTTTTTTGACGCGATATGCACCGATACTTCGTGCTTCTTCTAGGATATGCTTAACTTTATCTGTAATTTGAACATACGTTTTTATAAAAGAGTGTGCGTTTGTGACTTAAATAGAATTCAAGCAGTTTTTTATTTAACGCTTTTAAACTTCTAATTAATTAATTTAATTCTTGTTAGGACAAGTAGTCAAGTGTATTGTATATTCCTTTTACCTTATGTTTTTTTACTTAGGATTCGTTATCATTGTGATGTCCCTGGAACTGAAATTGGTTTTAACCAAACAAAGCGAGGCCACGAGAACGTTAATGTGTTACTCCTACTGTTAAAAACGAAATTGTTTAATAGTAAATTCGTTGAAACAAAAAGGACATTGGGAACGGGATTGTTAATGTGTTGTTCCTGCCGTTAAAAACGAAACGAGATTGTTTATTACTAAACTTGTTGAAACAAAAAGGACACTGAAATAAAATAAACGAAATAATTTTTCCTTTTCCAAATAGTACTTAAATAGTTTAAATTCTAAATAGTATTTAAAATTACCTTAACTTTTTTGCTTTTCCAAGCCTCCTTCATAATTCCCTTGTACCATATTCGGTTAAACAAAAAATCTACTTCCTCTCCTACCACTAAATTTCTTTCCTTTTTTCCTGGTGAATTGTAGATGCTCTTTCGAGCCACCTTTGCCACTTCTCCATTGGTAAATGCGACGAGTAATTTATTTGAAGTCATAATAAAAGAAATTATAAAAACAGTAACCAACTAATAGCTACAGGGGCATGCACAGTATTAATCGAATAATTGAAAAATCTTAACGTGGCGGTATACTTAGCTATAAATAGATTTGGAATGTTCTAATTGGAACACCTGCCAAATTAATCGGTCGTAGTTCGAACATTAAAGATAAAAATAGTCCGAAACAATTAAAAATAGGAAAAAGAAACTCAAAGGAAGTATTTTTGCGTTAGCAAAATATAATGAAGAGATCAAAAGTTATTACAAAGGAATCTTTCGATCCCGCACAATTTTTATGCCCACAGCTAAGAGAAGATTTAAGTTACTGGTTAGAGGATAGGGAGCCGGAAAAGGATGTTAGTGACGAAAGTGATGAAAGTGAGGAGGAAGAATCGGACCAAATTGAACAAGATAACGTAAACGCACAAGGCAATACGGAGAAAGAAGTTATTAAAAAATTTTTAGACAGTGGCTGTGGGTGCAAAGTTTATAACGGAGCGCAATGTTCGCAAAATTTTAGTGAGGAAGCGCTGTCCCACATGCGTGCCGATAATCTACAACTTTCCAAGGACGAATGTGACTTAATAATTTTAGCACATTTACGCAGTTCTTTAAATACAACTGGCGAAAAGAGGAAAGCATTTTTGGCATAAAGGAACACAAATTTGCAAAAAAATGTTTCTGATGATAAATGCTATAGGGAATTCACGCTATAAAGATTTAGTAAGACATTATAAGTTAAATGGTTTGGTCCCGCGAAGACATGGAAATAAGCGCCGTCTTCCGTCGAACGCTTTAACATTTGACGAAGTCGTAAGATTTAAAACCTTCATGCTCAATTATGCGGCTAATAGAGCCATCACGCTTCCGGGAAAGTATCCTGGCAACAAAGATTTGGATGTATTATTGCTCCCATCTCACGATAACAGATACAGTGTATGGCGATTTTATGTAGATGCTAACAAAAACAAAAATCATCCTTCCATGCAGTATTCCACCTTTTGCAAAAAATGGAACGAATTAACACCACATATAGTCATAACTAAACCCAGAACTGATCTTTGCTGGACATGCCAAAAAAACACGCAAAGCATAATTGAATCAGCAAATCGAACCGAGTTAGAAAAGATGAAGCTCATACATGACCAAGAAACTCATTTGTACCGTGCTGATAGTGAACGTGACTTATACAGACAACGATGCGAAAAATCAAGAGACGAGTTAGCCCCTATAAAAGATTCTTGGAAGTTGGAATGCAGAAATTTACCCTGTACTTATGACGGGAGCAACCATTACAGTTTTGATTACGCGCAACAGCTGCATTACCCGACTAATCCACTACAACCCGGGCCAGTTTTTTTTAAAACTCCAAGAAAAGCTGGGTTGTTTGGTGTATGTTGTGAGGGTATTCCACGCCAAGTTAACTATATCATAGATGAGGCTGTTAACACAGGTAAAGGCGCAAACACTACGATATCGTTGCTTCATTCATTTTTTGAAAAACATGGTTTGGGTGAAAAAAAGGTTTTTTTAAACGCTGACAACTGTTCTGGACAAAACAAGAACAACTCGTTCTTACAATATTTTTTATGGAGGACAATAAATGGGTTTCATAAAGAAATTTACTACGATTTTATGATTGCTGGTCACACAAAATTTCTTTGTGATGCGTGTTTCGGACTTTTAAAGAAGAAAACGAATGTAACGTTTATTTCAAGTCTACTGGACATTGTGGAGTGTGTTGAAAATTCTTCATTACAATCAGGCACAAACTATTCCGAGCTTGTCGGATTAGAGAATGGTCAACTGCTTATACCAATTTATAACTGGAAAGACTATTTAGCACTTTATTTTAAAAAATTCGATCGAATCAAGTCGTACCAACATTTCCGTTTTTCTTCTGCTGACCAGGGAACCGTATTTTTTAAAGAACTTCGGGATTCTAAAGAACTGTCACAGAATTTGCTTAAAGATGCGTCGGTAGTACCCACTGGAATGCCGGAAGAAATAAAACCAACAGGATTGTCACCAGAGAGAAAATTATATCTGTACAATGAAATACGTGAGTTTTGTAAAGAGGAAGTTAAAGATTTGGTTTGTCCAGCACCCTTTTAACATTGAGTTACATTTATTAGCTACAAACTTGTACTAATTTTTCTACTTTGACGTTTTTCTTTCGTCTTTTGCTGTTGGAAATAATTAATAATAACGCGAGCACTTTTTCTCCACAATCGGAGAACTGAAACAATTACTCCTCCGTTCAAAAATAATTCGGTTTAGCCTTAATTTTGTTCTTGCAAAAAATGAATTTTCCGTGTTTAAATATTTAAATATTATATTCATGTATAATGCAGAAAGGAAAAAAGATATTTAAAAATAATTGTTTTAATTATTCTAAATCCAGATTATTTTGTTCTTATGCATCGTGTAGAATGTTCTTATACAACAACATCCCTAATTACATTTGTGAAACCCAATGACGAATAAGTCAAATATATACATTGAAATAATCTAATTATGTGCAACGTGAAAAATAATTAAATGCTGCGTGCTCTTGATTAAGAAAATATTGTTTTTTATTTTTCTGAAAATTAAAAATCAACACAAAATTAGACCCTAGAATGGGAGGTGAAATAACGAACTTTAACTAATTTTTCATTATAAATTTATTAAAGAATACGAAGTCAATCTACTAAAAAAAAGCTTCTTGATTCCTTTTTTTTGTAAAGTTAGCTGGGAAATCAGGCTGAGTACATTCCTATGTTTTGACGAAACGCTTATAAACTACATAAGTTTTATTTAAAAACATGCGCAACGGCTAGATTTTAACGAATATTTTTTGTATTAGTAGAGCCACAGATGCTTCCGGCAAAACATTCTTGTCCATGTACTTTTAAAAGCTTTTTATTTTCAATGTTTACTTTCTGTGAAAGTACGTTTTTTTTAATCCGTATTTCGTATTTTTAAAAATACGAAATTCTCTTTTTAAAAATACGCGTATTTTTAAAAATAGAATTTCGTATTTTCTATTTTTAAAAAACACGAAATTCGTATTTCGTATTTTTCAAAAATACGAAATACGAATTTCGTATTTTTTAAAAATAGAATTGTGTATTTTTAAAAATACGAAAATCCGTATTTCGTATTTTTAAAAATACGCGTATTTTAAAATACGAAATCCGTATTTTTTAATACGAAATTTCCGTATTTCGTATTTTTTAATACGAAAAGAGAAGTGGTCGATTTTCCTAGAGAGCGTCACAATTTGTTAATGAACACTTCTCTGTCATCAGGAAAGGCATGTTTAGCCCACGCATTTCTAGTTTTAATAGAGTAATGTTGACATAAGCTCTGTGTTTTTCTGACATAGTAAGTTCCTTTAGGGTTCTAAGATAAAGCATTGATGCTTTACTACAACCAAAATGTATGTTTGTTTTTAATTTATAAAACGGATGCAGGCTTTTTTAGGGCGAAATTTTTTTTTTAAACACTGAAGTTGGCCAAGGGTTTTTCCATTTTACACCGAGTCAGCACCCTCATATGATAATTAGATAGCAGATAATATAGCTAGAGAAGTTGCGAATGTTTACAAAGTTCTGTATGTGTGTGCACTTCTTGACAGGTAAGAAAAAGAAGGACCACAGAGGACAAATTGGCTATTTATGCTAATTTATAGATTTTCAGAAATGTATAAGATTGAAAATGCAATGAAATTGTTTTTCTAAACTATTATATGCAGTCAGGGGTAACCGCAAATTAGATGATAGTCTAATTAGTCTATGATAACCTGCGGTCTAATTAGTCTAATAACCTATGATAACCTGCAGCTAAGTTTTTTTAGGAAGTTACAAACCAGATGCCGTCAGATAGCCGGCAACTTCGTATATAACCTGCATAAAATTTAAATCAGTGTGTTTTACTTAACTGCACCATTGTATAACCCGCATCGTGTTAAGAAAAAAATTTAGCTTGCTTTTACTTACCCTAATCATTTTATAAACATGTGCGTGTGGTTGCTTTTTTTTTTCAGTTCTATCTCATTTTTTTCTTTTTTTTATGCTAGAGACAAGTGGGGGATGTTTAAACTTGTGAACCCCAAACACGAGAACCGAGTGACCGAACTAGTGACCCTCTCAGTCTTAACTTTCTTGTCTCAGATTGCTGAATTAATAATTAATAGAAATTAATTTGAACAAGTCGATCTTCTCCTAATGCTGACAGTACTGAATTAGAGATCTTTAGAATTGTGTTTTAGAGAGAGCTCGTAATAGGAGTACTGGCAAGCAATAAAAATATATAAAGCAACTTCACTGTGTGAAAACAAATAAATTGCGTAGGTGAAGTAATGTTACGTACATACATAATCGAGCATGCAGTTATATTAATGTACACATTTTATCCAGTGAGTACTATTTTCTTTATTGAGAGGTCTGGCTATCTTTTGTGTACCCTATCTTCTTCCCAGACCACCACTGTACGAGTTGCGCAATGTCTGCTTTGTTCCATTCTGCACAATTGTGTAGGGTTGTTAGTACTACAAATAAACGAAAAACAATGCACAAAAGATTTTGTTAAAGAAAAAGAAACCTTGGCTTCCTTGCACCAGTAAATAAACTTCAAATTTCACAAGAAATGACAGAAAATATAAAACTTATATAACCCGCACCACATTATAACCCACACTAACAGTGGAAGTCGTAAGAATCAACTTATAACCCGCTGGTTTATACTGGAAAATACGGTATTCGCAACAATTTTATTACCTAAAATCATTCTATGAAACCTTTTGATAGCCCAATTGTATTTTTTTTTTATTTGCGTGGTTAGAAGATATAGCATTCAGTTTGTTTTGATTTAAGAACACATGTTTTGTGTTACGACTCCATTGTTTTATGGCCATTGTTGCTGTTAACATGTATTTATTGTCATATAGAACAAAGAGTAAGACAATATCACTGACCCCGTAAATATAGCTAAGAAGGTGTTGGGTTATACAAGAAAGATTGCATATGAGTATTGGATGAAAGTATTATTGAGCAAGGAAGAATATTAGAAAGCAAGAGAAGCTGTTGGATTCCATCAAAAGGATTATAGACTATCAGAACAAAAGATTACTGAGGAAGAAGAATATTAGAAAGTCTTATAGAAGACAAAAGGTTAGTGGTTTTATTATTTATCAATGGTAGCAGAATTGGAACGATCTATATTATGACCTCAACAAGTTACAAAAATCCACCAGTGTTAAAAGATGGGTCCAATTATATTGATTGGAAAAAGGAGTTAGAAGTATGGCAAGCACTTACAGATTTAGCTGATGAGAAGAAAGCTTTAGCTGTATTTGCTTCGTTAGATGGTAAGGCTAAAAAGACTGCCTTACAACTTGACATTCGAGATTTAAAAACTGAAGATGGTATTACAAAACTTACAGACAAATTGGACAAGATATTTCTTAAAGATGTAAAGCATCGTGCATATGAAGCATATGAAAAATTTGAGCAATTTGAAAGGAAGAAGGACATGTCGTTACAGGATTATACCATTGAGTTTGAAGACCTTTACTATAATTTGAAAAAGTATGATATTGATTTACCAGATGCTGTTACAGCTTATCGATATTTAAATAGTGCTAACCTTTCTACGCAACAGAAAGAAATTGTTCGAGCAACAATTCCAGATTTAAAGTATAACTTGATGGTTGATCAAGTTAAGAAGGTATTTAACGAATCTTCAAATTCAAAAGAAGATGACGATGCGCTGGTTCAAATTAATGAGGTTTCGGGTGATAGTACTTCCAACGAGACATTTTATGGTGCTTCACACTGCAAAGTTCCTCACTCACGGTATGCAGACAGAGGGTGGAACAAACGGGGTCAGGGATATCATGGGCAATGAGAAACACAAGAGTATAGGTTAAAGGATTATCGTAGAAGCAGTGGAAATCGAAGTGACAGAGAGGAAAATAGAAGATCAGGTGATCGTCCAAGATGTTACATCTGTGGAAGTATTTACCATTTTGCTAGGGAGTGTCCAGATAAAGCTAAAAGTAAGAGTGATGAGATTAAACTTCAATTTTATACGGAGGAAATAATGGAAACTCTCGTTGGTGAGACATTTACCATGGCAGTATTGGATTCTGGTTGCACTAAAACAGTTTGCGGGCAGAATTGGTTAAACTATTATGTAGAAAGTCTTTCAGACAAGGATGCTTCATCAATCAAAGAAGAGCCATCATCAACAGTATTTAAATTCGGAGATGGTAAAGAAATCAAAGCATCAAAACGTGTCACCATACCTGCTTGGCTTAGTGGAAAATATGTTAGCATAACAACAGAAGTTATAGACAAGGACTTACCATTACTATTTAGTAAGCAAGCAATGAAGAATGCAAAAGTTTTTATTGATTTTGAAAACGACAAGGTTGAAATTCTGGGACAAGAACACCAGATCCAATTTAGTTCCACCGGACATTATTGTATTTCCATTAACAAAGAGGGTAGCGAAATTGAAAAGACTTCTGCTCAAGTATGTCTGATGATGAATAATTTGGATGATACTCAAGAAAAAGAAAAAGTGGCCCTGAAATTGCATAAACAGTTTGCGCATCCAACAAAGGACAAGCTTCTGCAGCTTTTGAGAAATGCTGATGTAACTGACCCAGATCTTTTAAAAATGATTGCTGAAGTTTCAGATAGTTGTGATACATGCATCAAGTACAGAAGAAATCAACCAAGACCAATTGTTGGGTTACCACATGCAACAGTATTTAATGAATGTGTTGGCATGGATTTGAAACAATGGTCGTATGGTGATAAAATTTGGTTGTTACATCTTGTTGATCACTTGACCAGATTTAGTGCATCCTGTGTTATTCGAAGTAAAAGGAAAGAAATTATCATTAACTCAATTTTTAAGATCTGGATTTCCACATTTGGGTCCGCTAAAAGGTTTTTAGTGGATAATGGTGGGGAATTTGATAATGAGGATTACCGTAGCATGTGCGAGAATTTAAACATCAATATTGTTACAACAGCTGCTGAGAGCCCATGGAGTAATGGACTTGTTGAGCGACATAATTCCACACTTGGCAATACAGTCTGTAAAATGATGGACAAGCCTAATTATTCATTAGAAACAGCTGTGGCTTGGGCTGTTGCTGCTAAGAATTCCTTAAAAAACGTACATGGCTTTTCACCGAATCAACTAGTGTTTGGCAGCAATCCCAATTTTCCAGTTATAGAAATGAATGATCCACCAGCTCTAGAAGGAAGGACAAGTAGTCAAGTAGTTGCTGATAACTTGAACGCATTGCATGCTGCAAGAGAAGCCTTTATAAAATCTGAATCCTCTGAAAAGCTCAGAAGAGCCTTGAAACATAATGTAAGACCTTCAACAGGTGTGAAGTATGTAACAGGAGATAAAGTATATTATAAACGGAGATCTGATGATACTTGGAAGGGTCCTGCTACTGTGATAGGACAAGAAAGTCAGCAAGTTCTAGTGAAGCATGGATCAACATATGTTAGAATGCATCCATGCAGACTACGATTAAAAGAAGAAAAGTTAGAAGCACATGTAGAAGTGGAAATTGACAATGAAGAAAAACAGGAAACTGGAAAGGAAATATTGGAAGATGAGGAATTAAGTAGTGAAGCATCAATTACTAACAGTGATGTTAATAATGATACATGTATGGATACTTCATTTGCAAATAACAATTTATTGAAGACAAATGTGAAAGCAAAGAATATTATGCCTAACGTTAAAGATAAAGTGAAATACAAAACGGAAGTTGGTTGGAAAACAGGAACTGTGCACTCAAGAGCTGGGAAAGCAAGTGGAAAGTATAGGAATTGGCTGATTATTGTTAATGAAGTTGGGAATGTTGAGAATTTAGACTGGACAAAGGTTGAAGAGTGGGATTTTGCTAAAAAGGTATCACAAGAGGCTTTGATATGCTTGAATAAAGCCAATGAAAATAAGATTAAGTCTGCCAAGGAGAAGGAATTGAACAACTGGATCGAAAATAAAGTTTTTAATGAAGTGGAAGATAAAAAGCAAAGTTGCATTAGCACCAGATGGATTCTGACAGAGAAGAATGTTGATGGACAAAGAATTGTGAAAGCTAGATTAGTGGCACAAGGTTTTGAGGAGTTTGAAAAACCAATTCAGACAGACTCTCCAACTTGCACAAAGGAATCATTACGTTTAATGTTGTCAATTTTAGCTTGTAAGGAATGGGACTGTAACTCTATTGACATTAAAGCTGCCTTTTTGCAAGGAAAACCCATTGAAAGAGATATATACCTTAAGCCACCTAAAGAGTTCCAGAAAGATGGATATGTCTGGAAATTGAATAACACAGTCTATGGCCTTGCAGATGCATCTAGAACATGGTATTTCAGAGTAAAGGAGGAACTGTTAAAGCTTGGAGTTGCAGTAAGTAAATTTGATGCAGGATTGTTCTACTATCGAAAAGATGGGCGTCTACATGGAATTATGACAACCCATGTAGATGATTTTTGTTGGGGTGGTACCAAACTGTTTTTAAACAATGTGATATTGCCATTGCATCAGACCTTTAAAATTGGTACAGTGCACAACACAGCATTTCAATATTTGGGATTAGATTTAATGAAAAGAAAAGATAGCATTATTGTATCACAAGATTCATATTTGCAGAAGATTACAGTACTCCCCATTGATAAACACAAAGATAAAGATGAATTGTTGAATACGAAACAAAAACATGATTTGAGAGTATTGATTGGACAATTAAATTGGTTGGCTACACAGACACGTCCAGACATTCTTTTTGATTGCTGTGAACTAATGGGTAACATCAAAGATGCCACAGTTTCAGATATGCGAAGAGCCAACAAAGTGTTACAAAGAGCTAAGTGTGAACCTGTGGAATTGAAATTCAAGGCAATTGGAAACATAGAAGAAGCTAAACTTCTAGTATTTCATGATGCATCATTTGCTAATCTAAAGGGAGAAGGGTCTCAAGGTGGATTCTTAATTTTCTTAGCGAATCAACTAAATCAATCACTATCCCTCATTTCGTGGCAGTCAAGAAAATTGAAAAGAGTAGTGAATAGTACGCTTTCTGCAGAGACCATGCAATTGATCGATGCTGCTGGCAAAGGATATTGGATTCGATGTTTATTCGAAGAAATTTTCAATATTGCACCATCAATTCAATGTTTAACAGATAGTAAAACACTTTACGATGCTGTACATTCCACAAAACAAGTTTTGGACAATCGCTTAAGAGTAGATTTGGCTATTTTGAAAGAAATGATTCGAAATAAAGAAGTGAATCAAATAACATGGGTTTCAAAAGAACAGCAAATCGCTGATTGTCTTACCAAACGAGGAGCTAGTTGCAAGAATCTTCTTTTTACGTTGGCAACTGGTGTACTCAAACAAGAAAAAGAAAAATAGAGGAGATCTGAGGAGAGATGTGTACATAGTTTAAACATTTTTGTTATTTTGTTAATACTAAATATTTTGGAGTTGATTTCGTTAAACTGGCCACAATATGATTGGTTAAAGTTGCTGTTTTGTTTATGTGTCAAATGACTTATGTTGTTGTTAACTCGGATATAGCTGCATATGGATATCCATTCAATTCTGTTAATAAATTTGGTTGAACTAAAAGTTGATCAAACTGACAAAAGAAAGAAAAAGAAAAGAGGGGAAGATTGTTAACATGTATTTATTGTCATATAGAACAAAGAGTAAGACAATATCACTGACCCCGTAAATATAGCTAAGAAGGTGTTGGGTTATACAAGAAAGATTGCATATTGGATGAAAGTATTGGATGAAAGTATTATTGAGCAAGGAAGAATATTAGAAAGCAAGAGAAGCTGTTGGATTCCATCAAAAGGATTATAGACTATCAGAACAAAAGATTACTGAGGAAGAAGAATATTAAAAAGTCTTATAGAAGACAAAAGGTTAGTGGTTTTATTATTTATCAGTTGCTTCTGTATAAAGGCTAAATTTCCTGCAGATATTTTCAGCATGACTGTGCATAGCCTAAATAGCCTATTCCTTGCCTAATAAGCCAATCTGAAGACTTTTGACTATAATGTTTAGTCCTGCAAAGCAAACTATACAAAATTTTATTCCGAAAAAGACAACTTAACAAGCACCTAAACTCCGGAAAAAGATAGGCCAACTAGGCGTGGTTGTTCAGAAAACCTTTAAAGAAGAAAACAAATCTCAAAATCGAAATCAAAGATGAGCTCCTAACGAGTCTTTGGAAAATGTTCTAACTAAACTACTATCCTAATTTGGCATGACAGTTGGAAGTTGTCTCTGACTGATATATATTTTCTCTTTTTAAAGGGATCCTGGAACTGAAATTTAAATACATCTGAAATATATCCTAACTTGCTGTAGGAAAAGAGAATAATATTTTGTTTTAGAAATTTATATTTATGATATTTCAGCACTTGTTTTCCTACACTTCTCACCTTTGTGCTTCTTGGCCACTATCGCCATGCTCTGTATTGACGCAGAAAAGGGATTGGGTAATTTGCAAAAATTTCAAGCTTTGTAATATTCTCTTTTGACAATTTTTAAAACACAGCACATCATTCTTTAACTTTCAAAAGAAGGTTTTTTGAATGAAGTGACGATTCAATGTTTCATACTATTTCTAGCCCTATTATTAGGGCTGCAACTCAATACCTGGTGGGTTGCCTGCTTTATTTTACTACTGAGGTAGGGAACTAAATTTGAAGGGGAGGCTTAACTTTTAATGCCCCTCTTTTCAGGTTTTACAAGGGAGGTATATGACTTGTATCATATATTAAGAGGAAAAATGATTTATAACAGCTAGGAATGTGGCTTTTGTCATAGAGGTGGCAGGGTCTTACAAGAGGCAGGGAATTCTGACGCAAGGGCCTACACCAGACCCCAGTCTTCTTTATTTTTTCAACATTCAGTAATTATTTAACCTTCACACTACTGTGTTTTCATCATTTCAGAACGAAATATAGTGATTTCTAAGCTCCACGAGGTCGTTCAATTGTCAATTTATAACAAAATCTGTAACTTTTATTTACCTTAAGTGGATAAATTTTGGTGAGTATTTAATTTGGCGAATGACCAAAATGGAATATTTGGCGGGGATTTAATTTGGCGAATGATTAATTTTATAAAATTTGGCGAGGATTTAAATTGGTGAATACAAAAAAATGTTTATTTTGGCGGGGATTTATTTTGGCAAATGACACGAAGAAATGAATTTTTATGTCTTGAAATGTTTCATAAAAATAGGAATAAACGTATATATAAACACAAGATTTACCTGTAACAATCCTCTTTATACTTGTATTTATAAAACTTGTTGTAAATATAAAAAATTCGCTTTTTGGGGGAAAAAAAATTCTTTTTTTAATTAAAAAAAAACGTATTTTTTTTAAATTTGGCGGGGATTTACAGGCCATTTCTTGAATAAAACTATGTCAGAGCTACAAAAAGCACCCGCTAAAAAATTTACGAGTGCTATGGTGTGCGAAAAATCGCACTCGTAAGCAAAAGTTACAAGTGGGATGTGAATATTAACTATTTTTTGTTTACCACAATGTTATATATGTTATTTAAGCTGTATATAAATGATGTTTAAAGGTACTGTCCGGTAAAAAATTAAAACTTGATATTAGTTACATCTCGGTACAAAAGTAAAGAAAAAAGTATTTAAATACAACCAAAATTGTCTTTCATAAGTTTAAACTGAATTTGTTTACTTGACCATGCCATTCTCAATCGCCATCTTTACATAAACTTTGAACGCGGAAAAGGACTGGGTAAAAACATTAATATGTGCAATTTATGCAATGACGTATTCTTTGGGTTACCCCCATGTAGAGATTGGCGCGTGCAGAAAGTCGCTAGCACTTTGAAATTTCTGTTGTCATAGTATTTCTAATCTTATTTGAGGATGATATTTTTAGACCTTATCGATATGCGGCATACCGCCAATTTTGTTGGTTTGTTCATAACCACTTGGGAAAAGGCGTTCGTCGGGTTATACCATCCTGTGTCGTGTCTAGGATACGTAGAGAATATCCAAGTCCGTATGGGGTGTATACTGGCTTAAAAGAAGGTGAAGAAATACCTGAAATTGATTTTTCTCGGACAAATGAAGTTGACGACGAGAATATTTGATTGTAAATTAAAAACAACAGTCTTTTTTTAGGAGAGGCGTGCGATCGCACGCGCACGCCTTGGCACACGCGTAAATCGTTTCAGGCGTGTAATTAATCGCACGCCTGAAAAATAAATATTGAGTTTTAAAAATCAACCTATAAAATCCATTTTACAGCGTGCGATGGCAGCCCTCGAAATAATTTTTGGAGTCTCGTCAGACAAAATGCCCGCCACATTTCCAGTTTGGTCGGACATGTCCTTAGCTCGTTTAGAACTTTCGTCGGACAAAACGTCTATAGATTTCCGTCTTGGTCGGACACTTTTAGATCTCAGAATTATCGAATAGTCCTGGTCCTTTTTATCCACGAGCAAGCCTATTCATAGCCAACCTGACCATCCTAGCTAATTCACCGACTCCTGACTTAGTTAAAAGAACTACGTAGACATGAATCTATTTTGCCTGGCCCCTTCGTCGTTGGTAACCAGGTCTTACACAAGAAATCCAGCCATGCGGTTCTTAACTAATGCGGAGGTGAACGCCGACGGAGCACGGATGAATCAAGTCTGCAAAACTGCACTTACAGGCGGAACAGACATTTTATCATGGATTTAATTGTATATAATTTCTTCATTTGACAAAACAATTTGAAACCATAGCAAAGTCCGAATTTACTGGATTTTTTTCTTCGTGCCCCAAGTGTTATTTAAACAATTTTAATCCACGTGCGGTATAAATTTTTTTCTGGGGGCGTTTAATGGGCGTTTATTCGAAGCATTACGGTATAAAAAGTGTAAATGTGAATAACCTCGAACCAAGTATTTCTTTTTGTTCGGTAATTAATGTAGCTTCGGTAATAGAATAGGGGTACTGGGAACGACGTTTATAATTGTCGAGGAAGTATAAAGGTACATAAAACACAATTTATTTAATGCGTTTGTATTTTCCATAATTTCTCCTTTCGCTGGTCGGTTTTCTGGAGTACGATATATGTACGATATGACAACAACAATTGATAGTTTGGTATATTACAAAAAATGATAACTAGATTCGTCAAGGAATTCAACTTGACATGTCGCGTCAGATTTTTTCATTTCATCATCGCACGATGCTGTCTGTGTTTGAGCATCGGCCACTCCAACGGATGTCTCCGTAGATATACTTTTATGTAAATAATCTTACCCGCGTCTGGTCTCAGTGCCGGCACAAAAATTAAAGCAGCTTTAAAATAATCTACTTTAATTTGTGTAGAGACAGACATTCTGTTTGTGTGGACAGGGACATAAAGTTCTATCTCTGAAAATGAGTTGCATGCTTTGAAATTAAATATTCATAAATTCCTACATTTTTTTGAAAAGGGGGTAAAATATTTAAAAAATTCAATTTAATCTGGTAATATTGTTCAGAGTAAAACAATCATTTTCTATTTACAATGTTTTGATTCGCCGATAACCCAACGCTTACGTCACAACAAAAATATTATTTTAGCCTCCCTTTTATGTAGAATGGCTTCGGTATAAATTTGCTTTCGACAACGTGCGATATGAAAAATTTGTAAACATAAAGGAAATGTTATTCGAGTTGTAAAACTTTAGAAATATAATCACTTATATTTTCGCAACAAATAAGAAAAGTGGAATTCAGTTCAGGCTACTTTTTTATTATTATATTTTTACTGGACAGTACCTTTAAATACTATAAACAGCACCTATTTTGTTCTAAGCCATCAAAGCATGATTGTATTTCAATGGTATACTATATTGATACGGATTACATAAAGGTACAAATATTTTGAGAGACAATCCCTGTATTTGCTCACTTTTCATGTTTCTTTATAATTATATAGATATGAATGAAGATGGCTGATTGTCAGTGTGCTTATCATGCAAGTCAAATGCACCAGGTACTGACCAATCAGCTTGAGAATACGAATATGACATTACCCTGTATGCCAAGACAGAAGAATGGAGTTAAAAGAAACTTTGAAAACTTGTATACTAATATAACACATGTTTATCACACATCGCGGATTTCTAAAGAAATTAACTATCAAATTATGTAAATATCTGCATTCTTCGTCATAAAAATAACAAATCGAGATCGTAGAAAGTGAAAAGATCGCTGTGGATTGTTTAAAAACAAGCAAAACGGGATCGTAGACAGCGAAAAGATCGCCGTGGATCGTTTAAAAATCATAAAAATGGCATTGTAGAAAGCAAAAAGATCGACGCAGATCGTTTAAAAATAAAAATCATAAAAACGGCATCGTAGAAAGCGAAGAGATCGATGTAGATCATTTAAAAATCATGAAAACGGGATCGTAGACAGCGAAAAGATCGCCATAGATCGTTTAAAAATCATAAAACCGTCATCGTAGAAAGCGAAAATATCGTCGTAGATCGTTTAAAATTCATGAAAATGGCATCGTAGAAAGCGAAAAGATCGCCGTAGATCATTTAAAATTCATGAAAACGAGATCATAGAAAGCAAAGAGATAGATGTAGATCATTTAAAAATCATGAAAGCCTTTTTCATCGCTGTATGATATTTTAAAAAAAGAAAAAATTCACGGGTCCGATAAAAAGCAGTCGTAAATTTTTTTACGAGTGTGCGGGCGAGTGTGCGTGCGATCGCACTCGTATCAAGGAATGGCCTGGATTTAATTTGGCGAACGTTAAATTATGTTAAATTTGGCGAGTATTTAATTTGGCGAATAGTCAGTTATCAAAATTTTGGCGGGTATTCGATCCACTTAAGGTATCACACAGCCAGATATTGGTAAATACTATGATAGTCATTTTTGCTTTAATTAAATTCCTTGAAGTCCACAATAAAATTTTGCAATGGAAATTAAAGCATTTGAATTTTCCAAAATTTGAATGTTATTAAAGCACGGAAAAGTGAACACGTGGAATTACAAAGTTGTTGGTTTTCCTAGAGAGCATCACATTTACAGGCTATATATTGAAAATTTGTATCATTCTAGAGATTCTAGAGGTAGCAATTGTACTGTATGACAGTAGAATATTAATAACAACTGCTGTAACAAAAAAATTTAGATTCTCGTGGCTCCATTAAATTTTTGTTAAAACTGTATGCATAATTCATTTATAAAAATTGCTTAAAAATACTTACATCTAAAGCTTGGTTTCCATTACAGTTCATAATTGTTGTGTAACAGTTGTTGTTAAACTGTTGTAGAGATAAAAAAATTCTATTTCCACAACATTTGCTATGCAACATCTCTTGCTTTGCTTTGTTTTACAACATATGTTCCCAAAAAAGTAGTAACAGCAGCTGTTATGCAACTGTTGTACACTCGTACACTTTTTTTATATTGATGGAAACCAACCTTAAAATAGTTCTTTCTTAAATTTTTATAATCGAAGTCACAAAACACTCAATGATGTGAGCATATTTAAACAGAATACTGCATGACCACTAAAATAATATCAAAAGTTAGCCATTGTATCCAACGTGGTATTTTCAATACATCCAAAGCAGATAGTCTGTCCAGGTTTCCTTACATATAACTAAATATTTGATGACAATTATCCAAATTCCTAATTAAGAGAAAGGAACAAAAACACAGGCTACCATGGTTTTAAAAACACAGGCTACCATGGTTTTTAAAACAGATTTTCAATCCTTTAGGTGTAATTGGTTCGATTTTAATGAATTGGGAAATTCAGAATAAAGTTCAATGTGGAAATAGCTACTGAAAACTCTGGATTACATCCTGTGTATTTTTGAATATTTAATACCATTAAAAAACATCCAACAATTAAAAAATATGTATATAAAGATATACAAAGGAAAAAAATATGATTAACTTGTGGTACTTTTTGTTATTCTGCAGTATCTAAGTAAAGTATCTACAAGTTTTAGGTCCTGAAGCAGACCAAACTATGTCAAAAATGTCTTGCAAAACTTATATAATTTTTTCCATTTTTTAATCTCCATGTTGGCTTTCCATCAGAAAAAAATGTCTGAAAATATTACCGTTCAAAATTTTTAACATCCAAAAGGTCTTTACAGGCGAACAAACGTTAAAAAATTATATTTAAGGATTTTGACTCAAGAACATAGTAAAAATTAATCTCTAAAATTAAGTAACCCTTTGAAATTCAAAATATTGTGTTATTCTTCTCTCCACTGTGGTTTTTTGCATTTAAAAACCAAAGGAATCACCACAATTATTAACGAAAACATCCAATTTTGCGATGTTACTCCTGGAGGAAGAAAGTAGTAAATCGTTGCTCCTACTGTTACAAACCACAAATAATTCTGAGAGCGCTAAGAGTAACACAAAGAATTACAATATTACATTCTCTTCCACTTATTGTTTTCCTTATATAGCAATCATTTTTTGGGTATGTGACATTACTCCTGTGGGATGCCTAATAATCCTAAATAAACCAAAAATTTCACGATTTTTTGTGAAAACCCCTAAAAATCTTCTAAAATTTTAGGGAATATCGATTGGTTAAACTGATTTTATACAATTTAATATAATGTGCAAGTTATAAATAAAGAATTAATGAAAAAAATTATGTTTAGTAAACAGAAGTTTATGGCCCAGGGTTCGCAGGCCGAAAAAAAGCTGAGGTATAATAGGCTTAAGACGTATAGACAGTCAAATTTTTGTTAACAGCCACCTCTCTATAATGTAATGTATGTAAGCATAACACAAAAGGACCACCTTTTTAAAGAGAACAACATCCACAAAATTCGAGTTCCGTGTATATAACAACCAAAAAAAAAAAATTTAATGTGAATGAAGTCATTTTTGTTTTCACGGTCACTATATTGTGGTAAACTGTACAATAAAATGTATTAAGTTAACTGACATAACATTTATCCCAAATTTTAGGGGGATTGGACAATTTCCATAATATTTATAGTATTATTTTTTTTTTAATAATAGGGGTGTACTTGAAACATTTAAAATCAGCGAAATCAACATCTTGAATCGTTCGAATACAACATAATATTCTTAAAACGATATCAAGAGTGTTAGAACACAAAATGATAAGCATTCAGTACATCAATTATAAAAAAAAATGAGATTGCCATGGGTTGGAAAAACTTTAAATATTTGAGATATAGAATTAGAATGTCCTGGCTGGAGTTGTTTTCAATAATTAATGGGATAGGGGGAGCGCTATTTGAGAAATTGTTCTAGGTGCTTAGTTTAACTTCTCTATGAAGATATTTTATAAAATTAAAATAAAATTCTGCCAAAAAAAAAGAAAAAGCCACTAGTTTGAAAAGAAAGCACAAGGAATTGAGTTATATTTTTCATGAGTTTTTAGACTATGTAGATCAAATATAGTTATTTCCTTGTGAAGTGTTCTCCGACATTGTAAGATGAGTATTTGTAGTATGTAACATGACTATAATCTTTTTTTTAGATGGAAATATTAACATGAACAAAATATACCAAGCCTTCCTGCTTTTTCTTTTGATTTTCCAGTCATTGTGTGCCCAGATTGATCCTGTTTTGAAATATAACTGTATATATGACGGTGTGCGTGGGCTGAAGTTGAAATTTCAAACTCACACTGAGTATGATAAATATCAAATCGTTATTTCTGAAAATCAAAATAAAGATTCCTTTCTCTTAAACAGCTCATCGTCGTCTTGTGTTAAAAGTAAAGACCCAACCAAATTTTTATGTCCTTTGTTAAGTTATTCAAACTACATTCAGGTGAAACATCAGAAGACTGTTCATGTTGTATTTCGTATCCTTGGAGAAGACAAACAATTATCAAAGGCTTCTCTTCTTGCTAACTTCACTTTAACAATTAATAAATGTTTTCTAGCAGCTTGTAAAAATGTTATTCACACAGCTAAAGTTTCATCTGCAGAGAAAAGGAAAAACGGAAGAATTGTTTTCAAATGGAATAAAGTAGTAAATCCAAGATTTAATGTCGCAACTTTTGTGTCAACAAGAGAACTTAATGGTAACAAGACAGTAAGATACAAAAAATCTTTGCACAATGAATACCAATTGGAAGATTTGTGTGGATTTTATAATGTTTGCGTTACGACACAATGGAAAGCATGCTTATTTAATAACACAGAAGAGGTTTTTCATCATTCAGACTGTCGCAATGTCTCAATGAAATCACCACACCCCAAATTATCAAAACCTTTGTTTACATGTACCTTCAACAGCCAAAATAAAAATATTGTGCTTAATTTAAGATCTAATAAATTTGATTTATACAAATATACTGTCCTGCAAAACAGAAAAATAATAAAACGACACAAAACGAATGCGTCAAAAGTTTCAGTGCCTCTCCCTGAAGTTAGTGGCAGCATTTCAGTTTTGTTATCTGTTTGTAATGAATGTGATTGTTTTGCAAATATTAGTACAAGTGCTTGTCACAGTTATGGGGACATTAATGAAAACAGTTCATATCGCAATGACGTATTAATTGTTGTAGTTGTGATTGGGTGTTTATCTGTATTAGTGCTTATTCCTGTTCTCGTGATATATTACCGAAAAAGATTTAGCGAAAGACATGAAGATAGAGAATTAACTGAAGGAGTCATTATTTATCCTGTTCCTAAGTACCATGAAATTTCGTATTTAGGTCATGAATACAATAAGCCGTTTCCTGAATATTGTGAAATTCCTGACATAGGTTTAGACAAAACTATCACTGATGACAAAGGATTGTCCTAAGATTAATAGTGAATAAAAGGTCAGAGGTATACCTTATTCATGAAATGTTTTGCAAATGTTTTCTCAAAGCTGCTGCACAGAGTTGAGAAAAAATACAAATTTTTAGCGTATTTAGCTGTGCTCAATATTTTTTTACAAAGTTTTAAAAAAAATTATATTGCCTGATACTGTACAAAACGACACTTTTTTATGCACAATTATTCATAAAATTAACGATCAACCACAATTAAAAGTGTTAGCCAATTAACCATGGAAAATTATTTGTTTAGAGAAAACAAAATAATAAATGAAGTCTTAATTTAGAATGTTTTGATTTATAAAAAAATGCACAGAAATTACCAATGCTCTAGAGCTAGATGCATAAGAATTATATATGTTAACAAAAAATGTGCCAAATCTGAACTTGCACTGAAATTTCATGAACCAAGGTATGTTTTTTTTCACCTAAAGGTTATTCCAACATTTTAATATTGGGTTGATATAATAATAATGTAACACAGCAGTATAATATCTGTTTTTTAGTTAAAAAACTTTTTACTTTGTATTATAAGCAAATAGAGGTATACAGTTATAATTTTTCATGATTAAAGTCATTCTTATCAATGTCAATTGTGTGAGTTTCAGATTAAAAGTTTAATCTCTTAAGAAATCCTTCATTGCGGATTGGTTAGTACTAAAAAGTTGTTTTAAAGAGACAGTTATTCTTCATAATTTTGCATTTCGCCTATATTTTTATATTTTTCAGTTTTTAAAAAATATTTTTTCTTTGTTTAAAATTATTAGTAGTTGTTCTATAACAGTTGTAAAAACCTTATGTATTAAAATGCTGATTTCATGCTCATAAAAATTATTGTATAAATATATTATTTAGCTATTTTGTTTATAAATGTTTATTTTTTCTAAACTTTGGTATTCTTTATATTTTGTTTTTGTCTGTTTGCCTAAAAAAGTTTAAAGTTGTATTTAAGACTTTTCCTGATTGAACTCTTCTGCATTTTCTGTTACTGAATATTTGTGATGTTTGTTTCGAGCTTTGTGATGCATTATGAATGTAACACACAAGGTAGATGTTTAAATATCCGATTTTGCTAACTTTTTCATGTTACGCCAGTCAAAGGATTTTTTTAAATTATTTAAACCATTGTATTTTTCTTCTTAGTTTGAGCATTATGGTTTGAGGCTGAGTAACTTTAAACAGATGGAAATAACTGACATAAAGTCCCACATGGGTAACTAGGGCCAACCTGGTCTAACCAAATAAGTGGATGTTTCCACTTGTCAATCCACTAGTCAAAAATAAAAATTAAATCTGTGCTTGTTTTTACAACTATTCCAAAACCAAAAATTTGGAATATTTTTGTTTTGTTTGTTTCACAACAGCCACAAGAGCAATACTTTATTAAAGTTCTATTTTTAACAAAATTTCCTTTTTTAAAAATTTTTACTGTTTGCAAAGTTTTTATCCCTTTGAACTATGCAAATGTTTGTAATCAAAATGTTTTAAATTATTTTCACACCATTTATGTTCGTTAATGTTTTATCTTTGGACGCTATTATTATTTTAGATGACAAAATTATTTACTGGTATGTGCATAAAGTGATGACAGTAACATTGTATGAAGTTTTTAATGAAGTCTTTGATGCAACTCTCCATTGAGGTTTTTATTGTTTAGCCAATCTTTGCATGTGATGCTGGATTGAGTATCTTCCGAGAAAAGATAAATATCAATAGAAATGTTTCGAGTCATACTTATTGTGACTTTCCTTTATATTATGGGTTCAAGAACTGAACAAGTGACCGAAATTAAATGTTATTTTACGCATAGCATTTTTTGGACTTTTAAAGCTAAAAGTGCATTTGAAAAATATGAAATGAATATGTATCACAGCAGTTTCTTGAAGTTAGGCGATCCAGATGTAAAACGTTGTACAATTGGAAAAAAGGTGCAAATTTCATGCAAAATTTTAAATTTTCATGAACAACAATCAATGAGAAGGTACGGAGGAAAGAGAAGATATGTTGAAATCGTTGGTTTTAAAAACTCTAGCACTTCTAATAATCACACCGTTTCGTACATTTTATCAAACTTTACATACTTGTTTGATTATTGCCATCTAGCAAGCTGTGCTAATGTTATCAATGTGGCACAAATATCATTTACCAAGCCAGAATTAAAGGGAAGTTTACGCCTGGAATGGAATATTGAAGCCAATAATTTGTATAATAAAAGAACCTTTGTATCAGCCAGAAAGTTTGGCAGTAACAAAACAGAAATATTTAACAAATCTTTACATAGCGTATACAAGTTAGAAGACAAGTGTGGATTTTATAATGTTTGTGTTACAACACAATGGAAAGCATGCCTATTTGATGACACAGAAGAGATTTTTCATCGTTCAGACTGTCGCAATATCTCAATGGAATTGCCGTACACAAAATTACCAAAACCTGTGTTTACATGTAATTTTGACAATGTCAACAAAAATGTTTTGCTAAATTTGTTACCCAAATTGTTTCAGTCTTTTAGATATTATATTTATGATAGAAAAGATAATTTAATAAGCTCTTACAACACAACTAAAACGACTAGTTTTGTTTACGTTAGAAGTGACAATGTTGTTTATGTGAATTTGAAGGCTTGCATTTCTTGCTACTGTGTTGCTCTTACCGATGTGTGTTCTGTATCTAATCCAGTAACAAGTCAATCAAAAGGCAATATTGCAGTAATTGTGCTAATTTCTTGTGGTTTAATATTTGCTATGTTTTTATCGATTGGGTTTATCTTGTGGTGCAGAAAACGATTGCAACAAAATAATGATGATGTAGAAGAAACTGATGAAAATATAATCCTTCCTGCTCACTCATATACTGAAATTCCCAATATAGAAACTCAACATAAGTACCATACTGTAAAACCGGAAAGTGATGATGAAGAATGCGTGATAGAGAAATAATTAATGACATTTTTTTATACTCAAATTATGTTATGGAAATGGTGGAAGAATGTATTACATTATATTGCCATACAACTTGCAGCTTCTAAAACAAGCTTTATAAAACTCCTTTCATCCTAATGGCACTAACTTGCATTACCGAGCTTGCCATGTTATCCTTTCTACTTAATGTGTCACCATGATGGCAAAACAACGTGACTAGGAGACTCTGAAAACCCAACAAGTTGAAAATTTTGTATTGAACAGTTTGCCAAAACTATTGGAATAGACTATTTATACTTTTAAGGTGTACAAAAGATCATTTTTTAACACGTTTCAGTGAGATATTTCATAGAAAAATTACTTTTTTTTTGGTGGCAGTTTTATTACAGATATTTATGTCCTTTTTTTAAGAGTAAAAATCTTCATTTGAGACCATGGAATATCAAACAAAAACCTTGAAAAAATCACAATATATCTCTGTAATAAATTTGCAAGACCTTTGCATAAAACCAACTGCACAATCAGCAAAGTGCACTACACACTAAATCCATTGTACAACTCTGCCGATTTTATTTATAAGTAATATAGTAATATAATGTCGTTCACGATAGCTGTGGTGCTACTAAGCACTAATCAGCCCTGTGAATCCAAAGTACTGAAAGTCGGCACAATATTGTCAACGTTCAGCGGCCAAAGGCAAGCAAAATTTTGCATACCTACAATAAAAAAGAGGTCGTCAAAACGGATTTAGAGGCACTTCACAGGTCGGCACGTAATATTCTCCCTTAACCTGGGGATTTAAATTACAAAACTTACCTTGACTAAAATCTTTTGCAGACAAGTTATTCTTCCTATTCATTGACAGCTTTGACCTTGTTTCCCTTAGAGTGGCAAAGTTGATTTTTAAGGTCTGTAATAACTTAAAATGGGGATTTTACGTAAGATTAAAATGGAGTGAAGTGGTTTTCCTTTGTCTACACCAAATGATGTATTAAAAACTTAACTTTAATTTTTTTTTCCTATTTTTTTTTCTACATCTTTTAAAACAACGTAGGTTCTGCCGATGTTATGAACAACTTTTATCGGCATGCTGACCTTGGCACACATATAGGGCGGCATAAAAAAGGTGTCCTTGAATCAATGTAGCTCGACCCTCAGGTTGGCAATGCCGAATGCTGACGTGAATTCACAGGGCTGACTATTAATGTACAAAATATGTGCTAAAGTAGTTGAATGGACAACTATTTACTAATCTCTGAGTTCACATTATTGTTTATTTATTATTTGGACAGGTTATTAAGGTTTTCTAGGTGAAGTAAATTATTTATAGACTTTTTTATTTTGTAATACTTTTTTTTATATATATATATTTTTTGTAATTAGCATTTTACTGAATGTTTAAAATATTTATTTAACTCTTTAATTTCTTATTTCTCAAGCTTTCTAGCGATGAAGACAATGAAGCTCATATTTATGAGGCTTCAGTACGAAACAGTAAGACTACAATGAATTTGGTTTTTTAGTGAAAGCGCAACATCTGAAAAATTTTGTGTTTAATTCATTTTCATATAAATTTAGCAAATAATTATTATGATATTTTTTAATAAACAGATATGTGTTCATGTGATAGAAAATAAAAAATATGGATGATCTCTTTGGTGACCTGCCCCCTCCATCAGGTATATTTTTATGCTTCTTAATCTTCTGCGTTTGATTTTTTATTTTCTAATGTAGCCTTTGTATAATAAATAAAGTAACAGAGCCTACTGTTTCTGCTGTAAAAAAGGATTTACAATGTCTGAATTTTCCGAAGCAATCTTTTGATTAAAACATCAATGTTACAGTTATTAGATTTTGCAATGAAATTTTTTTAGTTACAATGATTTATTGATAAATTACATCCATTTTGCTATCTGTGTACTTTCACAAATTCATAGTTCGTGTGAGCTATATAGAAACATCATTCTCAATTGCTTTTGTTTACGATCTTTGAAATACTGACCTTGTTTCTACTATATTATGTCCAAAGCGTAGCTGTAGCTACATTTAGTAAAGCATTAAAACCACAAAACAATGTAAATATTCTGTAAACGTGAAGCGTCGTACTGGTTGGTCACGCGTTATAAGTAAACTTTTTTTCTAATATAACTACTTGTATTGAGAAGTCGAAGTATAGCAATACTATAACATTCTATTAAAATAAATCAAATATTTTCTTCAGAAAACACTGAACCAACCAAGAAAGTTTTAGCAGTGCAGGAGAAATGTTTAAAAAGAATTTCAACAGATTCCATAGAAGTTCAAGAAGTTAAAAGAACAAAATCTGGTATTTAACAACAAAAAAAAAATCTTCTAGCACCGTAAAGCTCTCAATATTTTCAGATTTTTGTTTATTCAAATTTCAGAAATGAAAATTTACAAGTTGAAGTCATTTATAGCTGAGAGAAAAGGTGAGCGAGATGAAATGCAAGATGCTGCCATGTTATTGGACGATTGTACCACTGATTACCATTTGTGCAATTGCGGTTTCAAAATGTAAGTAAAGTCTGTATAGAAAATTATTTTGGCTTGAACGAAGTAAATTTAAGTTAAATATCAATCTTCATTCCTTTTGAGAGAAATTTGATAAATATGAAACACACATCAATTTTACCCAAGTATTCTCATTAGCTCTTTGTCAAGATATCCATATGTAAGCAGATTTATGTGGAAATTATGTGGTATTTTATGAAACTACCCATGATAGTGTAGTTTTATTAATTAGCTATAATGAATACTGGTGACAATTGTAGTGTGAAAAGCTTCAACCTTGGTCATAATTTGTACAAAAAAGCATCTTTTTTAAACATCTTTTTGAAAGATTTTTATTTTTTACTTATTGTTTTGAGTTACTATACATAGCATTGTAGCAGTGCTAATTTGTTTAGCCAAAGTGCATCATTTCATGCTGTATTTGATGGCCATGGTGGCAAGAGAGCATCACATTTTGCAAAGGACAACTTACATTGTTATATCAAGAAGCACTTTCCAAAAGGTAAACATTACCTGCGGTAAGCATTTTGGTTCTTCTTTGCCTGTGTTTTGAGATTAACATTGTTGGTTTGGTTTTTTAGAACCTGTTGAAAGTTTCGACAAAGAACTAAAACGAAGACTTGTTACAGCTTTTAAAGAAATGGATGATGAGTTTATTAGACAGGCAAGCAGAGAGTTAGTGCCAGCTCATTTTAAACATCATTTTAGTACTCCTCATATAAACTAAGTAATATTTAAAAAAATGGCATCAGTATTCAGTTAAAAAAATATGGTGACAGATATTTTCTTTTTTATCATTCTCGGCTTAACGTCCGTTTTCCATGCTAGCATGGGTTGGACGGGGTATATTAATGACCCTCTTCCAATCTGATCTAGACTGTGTTAGATCTAAACTCAACTTCCTCTGTATCAAGTCTGTCCTTATAACCTCCTGCCAAGTCTTTCTCGGTCTGCCTCTGGGCTTTGCCCCAGGAACTATCAAGTCTCTACACTTTCTTACCCAATTATCCTCCTCCATTCTTTCCAAGTGTTTCTTGTTATAAAAAAAAATAGTTTTTAATTAAGTTGAAAGATGTACTAAAAGAAACAGCAAAATGATGACTTTTACGCCACGTTGTTAGGAACATGAATAATTTAGCTAGTAAACTAACCCTGTAATTGCTTTCGATACAGATTCTTTTATACAGTAGAGTCTCCATAACTCAAACGGCCAGGGGGAAAAGGAAACCGTTCGAGTTAAGGAGACGTTCGAGTAGTAGAGGTTTTCAAGTTTTTTCAAAATTTTTTCCCTTATTTGCCTACCAGATGAACAAAAACAGTATATTAAGTACGTAGTCTTACTTATTGGGGGTTCTGGGTTGGTGAAATACAAAAACAGAGCGTTTTAGTTGCTTTTTGCTCAAATTTTTGGAAAAAAATCAGTTATAATTAATTGTTTACAAGTATCATCATAATCTCGTTTGATGTTTTTATTCAAGTCCTTTAGGGAAGCCAACATTTCTTCCCCAAATTTCGAGAAAACGCTTAGGTCCTCAAGGATGGTGATTTATTTTTTTTCCACGTCGACAATGTGCTTGAAGGAATATTGAAAGCTTTTGCAACATCCTTTGGAGCAGTTCCTTTTTCAAGCTCTTTGAGGGCACTGTATTTTATTTTACAGGACTTGTTATCGGCTCTACTTCTTTTTGACCCTGCCACAGACGCCATTGTCAGATTGCTATGAAATTCTGTTTTTGAAAATTGGTTGAGAAAGCGTTGTCGTTTGAAACACAAACAAAACATTCGAATCATGCATTCGAACAATATAAGGCCCACAACACACGTAAACATTAAAATATGAAAATGATAAAGAGTTAAATGATCAGGAAAACTTTCAATTTTTTTCAAAATGCCACAAAATTCGAGTTATGGAGTCAAAAACCTTCAAGGGACAAAATAATCTGTTCGACTTAAGGGAACATTCGAGTTATGGAGGTTCGACTAGTAGAGGTTTTTTTATAAGAGTTTATTAGGAAATTTTCACGGTGCCAACGAATTCGTTCGAGTTAAGGAGACGTTTGAGTAATAGAGGTTCGAGTTATGGAGACTCTACTGTATATTAAGGTGGAGTATTGGTGAAATTTGATTAAAAAATATTTAGATTCCTCAACTAACAAAAGTTTTTAAGATACAAAGATAAAAGATAAAATTAAAACTTGCACTAAAATAAATTGAAATTAAAGGTCATTCATAGCAGCAACTTTCCATCAGTTCTTTTGAACATCTTCTAAACCGGGGTTTTCCAGACTGAAGTTTTGTCATTATTATTCATTAAGTGTAAAGTTATTCTTAAAAAATAGGGTGTTACACAAACCAGTTTTTCTGAAGCTTTTTTCAGTGGTTTTTGGCTTTTTGTGGTAACTTTAAATGTACCTTTTTTGTGTTTTAGAAATCCAGCTTGGAGAGATGGTTCCACAGCTTCGTGTGTTCTTACGATAAATAATATTTTTTACGTAGCTAGCATTGGTGACAGCAAGGTATAATGTGCAGAGTAATATTTTATGCAATTTGTTATGCTGCCTGGTAATATCCAGTGTTATATATTGGTGTTTTTAAAAATAGCGTAACATGTTGATGGCATCCAATATTCTCTGGTATCGCCTGCTACCATAGCAACTGTGTTTGAAGTTTATATGCGGGTAACATAAATGTTCACAAATACAAAACAGAAGTAAACAGAATTTGTAACTGTCCGTAAAAGATAACATGATAATGTTGACGTAATATTCGATTTGATCGATTTGAATCACTTTAGCTCCATAAAGTACATAGTTTCTATTAAGTCATGGCTTCTATATTTTGCTTCTATTCTATTCTATTTCTATTCTATTTTCTTTGGAAGGCAATCCAGGTAATAATCCATACAAAATATTTATTTCGGGCCATACCTGAATAATAATGTCACATATTGCAAGATTGGGCAATTATGCAACATTGGCCAATACACTTTGGTATTGTCCACTGAAACAGTTATTATAGAATTATTAGTTTCAATGATCTTACATGTAAACAGGCAGAGTTATCATGAGCTCAACATTTATTTTAAAAAAAAATCTCTATAGCTTTACAGCACTGCAATTGTGTATTTGTTGATTGAATGCAATTAATGAGAATTTAGATAATAGTAGCAAATGTTTTTGAAAAACAAACAAAAACAGTGCTATATATGTTTTCATAAAAACTTTTATAAAATGTTTTCTATGAAAACGCCATTTTTCGACATTGCTGTTATTGCATGACTTGTGCATTAGGAATTGTTGTTAGTTTCATTGAACATTACATTGCTCATCACCCACGAGTATGGTAAATTACACAACGAAGATCTGGAAACATGTTTTGCTAAGCCGTATCATATTATGTAAATTGCTTTTAGACATTACTTGTTAGAACAAATGAAGGAAAAAGTTCTGTAGTATCTCTATCAAAAGATCATTCACCAACATTGGTAAGCTTCTTTTTCTTGTGTGTTGCAAAGAGTAAGTCAAAGTTAATAGTGTTTGGAAAGTCTGGGAGAGTCTGAAATTGTTTTCATTGTAAGGTCAGTCAGGAAATGTACCTCCTCCGAATGTTATTTTTTATTTTAATATTTTTTTGGCGTTTTATAGCTATGTTTTAAGACCGAATGGTCAGGAAAAATAGTATTCTTTCAGGTAAATTAGTCAGAGAAGTTAAGGAATTTGTTTTTGAGTAACTGCTATAAACCCTGAGTAAGGAAACAAGGTGACCAATCAATAACCTAAAGTAATCATGCAGGGAACTGGCAGATTTTACATTTTTATAAAATAGCCAACAAAGTGCTGTGTTTATTTCATTTATTCGTGTAGAAGATAAATGCACTGAATAGCTTAAAACGATGAACAGGGAAAAACAAAACCTGAAAATGTTGTAAAAATATTTTTTATGCAAAAGTTGAAGAACTCGAAGACATATCTCACATTGAACGGCACCATGCAACAACTAGTACATATTTACCATTATTTGTCTGGAAGTTGTTTTCGTCATGGCAGTCATATTGACAATCTGAGAAGGGTTTGTTCTACAAAACTGGTCGCCACTCTCAGTTTTGAATAATCTATTCCTTTTTTTAGTACGAAGAAAGACAACGAGTTCAAAATGCTGGTGGTTTTGTCAAGTGAGTTTTTTTGTTTTAGTTGTTTCGTTTTAACAAGAGTTGTCATACACAGCATAAACACATAAAGTTTGAATCCCTGTAATATTTCTAGCACAAGAACATGTTACATCATGAAAAGCATTTATAAATAAAAGCTGTTTTTTCTTCTTTTCTTTAGATCAAAAGTTGATCCATGCAAAAATGTTTATACAATATCCTCATTAAGTTAATTTTGTTTATTTCAGAGATGGTAGAGTACAAGGTGTATTGGAGGTGTCACGATCATTTGGGGATGCAAGATTAAAAAAATATGTCATTTCCACCCCTGATATCTTCAAATCAACTATTACAGAAAAGGATAGGTCTAGTGATTTTCAATTTGTTAGTTAACCTCGTCTGCATGTAGTGGAAACTACTGTTTGATGCAGTCAGTTATTTACTTTCTGAGTCTGTCTGTGCCTGGGGGGTTTCATAGTTGTGCTACGGACACACGAAATAACAAATTCAATATATTCTTTTTACTATTGGCGAATTTCCATGTATTTTTCTATGGGCTGACGACTAGTATTTATTTGTTTTTTATTTACTACATTTCTATTTGTTTATGTTTATGTTGTTGTTATTGTTGTCGCTGTCGTTGTTGCTGTTGTTTTCGTTGTTGCTGGTGTTGTTGTTGTTGTTGTAAACTTTCAGTGGGTATAAATTACACTGAGTACATAACTCCTAGTTCTGTGTATATATTACTAAATAATGTAAACTATATAACTGTTGTAAAATTTCAATTCTAGGTACCTAATCATCGCTTGTGATGGGTTGTGGAAAGGATTTACCGTTAACGAAGCTGTAAAGTTTATCGATAACATTCTTAATGTAAGCTTGGCTCCATCTACTCTTTGATATTCGTGGTTGGCTAAATTGCAATCTCACAAATAAATGTCGTAGTGAGAAAACAATTTTGTTTTTGTTACCAGAAAAAACCCAGGAAACAGTGAACGTTTTGGTGGCATAAGAACCAACATGATACTGAAAGGTTATTTTATAAAACAAAATGTCCTGTAAAATCTTTAAGTAAATGGCAGTTTCATGATTCTATTTTAAAACAGTTTCTACCTTTATCTTTTTTTTCATTCCAGGACGACTCGATAGATGATGTAGATGTGAGATATGAAAATGCATGTAAAAAGGTGGCTAACGAAGCAATACGACGTGGTAGTTCTGATAATGTAACAATAGTGTTAATTCGTATATATTGATACATCACTACTCATTATTGTGTGTCAGAAAATATAATTTCTGCCATGTTTATTAGTTATGTTTTGTTTACTCCAATCCCCCCTGTCTTTACCTTTTTTTTTAAACTATTAACTAACTATTTTTTCAAACGGTGGAAGTTATTAAGACAAATTTTTGTTTAATGTAAAGTTCTGTTGCGTGGCTGTGTTTTTGTTTGGCGTGAATTGGGTAAGTTCTAACCAGGAAGATAAGTTTTGTTTCGAAAGAGATTTAAACTAAAGTGAAATGCTTTTTCAAAGTGTCAATTATTATTAAAAGTCACTGGTTTAGAAATACTCATTCTGTGAAGTTACCGTACTAAAAACAAATAAAATTGTAAGGTAATTGTGTATCACCTGGGCTTGGTGACATCCTTTTGCAATTTTAAAATTTATTCTGCTTTATCTGCTTTTATAAACTTTTAATATTTTCATGTTTAGAATAATGAATATAAAAAACAAGACATTATTACGACATGGTGTTAAATGATGCAAGCCAACAAGCTCTGTTAAAAACATGTACTAAAGATTCATTTTACATCAATATCTTAAGAAATCAAGTTCATGGCTTGTGTCAGAATGTTTTAGGTGGGTTTTGCTGTTATGTTTACAAAGTGTCTGCTTCAAATAAAATTGTTTTACGTGTAGTTCAATTCGTAAAGTTCAGAATCAATCTACTGACTGAGTTTCTGTGATTTGGTTACTGTGGCTGCCCTATCTAGGCAAACCATTTGTAATAACATGGACATGTTTTGTATGTTTTTCACTTAGGCATTATTCTATTTATATTATATTATAGTGGTTGCGGAAATAGTGCCTGTGGGTAAACGAGTTATTGCGTTCCTTTTCGTCCAGCAACCCATTTGTTTAAAAAATCAAATTATCAACGCTCGTAAATTGATAAAAATTAGCGCGCCTTAACGTTACGTTTTTAAAAAAAGAGTATTTTAACTCAAAATGAAATGAAACAGAACGAAAGAAAAACGATAGGTGTAGACATTCAAAGCAACGAGAATGTTTGGTTTCCCAAAACGGCCGTCGTCAGGAGCAGGTACCGTCCCTGTTTCTGTAAAACATGTTTCATCTGCCCGACAGGCACGTATCCCAGCAAACTAGACACCTAATACAATATTTTTACAGTATTGTTGGTAACAACACATTCCCTTTACTTTTTTTCTTTTCTTTTTTTTCTAGGCGACCAAATTTGGATTATATGGCAAAAGGAAATTGAAGTAATCGCTGATTTTGTCTACTTCTTCTTGACAACAGTCAGAGGTACGGATGGAGTTAAAAATAACTGTCCGATTCACGTAAAAGTAACCTTGTTCGTACTCAAAAATAAATAATGACCAAAACGCTTGTCATTTTTTTTAAATTTGGTACGTGGATTTTCTAACTGTAATAGTGAATAAGAAATTTTTCTGCTTTAAAAATACTGCACCGTGTTTTACTGTACCTTAATCAGACGTGTTGATGATAAAACTGAATTTAAAACTTTTTTCCATCTTTTAGGTTCACAAACACTTGGTGAGGAATATGTCTGCACCATACAAGTAGATGCGACGAAAAGAAAAATACCTTCTAAATTGGTATGTATGTATGTCTTATGAAAGAGGAAGGGATTGAGAGATTTCAACAAAAAGTAGATTTTGTTGTTTCATATGATGGTCTCTTGAGTCAGGGGGCCCTATTTTGTTGGAAAGAACCTGAAGGGCAGAGTATTTTTTGCAGACATTTCCTAAAAAACAGGAACAACATAACAAATTCTGCGGATTGTGCCACTTTTCGTAAAGTTTCTTACATATTATTTATTTCTGTTGTAATCCGCAAAAAAGAAACTGGATTCGTTGTTTTCAGCTGCAAATGTAACGCCATAACGTTTTTAAACGTTTTGAATTCATACCTGCACTTCGATTACAGTGTGGGAAATCGTTACACTTTCATTTTGTCGTTCGTTTTTAAGGTGAAAAAACGAATTTTAAGCAAGTACATGAAGTTTTTACGTCCTTGAGAATCCCATCCTAACGGTTGGCTCGTCTTTCCCTTTTGACGATAACTAAGTCACATTACCCGCTAGAGATACGTATAGCATTGTTCTAATTTGCAAGCCTGATACACAACCCGGTTAGCGGTCAGTAGATGGCACCAAATGGGCTGACAATACCACATTTAAAGTGCATTGAAGTGGGCACTCTAACCTGAAACCTTATGATTAAAAATTGACAGCACTACCAACCACTGTTATGTTGACTGGTTTTTATAATTTTTTATTAATTTTTAGCAACGCCTGCTTCAAGTTTTACTGCATTGCACGTCACCATACTGTATTGAGAAGTTGCTCCAACATTTTGAACACAACACTTTGCAACTAAAAGGTTATTGTTCTTTTTTTCATCAGTTTAGAATGCTCTTGCGACGCTAGGGTTCAATTTTTGTATATGCTGGTAAACTAACTTCGTGTTTCAAACGTAAATTTTACTTTGTGTATAAAAATTGATACAAAAATCTTCCAATTTTGTATCAGGTGCTTGTGTGTCTTAGACAATTCCTTGTTGTGTTTTTTTTCAGTCAGTTAGTGTAATGATAAGTTGCTTTGTAGACTGGTAAAAAGTAGTGTGTAGCCTCCGCAACAATGGCAATGGAGGAGGTAAAGAAAAAAATACTCTTTTTTATACATTTTATATTATTTATTTTTAGGCCTTGCATCTTTACATAAAATTAAACTGCTTGTTTTATTTCGTTTTCTTTTCAAGATTATTCCAGGTATAACTTTTATTCTTGTAATATCATTCCAGGTATAACTTTTATTCTTGTAAGATCATTCCAGGTATAACTTTTGTTATTGTCTGTAGATAAGTGTTCATCATCTTATCGTCTTCCATACCAAATTTATATGTGTTTGTTTGAAAGAAGCATTTATTTAAGGTTTTAAGATGAGTGTGTTGTGGCTAACCAAGACTAAACTTTATTCAATATGAATAATATGTTAGAAGCTAATAGTGATTATTCTTGAGGGAGATAGCTTGGATAAATTTTGTTTTCAGTTTGTTTCAAGAAGATGTTTATGTAAAGGGGTTGTTCACCCCAAAACGACGTTTATTGAAAGAATCAATTGATATTGGGGTGAATATTCGAAAGGGCCCCATTTGTATACTTAATATGAGATGACTATTTTAACATATTTTTGCCTGTCAAATAGTAAAAATATTTTTGTTTGTTTGTTTGTTTTAGTGTTTCATCACGCCCATCTTATTCTGTTCTACATACAAGGTGTTTATGCGAATCTATCGAAGAGAATTGCTGGAGTAAAACATGTAGATATTACTACTGTATATTTTACCATAAACCACCATAACCCACAATGTGGTGTTGCAGTGTTTTTTGTTTTGTTTTTTGTCAGATCTTAATTCGTCCGCGCGATGAGACAGAGCATGATGCAGGAACATTTCGTTGGTTAGCGATACTAGGTGGAACCCAAATTTTCTGCAAGCTAATATCACTTATTCTAGAAGCGAGAAAGGTGTGGATAAATGTTTTTATAAACTGTATTTTATTAAGTTCGAGTATTTCATGGACCTTCCTATTACTCAATGTTTACTAAGGCGAGATCAGATCGGCATCAGATCAAATCAGACCTGAATTTAGAAACGCTTTATTTAGGTACATTTTAAAATAGTGAAAAGTCATTATAGAATTTTACTTCTCTGTCTATATTAATCTTAAAATTTGTTTTAAAATACGCAGTATTTTGTTTTGGACAGAATTTGACACAGTGAGAAGATACCGGAGATAATGCTTTTAGTAAACAAATTTTCACGTTGTCATGCCAATTACCATAAGTTCTTTTTACTATCCATTTTTTGTTTCGCAAAATAATACACTAACATAGGTTATAGACAATTTTTAAGTTTATTATCTCTTACATAAAGTCAACAAGTAGGCTAATTGCTTCACAGTTTGAAAGAAAATATAACAGACTAGTCGATAGCCCGTGGAAATCCACGGGCTCGCCTGTTCTCTAAGCTGCAACTTAAGGAAATGAACCGAACATGAAAATGCAAGGAAACGGGAGACTTTCATCAATATTCATTTATAAAAACTCTTTACAGTGTGGTGTTTTGGCCAATTTGTTTTACTACTTTCAAAAATAAGTTTTTTCCTTATTCATCAATTCAACATGTCTTCCTTTGTCTTTTCGAGTTCGTTGCATTACAGTCGCTATTTAGTTAGATTCAGGGAACTGGCGACTAGTTTGTTCAGGTTATTTATAGACAAATGTTCTTCTGTATGCGTTGCATTATTATTTATTTATTTTTGTTTGCAGGAAGTGCTGAATAAAACAGAAACGGAACTAAGTACTGTTGAGTTCACATCCGATTCATCCGCGGTAGAAGCGACGGAAACAAACAAATGTATGCTTTGCTTGGATGTTGTGCGGGATATTACAACGACCGTGTGTGGTCACATGTTTTGCTGGAAGTGCATTATTGATTGGTGTACTGTCAAGGTAGCTTTGTGTTAATATTCAATGTTGTATTTTTTTTATGACCAAACCTTTGAAATTTCTTTCACATTGTCTTTTATGAATTTTATTTTATATTTTTACGCAAAATGTTGAGCAACTAAATGTTGTACTGTCAACAAATTTAAAATCCAGTCTCTAAACCATCCCAAAATTGGCCCTAACTTTTCTTCTCCAAATGATATACGTTGGTTTATGTGCAAAATGATTTTCCTCCGTGCCATTTGTGAAGCGTAATTTAAACGCTTTAGCATTGGTACAAGCCTTCGAAACAACAATCTTGTTATAACAAGTGCATAACATCTCAGTGCATGTGAATCTATCAATATTAAGTGTTTTTAAATCAAATAGATTGAAAAATTATTAGATAATCAAAAAAATTAATCAAATCGTTTTGACGTTATACGTCCAGCAACAGTAATTCACCGTCCCTACCTAAAAAGCGAAGCGATTATTGCGTCTGTAGTATACATTTTCTCGTGAAATTTCTGCACAATATCGTTTGTACATTTACATATTATTTTTATTAAATATATTTCCGTATTTAGATGGTAATTGATCTCATTTGAATATAATTAGAACTTAATTTTGCGAAATTTACTAAAAAAAGGTCGTCGTTAATTTTTAATTTTAGTTTAGGCCATTTAAAGGGGAATTAAGCCCAAATTTTTTTTCTTCGGAAATATCTTTTACAAACCCTACTTATTTTGATGGAATATAAAAAAAAATTGAAATTCTTTGAATTTACATCCCTTTTCTAGCATAAAAGTTGACAACAGTAATCGCCATGTTAAAATCAAAACAATATCTGCGATGGAGATCTATGACGTATTTTACGCTCATTTCAATTTTTTGATCTCTTCATCTTTTTTAAAGTTGTTTACACAATGGTTGTAGAAATAGTACTGGGAAAGGAGAGGTGAAGAAGTCTTTTTTATGATTCCTCGACCAAACAGTAACGAATAAAAGTTGCGTTGTTTGAGATGGATAAACACCATAGGTCGCTTTTTCGTTGTTGTTATTGTTTGTTTGAAAATGCTAAGTCCCGTTATAAGTCAACAAATTCTTTAAAACCAGTGTATTTTCCATTTGGATCAGGAAATTCTTCCTTTATTTTTCGCACAACACAACCTGGAATCACCACGCGACATCCTTTTCCAAGCCTTTCATAATAATGTACCCAGGCCGTGTACTGTCGGTAACTGGTGTACCTCATTTCCATACAACGGAATCAAAGTTTATGCTATAGTGTAAACCAGGATAAAATATTCAAAAGAAATTATTCATTCATCAAAATTTCTTTGAAACAAATTGTTATTTGAGGCACATGAGCTCTCCTCTCCTTTTTTATTTGATATTCAAGGAATGACATTATTTTTATAATTAAATAATCTGCGATGGTGTGTAATTTCATAGCGCGTGGACCTGTAAGATTATAAAGCGAAAAGTGAGAAGATAAGAAGAACGTTTAATTTTTGTGTGACTATAAGAAATATGGTCTGTGAAAATATTTACGAGAAACATATTTTTTGAAGAAAGACCTACTTATTTAGTATATGTGGAGAGTTCGTTATATTTTTTCTGGTATCGTCGATGTTGTATAACATAAAATTTCAAAATCCTTGTGCATCGTAATGCACTTGTTATCATTCAACTTGTCGTTCAATAAATTGGAAAATTCCTGGCAACACTTGAATATTCTACTTCTGAAATAGGAGAGCCAGAGCAGGAGTATTTTCCATATCTCGCTGCTTCCGCTCAGCGCAAGCTTGCTTCTTCAGCGTAAGATACGTCACGATATATCAGTCTCCAGAATCAGCCGTGGCGTCAGAAAATTTAAATGGCGCTTACCGTTCGCTCATAGAAGGGGTAACTTTTATATTAAAATCAATCCAAATAATATTTATTTTTCAAAATTTTAAACAGAATTTGGGAAATGAACATAATGTTAACCGAAATAATGCTATTTAAGTTTGAGGCTTAATTCCCCTTTAAAATAAAAACATTTTTTACATTTTATTTTAAGCCGAAGATAGTTTTACGCGCGAGGATTTCTACAAATATGATGTCCTCTTCAAGTTATCGTTACTTTAGGTTTTTATAGCGGCTTTCCCACCGGACATCCTTAAATTCGTTAATAGCACTTGAAATTTAAAAAGTTCTTAAATAACCACAGAAAGCTCTCCACAAAGCCTTTATTTTTTTATCTTTTTATATACTTTTGTTGGTCTTTGATTTTTTGAAGCAACTTTGCATTATAAATAGATTGCCAAGAACACACATGTAATGCTCGTTGATAATTAAGGATAGGATTGACTGTCAAAGTCGTTTGTACCGCTATTTGTTGCAACTCTTTTAAGGTGATTTCTCACCACACCGCACGTGATGCGAACTCACATTGCACACATGGCGTGTTCACTCTCCATCGTTTGATTCTTGTGAAGTGACGCTGTCATTAATGGGATACACTGCTGCATGTCAATTTATATATTCGTTGTTTTATTTAAAAGTTGTTTGGGGGGCTTAAAGACCTTATTGTTGACTTAATTCCATTTTTAGAAGTTGTCGCAGTTTCCGATGTTTGAAAGTCGTTATTTAAACAAACATTTTTCTTCTTTATAGTCCGAATGTCCGGCATGTCGAGAGATCTGTCCGCCATCCCGAGTGGTGCGGTTATATAACTATTATCCGACATAACCTCAAGTTTGCCATCAAAGTGAAGTCACGATAGAGAGGCGTGTTTTGGTCAAACGAAAGCGTGATTGAATCGTGTTCATGCCACCGAATCATTTCAGACTAACCACCATATAGTTCATCTTAAAAATTCGTAGTCATCAAAGCCTCTGGTGTATATTCTTATCAAAGGTTAGGATTAAGCGAAGCAAATGGATTGCCTCGTTTATTCCATTCGACTATCTGTATATGCCGTAATTCAAAAGGAAAAAAATCTTTGTTTAACTTTCATTTTTTTTTTTTTTTTTTTTTTTTTTTTTTGTACCTGATAACCTCCAACACGGTACGATATGGTAAAATTGAGAAATTCAATGAAATACTAGGGTGGGAGAGAGAAAGAGAAGGGTGTGAGAGTGTATCTACGTTTCTGTTGAACTCTAATGTTTTATAAAAAACAACAAAGTGTATCTTTGAATGAACAGTCTTAGGAAGTTTTATGTGGTTTCGTGGCGTTTGAAAACCGTTAGAGAAACTTGGCAACGGTTTAACAGTTCTTTTGTTTTGCTTTCTAATGATTCAACTTACAATTTTCCTCTTTTTTTTTTTTTTGCAATTGATTGTAATATTCAGGCATGCGCAGAAGCTTTCTTATATAAACCAGTGAAATTATTTTTGTTGTTGTTGTTGTTGTTGTTGTTGTTGTGTTGTTATTTCAAGCCCTCCAGACATTAAACTTAATTTTTTTAATTCGAAATACATGCTCTTGGAATCAGCAGAATTCTAATACATTGAATACAAAAGAATCGACCGGAATCGAGTTTATATAAAAAGTCCTTCTGAGACAGCCTTTAAAAAAGAATTTTATCAGAGGGGAAGTTGAAATATAAAATTCGGAGAATTGTATCTTATATTTTAGACCATTCCAATATTTTTCCAGAGGCGGAGGCGGTAGGGCACTTTAAATGTAGTGTTGTCAGTCCATTTGGTGCCATCCACTGACCGCTAATCGGCTTGTGTGGCAGGAGTTAGAGCAATGCTACACGTATTTCTGGCGGTAATAAAACATAGTTACAGTCGGGGACCAAGAAAGAGCCAGTCGTTAGGATTGAATCCCCAAGGACGTTAAAACTTCCCGTTACTTACTTGTCGTGACATATTTCAAAGTCCTCCTACAACTAATAATGTGACGTCAGTGAGGGTATTATTTATTTAAATAGAATGTTGTTTTTTTGAAATTTTCTTCCATCTAGGATTAGTTTTTGTTTCTGTCAAAATAACAGACAACAATATGAGGCAACACTTAAGCAACGCGCGTAATACCTGTTTGTTGTGATTTTAAAAGTGACGTCAAAAAAATGCGCTAACGCAGCGCATCGCTTTCCACAAAATGCGGGTTTTAGAAAAAACGCAGCAATGAACTGGGATATATATTCCAAACAAGGAGTTTGCTGAGGTTCAAAGTAAAAAGTGCATTCATTTGAACATTTGGGTTTGGTTGAGCGGCGTATATTGTTTTTGTTGCCACTCGGGTTAAAGTGTGCAACACTGTTAAATTATTTGTCACACGGGTGGGTACACCTTGTTTAAACTATAAACTAGAAGAGGTGTAGCTGAATTTTTAATGAATAAGTACGGTCTCAGAAAAGGGACTAAATTTCTTTATTTACAAATAGGAAAAACAAATTGTCAGTACTATTAATGCTTAATCTTGAGTATTCATTATTTATTCTTACCCAAGGTAACCTTTTCAGTTTCTATCCGTTCTGTCATCAATAAGATACAAGATGCGGCGAAATAAGTAATCGCTTAACTTAACAATTCTGTTCAGGTATAGAGCGGTAAGCAGAAGGTTATTAACGTTCAAAACGTAGATTTTTCTGAACTATCAAATATCGAAATTTGTCATTGTAGTCCGAGAAAAAAATCTCGCGATGTTATAGTGTTTACTCGCGCTTACTACGAAGCGTTTGGTTAACCGCACAATGCGGAAAAAGCGTTAAAGTGCTAATATCTTGTGTTTTGTCTTGTTGACATGGTAACATGCAGGCATAAACAAACAGTATAACTTTACATGCTTTGTTTTGCGTTTTTGGTTATCTATTGCTGCCATGTTGCTAATATTGAATTGCCATGTATAACTTTACTGGCAATGTGTACGCAAATTTTGTGTTTGTTGCATCACAGTATTATCGATAGTTGTGTAGTGACGCGTTTATTGGTGACAGGTTCGACAACTACGCGATTTTCCCAATCTTTGTTGCAACAGATTTTCTTTTCACGGAACAAACTTTTCATGGAAAAATTAAGTTTTAAAGTCGAGAAAGAGTTCCGAAATGTTGACAAAAGATAAGTTATTCCAGTTCCCGTTCAAATCTTATAAAACACGATACAAGTATACAGTTAGGTAATTTCTTCGAAATACTCGAAAGTAGAATTAAATTTCTGACTGAAAGAGTCTACTTATCTGGGGGTATGTATCTATGTTTGTGTGTCGTCACTTAACAATTTATGATCATTTTCTTTTAGATAAACATTTCTTTCACCCCTTCCTTTCCTCTCTAAAATTCTATGAAACGAGAGGTACAACTTTTTACTGACTCTGTGAGGTCCCACCCCTTAGGGGCGTAGGAAGGACTTTAATATTTTAATGTGTATTTCCAGGAAAGAAAACGCTGAAACCTTTACCTAAATCCCAGTAATCCAGAATTGTGTGAACCTCCAAAGCGGACTTATTTTGCCCCTTTTGTGGGTCCCACTTTGCCTGGCCGACATTTTAGGTACAATTGTTGGCCTAAAATGTTGGTCACGCTGTCACACCAATCTCGAGCATGTTAGCACGATTTGTGGTCTTTAAGGTACGTAGAACTTGCGTGTTGAATCGAGTCGAAATTTTAAGGAAACAAACTACTGTTCTGCGAAGCATGTATGATCTTTTGGATTTTCATTCTGAGAAATGTCTTATAAAATTACTTGTTGCAAGTGATGTCACGGTTTAGCGTGTTTCATTTTTTTTAGTTTACTTTTGTACCACACTGTCATCTTGAGTCAATAATCATGAGCAAATCTTTTTTATGTCACTTCAATCTGTTGACATTTGCTTGTGATGACAAGTTCAATTTTTTTTTAGTTCTAATGTTTAAAATGTATTTTTATTTAACTTTTACTCCTTTTGTGATATCTAGTCCAGTAGGTAAGACACGTTAACATTGTATAACATTTTAATTAGTGGATGTAAAATGTATGCTTAAATGTAAGTAACATCAAAATATTTTCTTTCTACAATCTTGTTCGTAATTTTTTGGAAAATGACATTTTTTTGACTTTTTGTCGAAATGGAAAAACAGCATCACCTGACGAAAGGCTGCGGAAGTTGTACTTCAGCATATGTGTTGACCTCTTGAGTAGCATTGCAAACAAGACAGTTGTAGTTTCTGCGATGTCCAAATTATGGAACAAATAATGCGATGTCAGCAAGATTTATCACAGTTTGAGGTTCCGGATCTAACCAAATAACCTAAAAATCCGATGTGAACTTTCACAAGTTCAAAGTGGGTGGATCTACTATGAAAAGGCGGTAAATCATTCTGATTTCGAAATTAGACATTTCATTTCTTCTTATAATTTTTGGAAAAGAATTGTAGACTTAACTGTAAGAGGGTATTTCTTAACCTCGTCCCCAGGTCTCTTTTCCGCCTATGATATAGTCAAGAGTGAACTGTCCCGTCAGCATATCATTGGCGTAGAAGAGGCCTGGAACGAGGTTAGAATCTTCTGCTTTTGCAGCAACAAAACAAGCTCGGATAGCATTTTGTACAATGGTGGTTGAGTCATTATTTATAGAACGTAAGAGCCCTCCCACCCACTTCTTATATGAACCACCCCTTTCTCCGTATATCCATAAAAACAAACATAGTTGAGTGAACGTGTTATTGCTGTTTTGTTGTTGTTGTTGTTTTCCGTTTTAGACCAAGTACTAATAACAAAAAACTCCCTGAAACAATTCATCTTGTCACGCAGTCAATGCTCACATATGAATGAAAATAAAATGTGTAAAAATCGTGATTCGTTATTTCCATACGTGTTTGTATCGTGTCGCTACTTTATTTTTCTTTCTGTCTTAGCATTTCCTTTGCGGTGGAATTGTTGTTGATTTTCAAAACGAAATGTTTGTCTATTTCCTGCTTTTTGGTCCATGTTACATTTTTCCCGGTAACTTGGTGTGATGGCATTTTTTTCACGATATTGACCTGCGCATGCGCCGTGTGTGTTAACACTAAAGTAATTTAATAGTCAGCTAGATATAAAAAACAGAAAAATATATTTCTTAACACAAACAAAAGAATATTTGTTCTTACGTAAAAAAATGGAGATGATTTTGCATGTGAAATTTCGACCAATATTACGACATCAAATCACTGGTGTTCTTTCAAAATGTCACAACATCTATGTCTGTTTAACAAACATTGTATTAAACAGAAGTTAAAATGGTAGCAGTATCAGCTGATGAGTAAACGTCTGGGAATATCTAGCATATGTCAAAATATCTAAAAGATCAAAGTGTATAGGCTAAAAAGTCGGGTGGGAGGGAGGGGGGGACGTGGACAAAAAGTCAAACTCGACATTAAGATCGCCCAGTCAGCAGTATTATAGGCATAAGATTCATTTATTATATTATTATAAAAATATTATTATTTTAATTTTATTTTTTTAATCTTTTCACTTTCGCAATTAGTTCAAGGCAATGTTTTTCCCAGGAAACAATACTTCATTTACTGAATCAGAGCTTTTTTAACTTTTTTTGTGAACGCACTAAATTTTCTACAAAGCAAACGTTCCGTTAAGTCGTCCGATACAATGTATTCGCCGTAACTAAGCCATTCCATAAAATACTTCTCAATATACATCCTCCAATTGACTCACCAGCAAAAAAAAAACAATAAAAACATTGTTTTCTTTTTTCTTTTTTTTGAGGTGGAACGATTTTTTTTTTTAATGAATGTGTCAAAAACTTATTTTGAGTGTGTCGAAAAACAGATTATGTTGACAATATAAGGGTTGCTTGATTACACAAACAAATAATATAACCCTTTAGGTAAACAATCGTGTTTATTAAAATCGTTTGATGCTGCGATTTGCCACACATTGACTTGTTGTATTAGTTTGTTATTGACAGTCTGTCTTCAAAATGACTGTGAGCGTAGGCCCAAAATATTGTCTGTACCCAGCTTCTCGTTGTTGTATTGCTGTTGTTTTTTTGTTTGTTTATTTGTTTGTTTGTTAGTTGTTTTCTTTTCCGTTGTTTTTGTTACCACAGCCTCACTTTTCAGATCTAGCTAACGTTTTTGGTGATGATTTATGTAGCTAAAGAACACGGCCTGATAATTTTTGATGCTATCGACGATTTACATATTATAGAAAATTAAGAAGTAATATTTTAGTCTGACATAGTCTGACTCAGTGAAAATCAATTTTCATTTTGTAAAACAAGAGTTTGACTCTGGTAAGAGATGCTTCAAATTTACCAACACTCTAGCCTGGCCTACTTGTCTTTTCTCGATTGTGCTTCTTATAGAAAGGACAGTACTGTCAACACCCAGGCAGAGAGTGAAAACATTGGGTAGTAGTTCTACCTGTCGGATCAATCCATTCACGAAATAGCTACTATCTGGTTGTCAGCCTTATGTTTTTATAAGAGTGGGCGAAACACTGTTAATAAAGTGGTGAAATATTTCGCATAAATTGGTGGAATATTTCGCACTTATCGTGCAGATAGCCTATTCTTTCACTATAGTGGTGCGGTGATACAGCGGCGTCAAAGCTATAGCCTTTATTGTGCGCCACTATTAAAATGTGGCAGCTAGAGAAATTTCAATGACTTCGCATTTAATAAGAAAATCGGTCTATTTATTAAACTTGTATCTTAAGAGTGTATATATGGTATTGAGATGACTTAATGGATCTATTTTTGCTTTGCATTATGAAAAGGTCATTAATTAGCAGCCCACGTCAATTTTATGAACACAATACAATGTTAATTATTTGACGATGCTAAAAAGCGATTAAATTAAAGTCAATCAAGCGAGAAATTCTCTAAGCATAGTTTTATAATTTGTTTAAAACGCATCAACAAAGTTTGAGTTGAAAGATTACTATCACTAGTATAAATTATTAGAAGAAAAAAAATATATTAGGGGATGTTGATATTGTTTTTTTCTTTTTGTTGTTATTCTGTAGTAACCGCACGACTTGAAGTCTTTGTGACGCTATAGAAGAGGGGTTTCATTCATGTAATTTGAGATTCCTTGAATGTAAACAAACACGTCGAAAGAATGAAACAGCCACGATCGAAATCAGAAACGTTAGAACAACTGGACGACGCAGACGCTTCTGTGGATTATCAAAATTTTGAAAACGAGAATCTTCCTGGAGAAGAAAAAGAAGGTGAAGAAGACTTAGAATTTGTGAATCCATTATTTAAACAAAAGCCTCGATTATTTAACAGTACCATTGACAAAATAGACGACGAAGATTATTCGAAATTAGCGTTTCAGAATTCAGCAGCAAATACACCTAAGGACTCGCCTATTCAAACAGTAAAGAAGAAACCAGAACAAATTGAAATGGGTGTAAAGAATTACGGGTACATGAATGAAAACTCATCTCGTCCCGCGTCATGGGATAGCACTTTGTCAGCGTTCAATCCCTATGCCATTGATACGCCGATTGGAGAACCAGTTAACGGACGTCACCCAAGTGTTGGCATGGAAATGTCGGAGTCCCCACCTACACACAGGCAAAACTCCATCACTAAAAAATCAGACTATAGTTCAATAAGCGATGTGAATCCGTACATGACACCGACGGAGAAGAGTCCACAATACGAAGATCTAGCTGGTATTCGAAATAGTCACACCAATAATAAACAAACTGTTCCAAGTACAAGCAAAAAAATGAATGTGATATATGAGCCAGCAGTTATTTCGCGCCATAGCGAAACATATCGAAAAAAAACTTCAGTGAGTGAGGAAGGTAGTTACTCGGATAATTCGAGTTACTGTCATCTCATGTTTACAATTTTGATTGGTATTTTAGCCATAGTGGCGTTGTTGATCGCCTTTTTGGTTGTTTTTGGTGTCGTCAGCGCGAAGAAATGTAAAGAATGTGATGTCACTACGGGTAATGTTTTTTCCTTTTTTTAAATACCGCTATTTTTCCAATAGGTTTTGTTAATCTCACTTGGTGTTATATTGTGCTAACACCACATGAATAAATAAGTCAAAAATTTGAAAAAAATCATATTTATTTCTTGTTATACTATCCCATCATGTCAGTGAGATTTTCTAAAGAGAAAAATTATTTGAAACCTGTCAACTTGTCGAAAATGTTTATTATTTTATTAACGCATCTATGTGAGAAAAATGTCAAAGACTTTTTGTGATCACCCAATTTTACTTCGAGCACTCTCGAATATCGAGTAATTCAATGTTTATCTTTTATGTTGTAGTCTCCACAGGTGCGGCTACGGGTGGTATTGACCAAAAAGAATTGGATTTGCAACTCGCTTATATCAAAGGGAATCTTACGCTGCTTCAAAATGTTTTGGTGAGTATACTGCGAATTACACGTGATCTTTACCATGTAAACAAGACACGAAATGGGTGTTGAAAACCTAAGAGAAGAAAGAATATTATGTATATCCTGATAATTTTTATTAATCTATTTAGCATGCGAACTCATCTGTTACCATAGCAACGTTGCAGCGCGACTTAGATGCTCAAAAAACAAAGGTAGGTATCCGTAAATGCATTCGTTCCCAGGGATTTTCTCCAATTTGATATCTCATATCAAAAAGGCAAAAATTTCGGGAAACGAGGGCGCCAAAGAAGATGTGTTCTACATATTTTATATATATTTGTGTTGTCTTTTCTTTTCATAACCTATCCGTTCAATAGTTCTGATAAAAATAGTACGATTCTTATTCAGGTTGCCTCGCTTACTACACAACTAAATGAACAAAAACAGCTTACAGCCTCGCTTAACCAGCATGTAAGTACATTATGAAATATACCAAATTTAATAATTTTCTTTCTCATCATTAACTAATTCCGGTTTCTTTCCTTATTTATTCCAATTAACGACTTATGTTTTTCCCGTCTCTGTCCTGTTCATCCACCAAGTTCACGCATACTAACATTAATGCATGTTGACGCAACGCTTGTGGCGCGTGATTTTGTTCATGACGTCGCATGCTAACTTTTGCTGACTAACGTGAAGCATGGCGCGCCGTTGTTGTTGTTGTTGTTGTTTTTGTCGTACGATGTAACGCTTTTTTATTACGTACAATTAATATATTACTAACATCACGCAGCATCAACTAATCTATGTTCTAATATACCATTATTAACCTGAAAAAAAAAATTAATAAATGAATAATACTAATTCATCTTACGACATAATTAACTTTCATTACCCTAAATGCTCTGGGTTCTTTTTAATTATTTGATAATGTGTGTTTATTTAAACTGGGCGTTGATTTTAGTGTTAAAACAAAGTTATTGTTGTACGATACATTCTGCTTTAAAAATTCGGAAAATGCGGCAAGCCATCCACATCATTTTGACAGTGTCTCATGGTCCCATTTCTTTCCTGTCGAAATCATGCAAACCATTTTCACTTAACGCGTCCCGTTTTAGTCCTGAACATGGGCGCTTTGAACAGGAGAGTCATAATCGGTCATTTACGGTATTAATAGCTATCAGAAAACTAATCTCGACCCCACATTGATTTTTAATTAACTATCTAACTCGATTACTCATAACTAACCACGAAATAATACATCAAATAGTTGTATCATAGTAAGCTAAATACATTCTAGACTCGATCACTCCAGTTTAAAGTTAAAAAACTAAACGAAACTGTAAACTTTAAAACGCACGAACTTCAAGAAAAGCTTCAAAAGACCGAGCAAAATGTATCGACTTTTAAAGATTCACTTCACAAGACTAAATCGCAAGCAATGGAGGCGATCAAGAACCAAACAAGTTATTTTACAAATATAATGAAAGAAAAAGTATCTTTATCGAATTATTCAACGTTCAAGGAGGCTACATTGAAATCTCTTCAGAATATAACCTTAAAGGTGGGTTGTTATTTTTCGCGCTCTTTTTTAACTCTTCAACTCTGATTGATTGTCTCGCTTATCTTGGTTTATTCTTCTTACAGGTTACTGTAAACATGATGAATTATCACATGATAAGTAGCAACATCAAAACACTGGATGCATCATTAAATGATACAGTAAGTCATGACCGCATTATTGATATAATTCACAACAACTTATGTCCTACATCATATTATTCACTGAATCTCCGTTTATGTTAATTAATTATGTTTCTTTAGAATAACAAAGTTGCTGCGTTAACTAATTACACCGACCGTCTTCATGACAATTTAACGGCCGTCGTAAACAAGGTTGGTCGCTTGTTCTTACTATATACCAAAGACCTTTTTTGATTGTTCCTGTCGCTAAATTGTTCAACAAGTATATGTATCAACACGTAAATGTTTTAACGAGTAAATCTTAGTCAGCGCTAATATTTACATCTTTTTTTTTTTATTTCAGGTTTCAGCTGGTGGTAGCAAGGGGTCGTGCACACGTACTTCTGGCAAAAGTCATTTGTCAAATGCAGTCAGTTCAACTGTAACAAATGCCTACACACCTATAAATTTTGTATGTTTTTTTTAATATATTGTCACTAAAGCTTAGCTATATTTAAGTAGCTAGCCGTTTTATCCAAGCTAAATTCGCATACTTTGTTGGCCGCTGACTTTATGTAAAGAAATGTTCATGATTCCAAGCATCGATTTTCTGCCATCTTTTATTTCGCTATTTTCCGTGCAAGGTATATTTATTATGTTTCTTCCGTACAGGATTGGAACACTATTACAAGCGCAAGTTGTAGTGGTAACGCTCTTTCTGCCATACTAAAGAAAGATGACGTCACTAAGAGGTTTTATTGCGAATGCATTGGCGTGTACAAAGATAACAGCTCTCAGGATTGCATCATTGATTATTGGGTGTGTCCTAAATAAATGGTAAATTTTTAAATTTTTTTTCAACTCTACCGTAAATGTTCTAATAAACAGATCCTATTAAACGCCCGCCTCTAATAAACGCCCCTAAAGAATTGAGATATCTATTAGTCTCTAATAAACGCCTGTCTCTAATAAACGCTCCTTCTTTAGTTGAGGAGGGGCGTATATTAGAACTCTCTTTTTTCAAAAAGTTTATATATATATTTTTTCATTTTTCTTTAAGTAAAACGCCCACTCTCTATTTAACGTCTCCAAGTAGTCTCCTTAAAATCTTAAAAATTAAATATACGGCTGGGTTTTTTTATTGGAGCATTTACGTTAACGAAATTTAGAAGTGTTATTTACGTGTATCTTAATTAAGTGACAGCGGCTTTTCTTAACCAAATACTTCACTTCTTTCTCAGGCCTAAACTTTCTATGTCTGGTACATAGACTATAATTTGAAGACGACATACAGAATCGACGAAGCTTTGCTGAGCAAAGAATTGCTTAACTTCGCCATGTTGACTATCACACTGAAAATTCTATGTTGGTATGCTGGGCATATAACAATATTTTATTCGGATTTAAAGAAAGCGTGTGATTTTCTCTGCGTAGGAGAGCGAAATAATACGAGTTCTGTCAAGTTCTATGTCGTTTTGCGGCATTGACAATTTCCGATTTTATTCAGTTGCACTTCAGAACTAACAGAGAATGTCATATTTGCTTTTTTGTGTGGTCATGACAAATATCACATGTGAATAGAAAATGTATATGTAAATATTTTATCATATTCTTCTCGTAAGTGCGTCCACAGTTCTTATCTTGTTTATATCTTCGCTTTGTTTATAATGTATATAACAATAACAAATATGTTCACACTTACTATATTGTAAATATTTGTAGAAAATTCTTAACTTTATTACCACCCAGCTTGCTGGTTTGGCTGTCTGTTCTGTCTCCTCCTTAGGGGACACCTATCTCCTCCGTAGATGATTTATGAGAAGAGATAATGGCAATTCTTTTTTTTTCTGTGTTATTTTTATAGTGTCGAAACCAGATACCCTTCCCCAATTTTATTTTTGGTGACGTGTAGCGTGTTTTGAAAAGTAAAGAAAACCGCCAAACACCAACCAACCATTACAATGTGCACATTCATTTGAATGGATTTGATTTATTGTAAAACCAAATTCATAAAATGAAGAATAGAACCTAAATAAAAACCGGTTTCTCTTGAAATAACGCGATAAAGCGGCAGCGTGCGATGAGGTGTAAACTCCTGACGAACACGAGCTCGCAACTCGCGCAATTAAATATAATCTACAATCTTGGACACAAATTAGTGGACAAGTATTAAATTTTAACACCCCCTCCCCCCCAAGCTCAGTGTTGCAGCCAAAACAGTGATTGACCTTCAAAATTCAACTTTGAAGTTGGGAGAAAGGGGGAAATTAAAAAGTCCATACATATTTTGTCCAATATTGTATTGTCTAATTATCTATTTGATGTTTGTTTTTCTGGAATAACAACACGGTTTCGAGATTTTGAATTTCCTTCACATATAGTGAACACTCTTTATATCGAACAAAAATTTTAATTCATGTCGGAATTTTACTTCATTTTTCTGGAACAAATTTTTCGGTCGTTTGCGACATCGAAATAAAGAGAGTGGTGTTTCTATCCATTTGATGATTTCTATTATACAATGTTTTCCTGCATGGATTACAGAGGCCTAGCCACATATTTTTAGTTGGACGAACCTAATTGTAAATATATGGACTTTGTTTTACATCAAGTGATTAAATAGGTCCCACCAAGATTGTGCTTACTCAGCAAGATTTTCAAGTTGAGACTACAATGTGAAATTGCATCTAAAAAATCAAAAATATATGACTAATACATTTCGGATGAAGTAGTTATGTCTAAGCTGGATTTTTTCGTGTTTTAAAGGGAAGCCACCCCCCCCCTGTGCAGTATTTACTATACCCTGCAGAATACACAGGCAGTTCCTACTCAATGACCATATGTTACTGTTTTCGTGCAAGTAAAAATGCAAACGTGTTTCTTTTTAATTTGCGTCAAGCAAGACATAAATGTCTGTCAATAATCCTCTGGTGTTGACACATTTTTTTCTCATGTGACATAGTTGTAAAGTTCAAATTCCAGTCTGTGGTCAAAGTCCAAGCTAGTCTGTTTTTTTGACAATTAACAAAACAAGGATGTTTTACTTTGGGGATGTTTTCTCTAACTATCTGATAAGCTGCATAATACCAGACAACCCAAAATTAGGGAAGCTCGAAGTGAAAAAATTATCAATTTTGTTTCAAAATAAAGTAAAAAGTGATAACTTGATATTTTTATCATATTAAGCCTGAATTGATTGCTTTTCTCATTAAAAATTTGATTTTACTTAAAAAATGATAAAGAGGATATGGTGCACAAGGACCATGGACCCAGAGATCCCGCTACATTTATTATTAAAAAAACTGTAATCACGATCAATAAATTTCCGAATCACACATTTTTTCCAAATCACATATTTTTCTGAATCACATATTTTTCCGAATCACACATATTTTTCCGAATCACATATTTTTCCGAATCACATATTTTTCCGAATCACATATTTTTCCGAATCACATATTTTTCCGAATCACATATTTTTCCGAATCACATATTTTTCCGAATCACATATTTTTCCGAATCACATATTTTTCCGAATCACACATTTTTTCCGAATCACATATTTTTCCGAATCACATATTTTTCCGAATCACATATTTTTCCGAATCACATATTTTTCCGAATCACATATTTTTCCGAATCACACATTTTTTCCGAATCACATATTTTTCTGAATCACATATTTTTTCCGAATCACATATTTTTCCGAATCACATATTTTTCTCTAGCTTTCCGTTTACAAATATCTGTAGTTTTCTGAAATAAAGTTGGTGAAAGGCGTTCCGGTCCTTATCACCTCAAGAAAATAGTTTATGTATCAAATATCGCAAGCATAATGTGTGCAGTACAGCTCTTTATACTAACGTGCAAAATAAACGAAACAATTTGTTGTTGCTTCGTTTTACCCTGACCCATTAAGGACTTTCGTTAATTTTAATGTACCGCGCTTTTTATTCAGTTTTAACACCGCAAACAGTAGGTTGGATACCGGACCTTAAAAACCTTACAAGCTTTAAAATCAGACAAGGCGACTTTAAAAACATTGAATATCCCTCATCCTCTAGACAAAGACCTTAAGACACTTAAAAATAAATATTTCTTAATATTTTACCGTCCTCCCGTTACTATTTTTTCTATTTTCCATACGCGTTTTTGATAACTTTACAGGACCTGCGCAGACGCGATAAGCGCGTGATAAAAACGTGATAAGAGCGTGATAAAAACGTGATAACAGCGCGATGCTTGCAGAAGTTGTTATCACGCTGACGTAGTGTTGAGATAAAAAAATAGCGGGTTACACGCACAGAACAGAATTTTGTGAAAATTTCTGCTCATGTTACCACGTTGCATGTGTGAACATAAAAAGGCTGTACTTTGAAATAACAACATAACTTTTAGGTGGCAAATATCACATTCATTGAAGGCCCACAAGGGTATAACGGCACAATGGGCGTTATTGGTGCACAAGGACCGGACGGACCACCAGGATCGGCTGGCAGTAACTTTAGTCTGTGTTTTTACGACACAGCTAGTAGCAACGGTAACCATGCCTCATCTGGAGAAACTTTGGATGTGATCGCACGCAGCAAGAAACAGGTAAGGGGGTGTTCATATGAGCCGGTTAGCTTGGCTGGCTCAGTTTGCACCAGGCTGGAATCACATGACGTTTTCTCGGCCCGGGCTAAAAATAGTTACATGAAAAGTATGCACTTCTCAATTAAGTTTTTCTATATACAGTTAACTCCTATTAACTCGAACCTCCAAGGTACAGAAGAAAATAGTTCGACTTAACAAAAATTCGAGTTAAACAAAGCGCTGTTAATTCGAATTTAGTCAAAACTGAGATTATAGTTCGAGTTAAAGCGATCTTTCCAAGAGGAGGAGCAATAGTTACCGGAAAAAGGTGCAATCTTAGCGATAAAAGGGACATCAAAATTTTTAGAGGATATACACTTCAGAAAAATTCTGCGGAAGAACTGGGTCGAGTTATCCGAGGTTCGAGTTAACCGGAGTTTTTTTATAAGAAAATATTAACGAAAGTTCAAGAAACCCAAGAAAATGCTTCGAGATAGTGACAGTTCGAGTTATCCGGTGTTCCAGTTACCGGGAGCTAACTGTATATTTATTGTTCCTCAGGCATAAATTATTTTATATAAAAAACTCAATAATTTTTAACAAAAAGTAAAATTAATTTGTTGATTAGTTTATTTGGTAATATTTTTGTTATTAAGTTGTTGATTTTTATAAAAATTGGTTCAGAGTGCCGAGATCATACGCGGGCTGATTCAGCCTAGTAAACCGAGCCAGATCCCCTAAAACTAATTATGTCAAAATTAAACAAAAATGTATGAAAACTGAACGCGTTTCATCCGCATGTTATTCAAACCTACTTAGAAAGTTGCTTTTTGTCTTATTACCTAACGCTAATGTATATAATAAAATGCTAAAAACAGTATGAATTTCCCATATCTAATTTTTTTTCTAGGATTACGTTATCGTCAGTGCTGTTTGTACGACTAATAATGCTCTGTTTACATCTCTAAAAAAAATTGATGGCGGTTACAAGTGCGCATGCAATGGCCTACGAGTAGAGCAAATAACTTTTGTAACTTGCTTTGTCCACTGGTGGGAGTGTCCGTTAAATTAACAAAAGTGATTCGACTTCACGAAGCTCGTCGACCAAAGCTTTGTTGTTAAGAATATACCGACGTTTGCAAGGACAAGATATTTTGCACACGTCAGCATATTTAAGAGTAGTAACAGGAGATGTATATATTTTTTATATTTATAATAAAATTGTTTAATCAGTATCTTGTTTTTTTTCATTCCCCTTATCTTATTTACAATGTGGCTTTAAAAGTGTTTAGAATAAGCAGATGATCTTGAAAAATATCTCAATCAAAATTTTAGTATTGTACACGCTGTCTTTTTGCTAAGAATATGCTTTGTAAGAATACAAGGCTGGGATTTTAGGTTAAAAAACAATGGGTCTATTGTTCAGAACAATACAGAAATAAGAATAATGAAAAGCCTGGTTATAATTTTGATATTCTTATAAAAAAAAGCGTGTATAATATATATACACCGTTCTACGTTTGAATTTTCAATGAGAACTTCCTAGATAAGATTTTTAGCTGTACCTGTCATTTGCATGACAAGTTAATTGTGAGAGGTTGCAAAATATTGTGAAAACAAGGAGCTTTGCATATTCTTTCTTGAATCACTTGTTTAGATAAAAAACTTCTCAGTTATTAAAGAATCTCTACGCGGCCGACAAGGTTTCCAAGGCCCACCTGGACCAGAAGGACTGCAAGGACAACGTGGATCAACCGCGTTAGGAGGTGAATTTAAGGACTGTTTTTACAGACCCTTCATGGAACGGAACAATGTCTCTGGAAGCAACATCGACAAAGCTACAACTATTAGCTCTGTCACAGTACAGAAAGTATGTCTTCACGTGTGACTCACAAATTGAAATGCTAAACATCTATCAAACTATACGGAGGGAGGGAGGTCGGGTTAAATCCTTATCTGCGCGCTTAGCAAGAGAGTAAGTGTGAGTGCTTATGATTCTAGGATCGACGATATTAAAAAAAAAATGCATTTTTTAATTTTGACTTCCAACGTGCACACATTTCGACTTGTGGGTCACTCAAATATAATTGTTTTTTATATAAAGAGCTACACAACACTTTCTATCACAATCTTACTGTTGCTTAAAAAACGTTTTTTGATTTCAGATTTTGGTGTTCTTTGGGAGTTGTGTAAATTCACATTATAAATAGTATAAACAGGGCTTTCAATTAACATAAAGTTAAATGAATACAGTGACTAGATTATAATGCGGGAGTGTCCACTTTGCTATGAATGTCATAGAATGTCAAAATTATCGAAACTTTCTCAAAATGTCGAGGAAAACTGAGGAATAGTGACAATTTCTTTGATATGACAGGAAAATGTCAACAATTTTAGATTGATGTGAGTAATCATATGTTTGTAAAAAATTGGCAAGGTTTGAATTTGAGTTCTGAAAGAATTAGCATCATTTTTTTTACAGTCTGTTTTGGTAATATACCTGTATGAAATATGTATCTTTTTGCGTAGATTCTAATAAGTAAGGTTTATTTTTCTACAAATATCTGGAACAATAACTGGAAAAATTAGGGAAATTTTAGTCAAAAAATGTTACAAAAAGTATATCATACAAAAAGTATATCAGGAATGTTTTAAAGCAAGTATTTTACATTACTGGGCGCTCTGGATTCATATTATTGAGAGAAAAAATGAGATTAAGGTTTTTGCGTAATTAGTTGCTTAAAATTTCAGATACTCATTTCAGTTCTCACCAGAACAAAAACGTCAAAATAATTGACAATTCCTGTCATATTCAAATTATTTACCAAGTTTATATCAAACGCTTTTTATCGTTTAAACGTTCGCTCTGTTATCACTATCAAACCTTAACTTTGTGTTTTAATTTGATTTTAGACAGAGGTCGCCATTGGGGCGTATTGTTCATCTACCGTGGGTTTACACCGCCAATTAAACTTCGATACAGTTACCTACAGATGTACTTGCAGCGGAGTGAGATCGTCATCAGTGAAGTTCTTAGACTGCACCACCCACGTGTTCATGTGCAATGTACCGTAGCACCCGATAAATTTTTGCGTTTGTTTTTTCTGTGTATGGAAAATGCGGAAATATTGTTACGCTGTGCGATACAAACCTTTTTTGTGCGAAGGATAATTTCTGAAGGTAGATGTGGATTTTTTACTCGAATTATATGTTGCTTAAACTCAAATTCGACGTGTGGATAAAGATGCGTATATGTTTTTGAAGATGTTCTTAATAATTAAATCGCGCAGGCGAAAATAACGCAAAAGTAACACTCATGTGAGAATTCCCTGCATAAAGGTATTGAAAGCAAAGTTAGGGGGCATTTCTTTCTCTGAATCCATTTTTAATTTATTCATTTTGTATATATTAAGTTGTCAAATATATATTTTATTTTACCGTGAGGTATATTGCTTTATTTTTTACTTTCCAGGAGCATTAAAAAAAACAACAATTTTTTAAAAAATCTACATCAACATTTGAAGACAAAAGATAACCCTCCGTTAAAAGCATCCTTTATTCCTCTTTTACTTGATGCACAAACCCTGTGGTTGTCACATGGCAACATTTCGAAGAAAAAAGTGTTATTCAAGAATTCTGATTCCCGATTATTCGCACCGTACTGACGTTACATTTAGCTAGCGTGTCCCGTCCTGTTTGTTACTTTATACCGACATAGTTCCTTTCCCTCCTCAACAATACCTCTTGTTTACGTTCCGTTGCTATGGGAAATATGTTGAACCTAGCGCGAGCCTCTCGCAGCTGAAAAAATATTTGTCCCGCGTGTCTGCCTTTAAGTAGGTTAATTTCTGACAGGTTAGCGGGAACAGCGAGCCTCAAACGCAGTGCGACAAATTTATCGACGCACGCAGATAGGTTATAAAGATGCCAGATATATGTACATTAAGATTTATCATGGCACTTCCGTGTGACCATTCTCTAATGAATGCCGAATACCACTCACTACTAAGTAGTATGTTTTTGATTACTGTCATATTTTCTTTACACCGATAACATTTGTCCGTCGTGATTAGAGGTATATGGAGGTATAAGGTTTCTCACAAATGACTTTTGCTGAAGTTTTTTTAGTCATTTAGTACGCTATCGCAGAATATAAAAAAAATATTGTCTACCAATTACATATTACGTTCAACCTCGTTCCCAGGGCATTCTGCCTTATTTATGAAGTTGGCCACTCCGTAATAACGGTACAGGGCCCACAAGACCCTGGGGACAAGGTTGATATTACGTCTCAAAGAAATATATAATTTGTGGTCCAGAGTACCAAATAATCGTAAATTATTTTTGGGATTTTTCCATCAGTTATTATTTTCTGAAATGAGGAAATGACAAAGTTGTTAAAACGCACAAAATATATACGATTTGCTTTCGGGTAATAAATAGCTTGCATATATTTTTTTAATCAAGTGAAATTGGGGATTCAGAAATTAAAGGTATAATTACACAAGGAAAGCTCAGCCAGTAAAGTTGTATTAATTAATTCTTGTGTATAAGCAAAAAGAAGACTGTCTAACATACATTAATGTAATTACAAAGCTGAACAATATGCTTATCACATTTCCCTATCAGAGCCTGAATATGCTTATAAGCTATGTACATTGACCTTCAAAAAATGGCTTTCTTTTGGCGAAAACTTACTTTTGCAGCTTTTTCGCAATAAAAGTCTAAGCAAATAGAAGTGCCAATGAAAAACCCGAATGGAATCATTGGAACGAAGATGAAAAGTTGTTAAGGAAAATGGTTCGTTAAGGAGATATTGCAGCTACCATGCTTTACCTGACATCAAGATGTCTGCAAACTTCACATCGACTTTCTTTTTACCTGCTTGGGCCAACAAGTTATTATTTGTTAGTCAAAAAAATAAAACCCATTACGTGTTTCACTATTTTGTAGTCAAAAAAACATAAGGTGGGAGTGGCATGAAATTTGAAAACGGTTTTCTCGTATAACGAAAAAATAAAACACAAATTATAGGATGTTCTTTTTAATCTGTTTATTCGACATTTTTGTAGATAGATGGTCCACGAAAATTATAAGCAGAAAAGAATTATAACATTAAGAAAATCAAAACTCATTCTTGAAAAAAATACAGCAACGACCAACTTCTATCGAGTAAGTGCGGCTAGTTTAAAATATTGTCACAAAATCCAAAGATGTCGTATTTGTCGCATCAAATTGAAACAGGGAAGTGAAGAACTACAAAATGCAGATCGAACGTTATACCTCGTGCACATTACAAAAATTTCGACACACAAAAACATATTAAGTTGGAATAGATAAAATTTTGAAAGGCTTTCGATACTATAAAACTATAAAACTGATCAACTATATGATGGCGATACTCCACTTCACAGTTTCTACACACGTACAAAACAAAAACAATCAGCTATACGCATGCGCTCTCCCCTTATTATATTCTTTATAAATTAAACCGTGAATAAACGTTCGTAATTGAGTTCTCATATGTATAAAAAATATCTCTGCGAGTGTTTTTAAATTTGAAATTTGTGATTGCAAAAACTGCGCTCATTTTTCTTGTCTTGCTTTTAAGTTCTTGAAGAGTTCAGCTTGTACGCTTTTTTGTTTTCGTTCATCACCCAAATCATTCACACTCCTAAAAAATAATAAATTGAAAAATCATGCATGCTACACTCCCCATAGCAAGCCATCAGTATGGCTTGCGGCCCTTGATAGACATGTTCCCTACCAGGAAGTCGTCATGCTAGTTTATTTTACGCAACTAGTTCAAATCTAGGTTAACACAGGCCTTACTTTCTTTGCCATAGCAACTATTATCTCACTAAAGATCGCTTTCCATTACGGCTTCCATGGCTGCAACACAAAGCGTTTTAATGTTGGAGATCAATATGATAAATTTCTATTATATTAAAGATGGTAGCGTTATCTTAATTTATATTGGTTGCTAGAAAGATTTTCGGTCTGCAAGCGCTTGTGATTTAAGTCGTTTGGAATTTGACTTAATTTCAAAAACTGGCAAATATACGGTCAGAAAAAAATTTAATGCGCATGCGTAAATACTAAGCTCGTGCTAGGAAGGAAGGCCTTGATTATTCTTATTCATGGTATTTCTGATTCCGAGGTTAGAAAAGAGATTTAACTTGCAAAACTTTCGGGGGTTTTAGATAACAAAATTTTATATAAGTTACAGTTTAAAACATTTGAAGTTGCAACATGCAATATCAGCGTATATTCGCTACATTACCTAAGATCATTAACAATATGTTTCGTTTTTCCAAAGTAAATCTCATCCAATGTGTTTCTAATTTTATTCTCCATTTCCTAACAAAAAAAACCAGATAAAAAATATTAATCCAAAAAATAAAACAAACCAAAAGGACGACATCCAATTTTTTAATATTTTAAAGATTCACATACTTCCACCATTTTCCCTATGTTAACTATGTGAGAGCTTGCATCGCTCAATGCAATATCCATTTCTTTCTAAAAGAAAATCAAGAAAGAAAGGAGCTTTAATGAAACAGCAAACAATATTCAGCTGAACAAACAAACGAACAGTAGAATGTACTAAATGTTTCGTTTTATGTCTGCAATCGGCTCTTTTTATTTCCACATAAAAACTGACCGAAAAGATGGCCAAACTTTATTTAACAACATACTTCAATGTTAACGTTTATAGCGTTTCAATATTTTTTTCAACAGGGCTGGCACTCTTTCAAGAATCAAATTTGAGGAGTATACGACTTTTGGTGAGAATTTTCAGAGAAGACGGTCTTTTCCTGGAGAACATCTTCATAATTTTTAAAAAAAATTGAAAATATTTTATGAGTTTTTAAGTTTTGTCATAAGGGGAAAACAAATTATTTCTGTACCCATGTAGCATTTCTATGCATTTTGAAAATAAAAAACATGTGACAACCATATCGCTTTGTAAAAGGAAAATTGAGGAGATTTGAGGAGTTTTGAGGAGGCATGGTACTGTGCACAGACAAACAACAAATAAAAATCTACCTGTCTGGTCAAACTTCCACCTAGATTCATCATACCAGAACTTTCTTTGTTTGTCTAAAAGTAAAAATCTTCTTGTCAAAAAGTTGTTGGTGTAGTCAGCGCAGTATAAACGTAGCAGAACACCTACTTGAAGCCACAACATTGCAGTTGAAGTTAATTTATACGTCGCATTGCGCCCTCCACTTTTTTCTTTAACTTCCACAACATGGATAGAATCCCAGCAACCTCTAATTTTCTTGGAACCGTCACCAGCTATAACAATAAATACATTAAAATCAATTTCGTACTTTATCAATTTCATGACCAAGCATCAAACTGACACGATACCTATTGTGGCAGGTAAATAAGACTTACAGGTGCAGCGCTGAAAACATGGGGAAACCTTACAATTTAAACTGCACATATGTAATTACCTTTCTTGATAAGAATAACACCTGCAAAACCGTGATCGAGATCCCACAAATACACTGAAGATACTCCACCCTCAAAGTACCTAAAATCATGGAAATATAACTTATGTAAAGTGACATTTAGACATAAAAAAGAAACCAAATTTTCAAATTTTATTTGTTAACAAGTGCCACAACAATGTGATTGTGTAAATTTCTTCCCAAATACTTTATATATGACTGGATAAAAAAGAGTGTAAAGCAAAACAAGATGCAAACAAATGCAAATTTACATTTCTCTATATTGGTCAAAAGCTCCATTGGCATCGACTTCTAATTTACGTAATTTATCTGATGGAAGAGCGCCGTCATCTAATGGCGGATCATATGTGTTGCTCCATGGTGAACGGTAGGAGTCACCATCTCGGTTGTAATCACAGAGTAAATAATCTTTCCCAGTCTCTTTGTCTCTCGCAATTTTCAATGGTTGATCAACAGACGAGAGAAGATCTTCGCATAATTCTGGGACCTAAAATGTTTTTTTTAAATATTTTGTAAAAAATTGTTATAACAGATTTCAAAAAGTTATTTTTGATTTTTTTCCCCATTTTTGCAACTCCATAAAATTCTTGCCATGATTATTAGGCTTAATACCACTTTGATTGTATATATACAAGAAACATTTATACAAAACATGGCTGACAATATACTATCTATGTAAAAGAAAACGTTTATTACGACTTTCAAAAGTTTAATAATAGTTTACCCCTCAAAAAACATTTCAGGAAGGTCAAGATTTTGTATTGTCTTAATATCATCCTTTTCTCTGCACATAATTTGTAAGAAAACAAGTGTTGTAGTTGTTTATTACTTGTTAATTAAATACCAAAAATAACAAAAGACATTTAAGATATGCTTAGAGTGTGGAGGAATTTCATACTGAAGAAAGCACAAATTTCAGCAAAAGGTTGTTCAAGCATAAACTTACTAAATCTATCAGGTCGCTCAAGTTTTTCTCAATCTGTTGTGGAGGCAATCTTCGCATCAAATCCAATGCACAATCAAGCTGTCTTTCAGACTAGCAACAAGAGAACACATATCAGTCACTTAGATCTAAACATGGTAATATTGCTCACACATGCATGGTAATATTGCTCAGACAGACTGGGGTTTGATTTCACTTTGTGGTGATTCAAAATGGGCATGTGAAAGTTACCATAGCTTTGGGTTAACCTAAGCCATGTGAGAGAGTTGAGGGAGATAGCAGATATGGTTCTATCACAGGATATTTCTTTGATTTGGAGAGTCTCACTTTCCTAGCACTACAGTAAACTTCACAAACATGTCAAATCTAAATTATAATGCAATATCCTGGGTATTTTGGTGACAAATAGACAGTAAATCTTTCCAGAAGAATCTCTACCTTGCACCACTTTGACACTGTTCCTGTGCAATTGATGGCAACATAATCTTGACAGACATGGTATTGAAATAAATTTTTATTGTAGTCAGTTTATGTTAGTCTTTGAGAACAACATGTGATTCATTCAATCAACAGAGCGAGTTAATCATATTAACGCATAAATGGTACAAATTTTTATTTAATCTTAACTAAACTAGGTTCCAATTATTTGCTACTCTCCATTGAGGACTGATATAATTTATATAATTTTACTGCAAAGAGAGAGCCTTAAATCATGCTGACATGAAACATTTTTGCAAATTTTAAAAATCATTTCCTGCAAAAATTATTGGGAAAATCACTATTCAGGAAATACTAACACCTCCAAAATTTTAAATGTCTTTTTTCTGTTTTGACAAACAATTATGATTTACCTAATTTACTAAACTTTAACTTCAGCAGTCCTCTCCTACATAAAAGCCCAGGAAAAATGGTATATATAAATTTAGATTTTTTTTTTCGTGAAATGTTTTGCTTACTTCGGAATTAGAAAATCAAGACGACTTCCTAATTCTTACATAAGCTGATAGTTTTATAAACTGATAGAAATGATGAACATATGTTTTTCAAATTGCTCATTTTTTTACCTGCCCCATCTTCCACATTTTCTGCTAGAATACATTTTTTTTAAATGCAAGTAAAATCCGAAATCAGGTTGGGATACGCTTATGCGAAAAACACAATAAGACTATGTAATTAAAATAACTAAGAAAAACACACATCAAAAAGATTAACCAAGACTGGGCCTGAATGCGTCAAGCTTAAGAAAATATGCAATTATATAAGGACAAAGCAAAAAATGACTTAGTTTTTTCCAGTAATTGTTCACAACAGCTTGAAATTTATTTCTTAAATTTTGTTTATCATAAATATATTCCATATGCAAAGTTATATTACGTTGGTAATGCAAATGATAATTGTCCTTGTTTGTTTATTTTCGTGCCGTCATTTTTAAATTCTACCTCTCAGTTCAAACCATGTGACTATGTCTATTGTTTTGTTGAGGGGTCCAGGCTGCTCATAGGGGCACCATTATCACTATATACTTTTGCAAGATGTAACAACAGAGTGTTTTTTAATTAGTGAATTAGCACGAAGTACAAAAATTACTGCATGTAAACAATAATTGGATTGTCCAGCAGTTTGCTTTTCGTCCAAAAAAAAAATTTTTCATGACAAAAAAAGAATTTATATACTTGATACCAGGTAAGTCTCACCTGATTAAGCTTGTAAACTCACTCATCTGGTTATTTACCTGATGCTGTCCTGGTGACTTAGTTATTTCACTTAGCTTAAAACTTGAACTTGGCAAATTCTTTTTTCAAGGGCTATTGGGTGCTCATATCGTCATTAAAAAGTTATTAGCAAATGTTTTTTTCTCTTTAATTTCTTGCTGATTAAATTAGCTAATGGGTCGAGTTTCGTAGCTAGAGAACAATCTCCAAGAAACCACCTTTGTGTTGCCTCCTGAAAACAACTGACAGAGTACATCCTTCAAAATAAGTGGGGCTAACTGCGTAAAATATAAATCACTACTACAAACAAATGATTTCACTAATCAGCAGGAGAGGTTTCGCCCAGGTTGAGGGAAATATCCTACTGAAGGTCGTATTTTAGAGATTTCTGTATTTAAATGGGAGCATTAAACACTCAGAAACCACCTTCAGAGTATCGCCTGAACAATCAACATGGTATATTTCTCAAAATTAGTGAGGCAAACCACAAAATATAGCTATCTAACCCCACAACTATACTTGTATAAACGAAAAAAATAAGATATATTTACCATTTTGAGTGTTTGAATGGACTAAAAATGAGAATTACGTTGTCACGTACTATATTGGAGATCTTAGCTATAATTATCTCACAATAAATATGACTTATTCCATTAGAAACTTTATGTTTTGTTGTCTTGAGTAATGTAAATGTCTATTTGTGTTATTCCTCCTTTTTTGAGTGAATCAAAATGGCTGCCGCCCAATGGTTCCCAAGCTTCTAATTTATTGATTTGATTTCTAAGTCAATCCGCGCCGCGCGGCGGGCGACGATGCGCGCGTTATCGTTCAGTTTTAAAAAAAAAAAAAATACACAAACTCATAGTAGGTGTAACAACTTCGTCTCCAAGACAATTTACTTCTCAACAACGCTGCACTTCGTTCCCTCAGAGCTCTTTGAGTTTTCAGGATTCAATGTAAATTCCCACTTCTCCTGCGATTTAGTTGTTACACTTCATTTACTAAATAATTATCATATTCAAAAAGCGAGATGTAGTATTGTATGTTCTGGCGCGACTAGCCCTACCCGCACACGCGCACGCACATCATCATAAGTTCTTAGGCGCACATCCCGCGCACACGCCACAGTCAAACACAACAAATCCCCGATCATCCAACACAAGTCCCTATAATGCCATGTTTAGTCATGTATATCAAGGTAAAGTCCCTCATAAGTTCTTAGGCGCACACACGCGCATACCCACAGTCAAACCCAATAAATCCCTGCTCATCCAATACCTAGAGGAGTAAGTCCTTATCATGCTGTGTTTATTCATGCACATCAAGGTAAATCCCCATCATGCTATGTTTATTGATGTATATCAAAATCATACTAAAATGAGTAAAAAAATTTCTAGCGCATTTCAAGGTAAATTCCCCTCCCCGCACACACACATTGGCTAATAATCATCAAAAATCTACGCATGCGCAGTAAGATGTGAAAAACTGCGTTAGTTTTGAGCAAACATGAAATTCACGGACAATCTAAAATTCATACAATAAAGATGAATACACACACTGTAAAAGAATTACGTGATATTGCGAAAAGCCGTGGGCTGTCTGGTTATTACAGGCTACGCAAGGCCGAATTGGTTTCTTTGCTGGAGGATGTACCACGGAGACCCCCCAGAAGGGCTGAACAACGAAAACCAGTCAGGCCCGTGGTGACTATACTACCAACACCGGAGGCTATGGATGTATTTGAAAAACAGGAGATGTCGAAAAATCGTTCTATCGTGAAAACCAAGATGCGAGGATGGTACAATTGGTTAGAGGACGCTGTTCCCAAGCCTATAAAAGAGGGAGTCAAGAGAAACTATGCGGCCTTCAAGCGTAAGGTGATGAAATTATATAATGGTGCGACTAACATCATCGCGGGACCTACGCTTCATGATGAAGTGGAAAAAGAGGCTGAAGAAGACTACCTAGAAGATATTCAAAATCTATATGAGCAGCCGGAGCAAGATTTTACGCCTCAGGAACATAAGCACGCGTTGCACAAAACATTTAAAAGTTTTCGCATTCCTGGTATAGGAGGAGCCGACGTCGACGGGTATATAGGGATGGTGCGACCCAACGTGAAAACCTTGATTGGGGACCAGGTGGTGGAAATGGGATCAGCAAAGGTCCAGATGACCCTATGGATCATCTGGAAGAAGAAAATAGTACCAAACTCGGAGGAGGCTAACGACGAGTACATTGAGGTGAAGAAAGCTTTTAACAGCAAGATGATAGAAATTTTCCAAGGTAGCGATGTGGATGACGTACTGGATAGGATGTTTGCCGATATCAAGACACACGTGGAACATCCTGCATTACCCCAGAGTGGATTCACCATTAGTAGAATCCTACACCTATATGTAGATTTCCATAAACTGCGACTAACAAGGGGTCCCTCGTACATAGAACTGCCTAAATTTATAGCTTCAAAGAAGGCCATCATCAACCCAAAAAATGAGGATGAAGCATGTTTTAAGTGGGGCGTCATAGCATCCCTACACCATATTGAAAAAGATATGCAAAGAATATCTAAGCTGAGGCCCTATGTAGATCTATACAATTGGCAGGATATAGAGTTCCCGACAACCATCAAGGACATATCCAAGTTTGAGGGGAACAACACGGACATTGCGGTGAACGTGTTATATATAACAGATAAGAAGATCAACATCCTGAGGCGATCCGAGTACAACATTAAGCGTAGCAAGCAGGTGAACCTATTGCTCATCACGGATGGTAAAAAGGCCCACTACACAGCTGTCAAAAGCCTATCGCGACTCTTAGGTAAGGAGACCTCAAAGAACACAAAATCAATGCATTTCTGCCTAAACTGCTTACAGGCATTCAACACAGTTGAATCGAGGGACAAGCATTATAGCTACTGCAAGGACCACGAGGCTGTTAAAATCACAATGCCAAAGGAAGGTGAAAAATGGCTACAATATAGGGATGGTCAGATGCAATTCAAGGTACCTTTTGCAATATACGCAGACTTTGAAAGTTTACTAATCCCAGTGGAGGATGCTAGGGGTATGAAGACAAAAAAGCTGAACAAACATGTACCATCTGGCTGGTGTACATATAGCACATTTGCATATGGAAATGTACCAGACCCACTAACAGTGTATCGTGGCAAAGATTGTGTCACGGGGGTTCGTGAACCATCTGGAAGATGAGGTGAAGCGGTTATATGGGACATTCCCGTAAAACCAATGTTGGAACTGACAGAGATATTAAAAAGGGAACATAATGAGGCCTCAGAATGCCATATATGTATGAAACCCTTTAACGACGTGAATAATCGAAAGGTTCGGGACCATTGCCACTATACAGGGCTATATAGAGGCGCGGCGCATAACAACTGTAACCTCAAATACAAGATACCTAACCATATACCTATCGTGTTCCACAACCTAAGCGGGTACGACGCGCACCTGTTTATCCGGGAATTGGGGGAAAAGTATAACACGCAGGACATTGGTTGCATCGCGGAGAATTCGGAAAAATATATTAGTTTCAATGTTAAAATCAAGGTACCGCTTGCAGGTATGGGGTATGGCTATGGTGAGGTGTATAAGGGGATAGAGATTAGGTTCATTGATAGTTGTAGATTCATGGCATCCTCATTAGATAAGTTGGCGAGCAACTTAATCGGAACAAACGCCGCCGGTATAAAATGTCAACATTGTGCGGATAACTGTCTGGAATTTCAGAGTATAGACGCTGAGTATGTGGCAAAATTTCTATGTCTAAACTGTCATTTGAATACCACGAAGCAACTAGATCAAGAAAAACTAAAAGCGAATGTACCAGCAATGGCCAAATTCATCGATAAGGACGACGTATTCTGCCTAATGCTTCGAAAAGGTGTGTACCCGTATGAGTATATGAATGATTGGCAACGATTTGAAGAGTCATCACTACCTCCCAAGGAGGTATTTTACAGCAAGTTGAATATGAAAGGGATCAGTGATGAGGATTATGCCTATTCGAAAAAGGTATGGAATTGTATCACCCCAGAGGGTGATGTAGTCACCATGGGCGACTACCATGATGTCTATCTCACCACGGACGTCCTCCTACTGGCAGATGTTTTTGAAACATTTCGAGGCGTATGCTTGACAAACTACAAGCTTGATCCTGCGCATTTTTACTCCGCACCCGGCCTGGCATGGAAGGCAGCACTCAAGTTTACCGAAATTAGGCTGGAGCTCCTCACGGACCCTGACATGCTTCTCATGTTTGAGCAAGGTATCCGGGGAGGGATAACCAAGGCGGTACATCGGTATGCCAAGGCAAACAATAAGTATATGGGAGACCAGTACGATTAGAAGGTTGAATCCTCATACCTGCAGTATTTGGATGCGAATAACCTCTATGGATGGGCAATGTGTCAAGACCTACCAACGGATGGCTTCAAATGGGTGTCGAATGTTGAGGAATTTACTGAAAGACGAATTGCGAAACTTGTTGAAAAGAACAAGTATGGATACTTGCTCGAGGTTGATATAGACTACCCTGAGACGCTACACGATACACATAACGAGTTACCGTTTCTACCAGAACGCATGGTGATTAACAAAGTCGAAAAACTGGTACCAAATTTAAAAAACAAGCGTGGATATGTGGTGCATATTAGAGCTCTAAATGAGGCTATAAAGCACGGGCTTGAACTGAAGAAAGTATATAAGGTCATTCAATTTAATCAGGAACCATGGCTTAGGGGATATATAGATCACAACACGAGGTTGAGAACTGCTGCCAGGAACGATTTCGAAAAAGACTTCTACAAACTCATGAATCTAAGTGTGTTTGGCAAGACTATGGAGAATATTAGAAATCATCGGAATTTCAAACTCCTCACCAACGAGGACAAGTATATGAAGCTCGTGATGAAACCGAACTTTAAGGGTGGCCTCACGTTCAGTAAACACCTCCTAGGTGTAGAGATGGGCAAGACGGAGGTCAAAATGAACAAGCCCGTATACATAGGTCAGGCCATACTGGACATGTCCAAGTTGATCATGTACGATTTCCACTACGACTATATGCAACCAAAATATGGTAGCAAGCTGCAACTCTGTTACATGGACACGGACTCTTTTGTATACCATATCAAGACACATGATTTCTATGTTGATATCGCGCAGGATTTCGAGAAACGTTTTGATACGAGCGCGTATAGTAGGGACGATAATAGGCCTCTCCCTATGGGGAAAAACAAGAAGGTCGTGGGTCTAATGTAGGATGAACTAAGTGGAAAAATTATGACGGAGTTTATAACACTGTGGGCATAACTATATGCCTATGAGAGCCTCACAAAAGAGGGCGGTGACAGGAAAGCGAAGGGCGTAAAGAGATGTGTGACTAATAAGTCCATCACTTTTGACGACTATAGGCGATGCTTGGAAGAGGGCATTGATATATGCAAAAGCCAGGTGTTAATCCAGCACAGGAACCATCAAATATATACCCAGGAGGTGAACAAATTAGCACTTAACAGGGCCGATGACAAGAGGCTCGTTCAGCAGGACCAAATTACCACGCTAGCCCGTGGACACTGCCGCCGGTGCAGCACTTGATAATAAAAACATGGAAGTGTGTTTGTATATCGCTATACTTCTACCATATACCCTGATCGCGTTTTGCTTTTTTCGATATAAAAAGTTACTAATAAAGATGTCAGAACTTGCACAAGTATTCGACACAGCCGCAGAATCTTTTGAACATGTCGAAAAACCAACAGATAAACGCCAAACTTTAAAAGAGGTCCTGAGGAAAGGGAAGGGATATCTTCTACCCAACAAATGCACAGAGGGATTTATTGACAAGGCTCCAGATGAGGCCATCGACAAGGTACATACCGAGTACGTACAACGTGAGCTTCAAGAGAAGGGGGAGAAAACTGCAAAAGCGTTGACTACCCACGTAGTCAGCCTATACGCGAACATGATTGGAAATTTCGTCAACATCGACAGTGTCGATGATTTACGCAAGGACATTGAAGATGACCCTATTATCCGGGACGCCATGACAGATCTCGGGATTCTGGTGTACTGCACCATTGGTAGATGTCTAGCTCCAATTTTGGTTGCGGGCCATACCGTGAGGCATATGAGCAAAAAAGAGGATGAGGCGGAGGAGAAGGAGAAAGATCCTTAAGGATCAGGGTAAAATTTATCTTATAGCCTTTCATAGCTATAAGATAAATGGAAGAGTCTAACCAAGTCATAACCAAGAAGAACGAAGGCCGTGTTGCTGCTGGCAAGAGACTTGCGGAATGGAATCGCAAGAACAAGGAAAACTTGCAGAAGAACATGGGTAAAAGTTCTTCATCAGATGATCAGGAACCTGCATCAGGTCCTCACAAGTCGATGGACAATATCTACATCTACAGTGTAGGGACGCTTGCCGTGTTGGCGATAGGGGTCGGGGTTTGGTACAGATTTTCAGGTAAAAATGGTGGAGAATCTCACAAGCCCGCGGCCCACCCCGAGCCTCAAAGAAAGGATAAGCCCCAAATTTCAATTTTCAAAATGCTTTAAATAAATGACGAGTAAAACAACACCTCACGCAAGCAACATTACACCTAAGGAAAAAGAAATTTTGGACATGCTCTATGAGACTGTCGTAGATCTTAGTTTTACCTTTGCATATGCCCTTGGAGGTAAGAAAATCCTGGGTATTTCACGCCCATCTGCAAAAATGGATATGAACGATGTCCTTAAGATGACGGCGTACTTTTCTGCGGGTATGGCTAGTCGCGAGATGGCTGTAAGCAAGGGATGGATTCCCGCGAGTAATGTCCCGAAACAGCCAAAATGAGCGTCTAGTAAAATTTCTGTTTGTCGTAGAGACAAATAGAAATCAATATGGAGGAGGCCAGGAAATGTTCGAAATGTAAATTCTCTTTATTTATGGACAACTTTAGGATCAGGGGTAATGGTCAACGGACAAAAATGTGCATCAAATGCCTCGATGCTAGCAAGGCGTCACGTGAACGTACAAGGTGCCCCCATGAAAAGGTGAGGGCTTTTTGCAAAGAATGCAAGGGCAGTCAGATTTGCCCCCATGAAAGGAGGATGTATCAATGTAAGGACTGTAAAGGAAGTCAGATTTGCCGCCATAAAAAATATAGGGCCTATTGTCAGTTTTGTAAACATCTAAGGGAGAGGCGGCATTGCCCTATTTGCGATCCCCTTGGCCATCTTGCTTCTATCGTAAGAAATCGTGCCTACCAGGCCTTACAGGGAAACAAGGAGCTCAGTTCTCAGGAGTGTCTCGGGTGCGATATCGCTACGCTGCGGACCCATATCAAACCCCAGTTTTCCGAGGGTATGAACTGGGACAATTACGGTAAGGGGTGGCAAATCGACCAGAAAATACCACTCAGGTATCGAGAAAATGGCGATGATCCTTCGCTTGCCGAGGTTGCTAGGAGATTGCACTACACCAACACTCAACCTATGTGGGTGAGTGAAAACATGTCGAAAGGCAATCGATATGTCTCGGAATAGGCGTGAAACCCAAATAAATGGATGTTGTAGATCCCGTGAAAATTGACAAAGAAATTAAACAGGTTCAACAAGATAAGAATTACATGCTTCTTTACACCCTATTCACATACGACATTATACCCCGGTATATTGAACTGTTAAAAACACCGATCAGGATACCCTTCTTTTACCCCGGGCCCTGTCCTGTATTGCAAGAAAAGGTGCAGCTTGCCGAGAGATATCGCAAAGTATTACGTTTCCTGGAGGGTAAGCTGACATTTTATCTTCTACCCATCATATACAAGACCACGCACTGCCCAGTCTGTACGGGGTATCTTGTTAACAACCACAGTGGCGCGTGGATCTGTGAAGAATGCCTTTGCACCATACCGAAAATAGATAAGAAAAAAGGGTGGTTATAATAAATGTTAGACGTTGTGAAGGAACCTCACACAGCAATGTCGGGTCCGACAGGTTGTGGTAAGACAAAACGTGTTTTGGACCTGCTCGAGGGTGAGTACAGGCATCACTACTACAATATCGTAAAACTATGCCCTACCCTACAATGGAACACCACCTACCTTGAGAGGGCCTCGCTCTGGCGGGACGACTATGTGTTCCTGATAGACCCTAAGGATCAACTCTTTGAATGGATTCAGAAATTGTCATCATTGTTGGCGGGTGAATAGAGTTTGTTCATAGTAGACGACATGATATCTGACGAGAGTCTCGACAAAAAACGTCAACCCTTGCTTGAATTGGCTATTTCAGGTAGGCATCGCAAGCATAGTTTATGGCTACTAACCCAATCGTATACAGCTCTCCCCAAGAACCTTCGAAGGCAGAAAAAACAGCTCTTTCTTTGGTATCCTCATGAAAGATCGGACAAGAAAATGATAGACGACGAGACGAACCTTATAGAGGACTGGAATGAGATTAAGACCAAATTAAAAGTATCCAAACATGCATGCCTGTATGAGAGATTGGAGCATCCTAGGACTTGGAAAACTCTCGAGTGAAAGCCTCCGCCGAACATTGATATATTAGAAAATGTCGTCGAAACTTACGTTTAATGTAGGAGCCATTGAAACATTGTCCAATAATGAAAATCAACCTATGTTCAAACGTGCTGATATTGGTAGGTTTTTGGGGCTCGTTGATATTCGTCACATGTTTTCAGATATTGAGACCACCCCACGCGCTAACCTTATGGGGGAGGGGGTCCCAACCCACCACTAAAGGATAACCAAAATAGGCATGATGCCTTCGTCACATTAGACGATGCCTTGGAGATTGTGCGTTGTTCCAGGAAACCCAAGGCCGTGGGGCTAATTAAATGGCTTGCCCGGGCATGTGTCAATAAACTACAAGATGAACTCAAGGAGCAGCGTCAAGCCCTCGAGGATAGGGATATTGCCGTTGCCATTCTCGAGGGTGATTTAGAGGATAGGGATAATCAGCTCATGGTGCTGGGGGACGAGCTTGAGGAGCTCCAGGACCAAGTAGGAACATTACAGCAACGTGCCGTGCCTTACCTTGAAGATCCTCAAAAGGATAACGGCATGGTTGTGATCTAGAACAACAACAACGACCCCTTTCAAATAGTACAGCACGCGACTACCTGACACAATACGATCCAACCTATACATTTTACTACTCCAAACGGCGTCAGTTGCACGTCTTTTAGAGTCACCATGCTCTTCTCCTGGTTGTAACAGATAGACATACAACCCGTCCCCGGGTAATGGCCTCTCTTCGGGGTATTGCTGACTTTTCGCGAGTGGTACCTCATCGAGTTTAATCGCCCTGTTAGGTTTCATCCCAATCATGGCAGTCTTGGTATTGTTGAGATTTTTTACGATAGTATACAGGTGCTTGACCCAAATGGTACTAGGCTCCCCAGAGACCAACTCTTGCGCATCTTGGGGTTTAAAGAGCCTTTCAGCAAGTACCTTATTATAGGATTCGACAAATGTTGTAAAGTTGTGATGATATTTGGTGTTGGCCCGTTTAATCTCCACCCCCTTGTCCTCTAACAATTTTGTCGCATTTGACCTGAATTCAGAACCATTGTCACACTGGAAGGTTTTAGGGTATCGAAGAGGTCCCGCCTTGTAGATTTCCTTCAACATGTCCGCGACCTCGCTGGCTTTTTTGGTACGCAGAGGTCTCGCTACCTTGTACCTCGAAGCCACGTCGACCCCTGTCAATATGTACTTGTAGATGCTACCATACAGCTTGTCGTGGGGCATATACAGTAGATCAAACTGGTGCATTTCGTTGGTTGTTGTAATGGTGAAATGGGGATAATCAATACGCTTTGGGCCCCGAATATTTCGTAGCCAGAGCAGTTGACGAGACAACCAGTGAGTGACTAGCTTTTTGGATAGGCCAGCTTCCGAGGCGAGCAATTTGATGGCTTTACGTCCAGTCCAGAGATGTTCTGGCGTATAGTAAATTTGACTTAATTTTTCCGCCTCTTCCTCGGTAACGAGATGTGGTGATGTTTTTGACATATTTATTATATGTAAAAAAAAATGTTCTACAGATACTTATATGCTACAAAACCCAGAAGAGTTAGGGATCCAACGATAAAAGTGAGTTCCCCATCTTGTTGTTTTTTTGAAGGTGTGTAATAATCCGACAATTTTGGCACCTTATCGTTCGAGGCTATATAGTACTTGTACACATCATCCTCCAGCCCTCTTAGGCTCTTGCCGGCCTTTATTTGCAATTCCCTTTGTTTGTTGAACCAGTCGATTTTAGCCTGCCGGTCCTGTACCCATTGAGCCTGAGCGCTCTGTAGAGCCTCCATAGCTTCGTCATGTCTTTTCCGTTCCGCTTCGCCGTGTCCTGAGAGTTTAGAAAACAAGACGTTGGTCCCACTGAACGCGAGTGCGTTGATTAGAACTCCCCCTGCCATGATTGCCAAGGTTGCCATTTATTCAATACTCCACAGAATGGAATCTACCATCCATGATATTCAACTGCGCGTCCATCAGCAGATATACAAAGCACCGTATATCCCCAGTTCCGTCGGATTTCTTGGTCATGTGCAACGTGACACCGTCACTAAGCCGTTGAAGAGGCCTCCCAGACCCATGTAGGCTGTGGTCCGGGCTTGATCGAAAGTCGATAAACAGGGCGTAGCGCTCATTGAAGAACTGGCCTATGGTTACTTCTAAATCATGACTCCCGAAGAGGTTTACAACCCCCTCAAAATGATCCTTACCGAGCATGGCATGTGAGTAGAGCTCATTAGGCTCCCCCTCCACAGTGATTGAGATCTTCTCAATTTTGGGGTTGTAGAACACCTCGCTGACGCCTGGATAAGCCCTCACTTTTGAGGGGTCTATGAAGAGTAGCAAAACACCTTTGAGACTTTTTGCAGGGGTATCGATCTGAAGGTTATAACTGCTATCCGCTTTTTTCATGGTAACCACCTTACTCCTGAGTATCCGTTCATAAGGTAGCGCGAGACGACTATAACGTGACATCATAGCACTCGCGAGACCCTCGTGATTGACCTTGTCAAACTCTAGGGAAATATTGGTTATCTTGTAGGTAGCATCCGCTGCCTTGGCTGCGGTGGACCCCGAGGCTGCCGTACCTCCATCTTTGATCACGTCGCCGTACGACGCGAAATGTAGAACGAACTGCAGCCTGTCATACAGCCCGGACTGATAGTACGGCAAGTAGTTAGTTCAAACATTTTACCAAGGGGTATACAAAATGTATTCCCATACGCTGCAACAATGGCTTTTTCTTCATCTGTGCCAACGTGGTCAGTAGCCTTTACCTGTAGTGCGCGAATTGTACCTTCATTAGGGTTGATACCCTCTAAAATCAGGGTATTATTTGAATTTCATTGCCGTTTAGGGTGATACGTAGGTCTCGCACTAGACTTTTCCCTATGTTGCTGGCTAGGGTGCGTTTCGTGTTGGTCCCTGTAAGGACCAGGTCAAACAGTAGCTTGATACTCCCCGGAAATATGACATCATTCTGCCCTATGTTTGGCACGTCAACATAGAGGTCCTCATTCTGATTAATTGTGGAAGGTACGTGGCTTACCTTGACGCGCTGCCGCCTTCCTTTGATGGCCAGCATAGTTTTAACCTCTGTATAGGGGTCCAGCGTAGTTCCGAATTGACTCATTTATTTATGAGGGATTTTTTAAAAATAAAATGCCAATGAACCCAGTATTTACGCATGAGGATGATCTTGAGGATAAGGGTGGGACGGATGAACAACATGAAGATACTACGCAATCAACGCAAAAACTTCCATCAATACCAGGGTCTTCAACGTCAGAAGAACAACAGCATGGAGAGGATCATGGCGTTCCGGAAGAAAGCACGCTCCCGCCCTTGGAGAAACTTTTAAGATCAAAGGTTGATACGATCATCTTAGTAAGGATATGAGGCTGGGGAATCCCACGATGAAGCCTTACGATGATTTTAGGATGAAAGGGAATCGTCTTTTTTTCAAGGGCATAGATATTACAGAGGTTATTTACAAGGAAAAAAGTGCTGGATTTCGAAGTTCTGGATCCATAACTTCAAATTTGAAGGTAGACCTCGTGCGGGCTATGGGTTTTTTCGACTATACCACTACACCCAACAAAGGGGGTAAGTCCATGGTCCAGAGTCTCCTGAAAATGTTTAATCCTATAGAGAGGGAGGTTGAGAATGAAGGTGAAGATATTGACATGGATATCCTTGTCACGAACGCTGAGACTATCGTAGACGAGACGGAAAGCTTTATACAAGAATCTTTGTCCGGGGGGCCTGATGAAGAGATAACTGAACGTGAAAGAAATGGGCTTAACCTCGAACTTCAAACCATACGGGGTGGCTTGAAACAACTGAAGGGTAAGATGATTCTGTACGACAGCGAGATTAGCAAGGCGGAGGGCAAGTTGAAAGAACTTGAGAAGCAGAAGGCCGGGAAAGACGGAGGACAATGGGATGCCGACTAGCTTAATAGGGAAATAGGAAAGGTGAATAAAAAGATTGAAGAATTGAAGGGTAAAAAAGAGGCCGCGCAAGACGGAGAGAGGCTACTCACACGTAAAATTTACAGCCAGCTGAAGGCCATCAAGGAAACGTTGATGAAAATCGCTGGAGATGACACGTATTTGCTTGAAAAGCTTAAAATTTTGTTCAAAGAGCAGTGTCTGACTATAGCAAGTATCGTGTCGGCTGTTGGTCTACTGATAAGCACCATCGTACTCGCAGTTACAGGGAGAGGTGCCGCAACAGGCGCAGGAGGAAGTGCCGCAGCGGGTGCAGGAAAAGGATTTGTAGAGAAGCAGCTTGAAAGGCTTGGAAATTTCCTAAAATACTTGGCAGGTAAGGCAGGTATGGCATTACCTGGCATCATTGGCACGGTTGTTTCGTTCTTTTTGAGGGTAGCAGCAACAATTGTCGAATATGCAGCCAAGCACTTGTACATGGCAATCGCGGCTGCCGTTGGGTTTATTGTGGTATACGTTGGGAAAAGGAAAAAAGCCTAATGACCTATTTTTTAAGCCATATGTACGCAATGATAAGCCCTCTACCCCCGTTGTGATCAATGCGGCCTTGGTATCCTCGTGCCGTTGTGGGGGTCCCCTCTGTTCAGGTGTAGCATGTATAGGAGGTGTGGCATGTATAGGAGGTGTAGCATGTATAGGAGGTGTAGTATGCCTAGGGGGTATGGCCTGCTTGGGAGGTATAGTATGCTTAGGAGGTGCAGTATGTTTAGGGGGTGTAGTATGCTTAGGAAGTATAGTATGCTTAGGAGGTATAGTATGCCTAGGGGGTATAGTATGTCTAGGGGATGATTGGAAGCCCGCTCCGTAGGCTTCACACTATTCACGTCAACCTCGACTCCAACATTTACATTGGCGGGTGCAATCAGGATATTGTTGTTATAACCCTCAATTTTTCCAATCCGCAGGTTCATATTAGAAGGTAGCATGTACACGCTGGGCATCACGGCAAAATTAACCGGAGTTCGGGCATATTGGAGCATTTTTTGAAATTGACCTATATCTTGCCCTACATTTTCTTCGCGCTGCACCATGCTTTCAAAATTTTGCATCAAGATTTGCCTGACCGTATGGTTGTCCGCATCGGAACCGAGTAGGGATGCCTTGGCTCCCGCCTGTGACCCAAGCAACAAGACCACGTAGACGTGAATACTTTCGCTTAGCTTTGTCAGGCCTGCCGACGTCAGACCTTGACTTGTTGGTAGGATGAATTTTGTATAGTCACCATCAACTTGGGGCCACCATGAGCCGTTGGTGTGTGAGGCACCTATTGCCTTAAATTTGTACAGACTATTGGGGTTAGTATCGTACTCACGACACACCTGCGCGTATCCAGAGGTTGAATAGGGGTTTTTGTACTGGGAAAAACCATAGTTATAAGGCATGGGTACCTTCATTCTTGCCAGGATACGACGCATGTGATAGTATATATGAAATTTGAAGATTGAGTTGACAAGTGGTACGGAGCCCGTGATGTGCTTGGCGGAGATACCTAATGCAGTGCTTGCGCAATGTGTGGCAAAGTTAACCTGAATATTACAATACCCCAGGGCTTTTCTCCGCCCAAGCCATCCTGATAGGATCATTCAGCAAATTTGTTGGGATCCTGATGGGGTATTTGGTAAACTCGGGGAATGCCACATAAATATGTGATTCCGTAGAAACGTACAGGTCCTGGTGTTCTAGGTTTGTTACATCAAGGGACCATTCCCCCCTGTTGGACTTGTACCTTGCCTTGGGGTTGTATGAGTAGATATTCATTCCTTTCTTGTTAGAAGAAAAGGATGAAACAACTCTATATCACTGATATTGCGAAACCTACACTGTTTGAGGACTACCTAGGGCAGGACACGAGAATTGCCTTGAAATCCATAAGTATCAGGCCCGTGTGGCTGAACCTTTATAATGACAATGAATTTGTCATTCGTGGGACGGGGCCTGATCAAACAGTGACTAGAATTGAAATTATGAACGGCCTGTATAGGATCGAGGATTTAGCGACTATCGTCAATAGTCAGGCAGGGGACAAGATTAAGCTGTTTGTCCTAAAAAATGGACTCTGCAGGCTCCGTGTCAGTGATGGGTACACGGTTGTGATTCATCGGCAGCTCCAGGAGCTCCTAGGTCTACCATACGATCCTGCCGTAACATTATATCAGGCTGGCGACCATGATGCATACTACAATACCGACGTTTATATTAGACTACGACTTATTTGTCCCCAGTTGGATGAAGACGACTGCCTGCTAGATGGTAAAAAGTCTAAAATTATTGCTTTGCTTCCAACCAAGGAATTAAACGACTGGGGGGACATGCTTACATGGAGATTTGATACACCAATTTACATGCCTTTAAAGGGGTCCACAGATCGCCTCGAGTTTATGCTGACAGACGAATTTCATCACGACAAAAACGTTTCGTTTACTGGGATTACAATGCATTTGCTCATAGAATAAATGGCTGATAAAACAAATCTGTACCCAATTTTACCAAGTGCGCCGCCTGTGGAAAGAGCGGACATGCAGGATAAAAGTCAAAAATTAAGACTTAACAAGATTGACGACATTGAAAAGTATCTGCGAAGTGAGATTAAAGAGCGGGACAGGCTCGCAAAAAAGTTCAAAATGCACGGGACCTGGGTACGATACTGTGATCATGGATTGCTGGGTATTACTATAGTAACGTCGGGGGTTGGGATTGGTGCCTTGGCCTCAGGTCTTGGTGTTCCGGTCTGTATTGCCATGGGTGGGATTACGATTGCCGTAGGAGTTGGACAGGCAGGTCTACGGAACGCTGGAAAAAGGCTTGGCGTGAAATCCAAAAAACATGAGAGTATTAGGCTACTCAGGGAAACAAAGCTGAACTCCATTATTGATCTCATCTCAAAAGCAGTAGAAAATGGGATGATTAGTGACTACGAGTTTAGTATGATCCTGCAAGAGAAGCAGAAATATATGCTATTGAAGGAACAGATGAGGTAGCGGTTCAAACGTATTGTCGACGCCATCAATGAACGAGAGCGTACTCGGCTAGTTGCGAAAGGTCAGGAGGAAGGCAGAAACGACGTTTAAAAAAACTTCAGTCTGTAGAGTATGTCAGCGGTATCTAGATTCTCCACCTGTTTATAAGCCTTAGTTTTGTATATTTTGTAGGCCCTACAAGGCCTACAAAATATATGGGTTTTCTAATCATCACTTAGCAGCCATTCAACTTTAAAGTCTTTGTACCTACATTCCACAACTTGCACCTGTGGGTAGTAGTTTTTACCCTGCATATACACGGATGATAGTGCTAGGATGGCACTGACTTGGCAGGGTACATCATAGGGCACTCCCATACCATGAAATTTAGTTGTTATCGCGTCCTTACATTGTTCCATTTATCTTATAGCCATCATAGGCTATGAGATAACCTGAGGATATGATAGCTATTCTAAGGCATCAATACGATCCTCCAAATCCTTAATTGCTTGCTCATTCTCCCTTTCCTTTGACGATTCTTGTACCAAGGCCAACGCCATTAGTGGGAGAGACAGAAAACCAGTTATAAAGATCATGACTACTACATTTTCAAATACTTCAAATTTTAATTGAGTGTTGCACATTTACTATAGTATTTTGATTTTATCTTACAACAGGGCTGTAAGATAATCTTGGTTTCAAACCAATGCCAGGAATTCCTTTTGCGTCAGGTCACCCCCAAATCTTCCGAGGAGTCTCCAGTCCGGGGCAGGCCTTCCCCTGTAGCGTCTTTTCAATAACCACAGCGACATTTCGTACGCACTATCATACACCTCTCGCTCCTCCACGTAAGCCAAGCGGCACGCATTTCCACAAAAATAGCCCTCGTACACGTACTCACCACCATCGCCCATATGAGCAGTTAGATTTTCCTTCACATGAAAAAGCCGGATTTCATCATATGTTTTATACTCACTTGTGGAGGGTTGTATCTCATGGGGCACCTGACGCCTATTTTATCGCACAGTTCTACAGAGCACCAGTAACAGAGTACCATTTTATTATAACCATTCCAACAAGGTCCGAAGATTGCTGAGTAAGTTGGGAATTACTCCCACAATTTTGAGATCTCTTGCTTCTCATCGTCCGCCATACACCAATCCCAATATCGATCCGGATGCCAGGCTACTGGGGCTAGCTCCTCCTTAATCCTAGCCTTGCCCGCTTTCCTCCGGTGGTAGGCCTCGAGTACTTTAGGCCTAGTGCTCATGCTACTATACATGTCCCGGGTGACAAACGAGTCTGGAATATATTTAAGCATCAAGGGATACTTTTCAACAGCCTTGTTGCACATGTCCTGCGTCTTGAACCGGTCCGGCACATGCCAGAGTATGCGGGGATTCTCTTCAACAACTTTATTGCATATGTCCTGCGTTCTTAATTGATCAGGGACATACTCAAACAGGTGGGGATCATCCTCGATGACCTTGTTGCACATTTCCTGAGTTTTGAACTGGTTGGGGACATACTCAAACATCTCGAAATCCTCTTCAACAGCCTTGTTGCACATATCCTGAGTTTTGAATTGCTCCTCCACTAAAGTTACCAAATCAGCCTTACGTATTCTACTAAAACCCGTAAGTCCACGACTTTTCGCGATCTCTCGTAATTCTTTTACTGTGCGCGTGTTCATTATTTTATTGTATGAGTTGATTATCAGTAAATTACAATGGTGGTCAAAACTAGCGCAGTTGATGTGCTCAGGATTAAATGAATGAACGCTACTGCGCATGCGTTGATTTTTGATGATTATTAGCGGATGTGTGTGTGCGGGGAGGGGAATTTACCTTGATTTGCGCTAGAAATTTTTTTACTCATTTTAGTATGATTTTGATATACATCAATAAACATAGCATGATGGGGATTTACCTTGATGTGCATGAATAAACACAGCATGATAAGGACTTACTCCTCTAGGTATTGGATGAGCAGGGATTTATTGGGTTTGACTGTGGGTATGCGCGTGTGTGCGCCTAAGAACTTATGAGGGACTTTACCTTGATATACATGACTAAACATGGCATTATAGGGACTTGTGTTGGATGATCGGGGATTTGTTGTGTTTGACTGTGGCGTGTGCGCGGGATGTGCGCCTAAGAACTTATGAAGACGTGCGTGCGCGTGTGCGGGTAGGGCTAGTCGCGCCAGAACATACAATACTATATCTCTAAAAGCTCTTGGGACGAGGAATGATTCATTATTTCACTTCCGTGGTATTTCTTTGGATGGCGAGAAATGCAACGAAATACCAGGGGATTAGATCAAAAACTCCGTCGCTTTTTAGTTCAAGTTCTCTTGAGAGCGATAAGGGAAGGCGACGAGATCATCGCCCTCAGTGTCAACCAGGCTAGGCATTCTGAGGTTTAGCTTGGGGTTTGAACTTCTAACCAGCACTTTCTTTTTCATGTTGTGGTCCTGCAATAACATCTTTGGACGATTTTGATGAGCTTTGTTTCTCTATAGTGGTTTTATTTTGACGAGATTGTTTTGGCTTGATTTCTATCAATTTTTTTACTTTTATTAATACATCTTCGTTCTTGCGGCAGTATAATTTGTCAGAATATTAAACAGTGTTAATTCGTGGATCAATCGCTCTTTTCCCCAGAAAATTATCGACAATAGCGACGAATCACAAAATTGAGAGAACTAAATTTTCTTCTCTCGTTCCAAGGAAAGTCCTACGCCTGCTATGCTATGCTGACGAGCCGACTCCATAATTGAAGTTACACTTTTTAATATTATAAGAAGGATTTAATAAGAAGCACAAACTTTGGATTTTGCTGAAAAATAAGAACAAAATAAGAACAACTTAAGGCTGAAATCAATGTCTTCCAAACTACCGAGACTGGATTTTGCCATAAAATAAGAACAAACAGATACACTAAATTTTATGATGTAAACACATTAATTTTGAAGAAAATTGAGAAACAAAACGAGGCTAAAATTTGGAGTTGTGTTCCGACTATTAGAACAAAATAAGAACAAATTAAGTTGATAAAAGGCTCGAAAAATAAAAACATTTTACTGGTTCTTTATTATTACTAAAACCGTTTACCAAGGATAGCCTCTTCAGTTCCTATTGGTACTGCTATTAATGAAGGTCTTGCGAAGTACCCACTTTAACATTACATACCTTAATGGAATATAATTTTGCAATTTTTTGCGCTTTTCGCGAAATGCTTTAATTTCCAGTCGGCAGTCACCATCAAATATACAAAAAGGAAAATTTGCTACATTCAATTAACACTTGGAATAAAAGTCTTTGGTTGGTGGCGAGGGAACCGAATAGCGAGTGCGGTGATTACAACGCCGTCCTTATATCAAAAAGAGAGAAAAGAGCCCTGGGATCGAGGTTGCGGTGATTACAAACTGAACATATGAGACACAACTTAAACATTTGCATTGACATTGCTTTAATAGACAAGTCACATAAATTTAATATTTTTTTATTATAAAATCAAATTTATTACTGTAAAATTTAAAATGGCTCACAACTACATTTAACTCAAATCATGATAGTTAGTTAGGCACACTTCATTCGGTTAGATCACCGGTCGCATCTTTAACGCCGCATTCTTCTTCTTGCTCTCTGGGTTGGGCTAGAAGGATTGTTCCCAGATCCAATCGCAAAACCACCTGCCGATGGCGTATTAAAACCTTGCTGGCCGAACGAACCTGCTTGCGGTGTTCCGAAGGAAGGTTGTTGTGGCGTTCCGAAGTTTGGCGTAGATGGAACATTGAAATTTGGTGTTGCTGGATTAGACATACCAAATTGTTTAACGGGAGCTGGAGCCATCGGTTGGACACCAAATGAATTTGTAGACGGAGCAGCTGAACGAAATTTAAGATAAATTGTCAAATTTATAAGATTTCTAATCTACAAAAAACAGACGCCTTAAAGCACAAACCCTAAATAGGGGTAAAAAGCTTTAATTCAGAGTAATTTGTGTAAGAAAGAGCTCAAGTGTAAAAACCAAATTTAGAGCGTCGTTCTATCTTTAGAGGATTGTAAAAACTGATGCGAATAAAAAACAACATTCTACAAAGATGTCACGTTACACTAACAGCTAATCGCGAGACCACGTGATATTTTCGTCTCCAGGACGCGAACAAAGTAGAAAAATTATAAGATATCAAACACTAATTTTATTCAAGAATATACTCGGTAAATTAATAACAGGGCGCAATTACATGAATGAAACACCTACCTCCGAAATTTATAGAAGGTTGTTTCAAAGAAGCAGAGAAGTCAAAACCAGATGATGATGGTCGTTGCTCTCCAAAATGGTTAGAAGCAGCTGTGTTACTTCCAAATGGCGTTGGATTATTGTTATTACCGAACACAGACGTACTTGAGTTTCCCGCTGCTCCAAACGCATTTCCGTTTTGTTGACCGAAAACTGAATTCTGGTTTGCAGATGATCCAAACTGAAAACCGTTTGTTTGTGGCTGTTGCCCGAAGGCGGATGAAGTATTACTGTTACCAAACACATTTGCGGTTGAAGAAGCACCGAATGCATTTTTTGTTGAGGATCCAAACATGCTTGAAGAGTTAGTGGTATTGGCCGGTGCTCCAAAAATGGTGTTGTTGGTGGTATTAGCCGGTGCTCCAAAAATATTGGAGGAGTTAGTGGCATTTGGTGGTGCTCCAAAAATGTTGGAGGAATTGTTAGTATTCAAATACTAATTTTGATTGAGTGTTGCACATTTATTATAGTACTAGTCGATAAGGCCCGTGGAAAAATCCACTAAGGCAAAAGGCCAATGAAAAGTAGGTTGCTTTAGGTGTTTTGCTGACGTCAGTAGTGCATATACAAAAAAAAATGTTCTTAAAATCTCATTAAATCCTCCACACAAATTTTACACAAAATAAAAAAGAACAGCTTGCAAGGTGTAAAATCTAGTTGATAAAAAGTTACAACAACGACACTCACACCATCGACACTCACAACACCAATACTCACAAAACCGACAGTAAGAACACCGACAGTTACAACACCGACAGTCACAACACGGATAATAACAATCTCAGAAATAACGCATCTCAAATATCTTATAAGTGATTATGTTGAAAACCCTCAGTATTTTATTCTGAAATATCAAAAAGGAGGCCTGCAAGAGTTAGCACAAATCAACAAATATAAGTTATTTTATACATTTTAAATATTGTCTTTCCCTTAAAAGCTTATACAAATATATGAAAAAGCCATAGTTTAGAAAACATCAAATTTAAATCCAGAAAAATCTCCCACAAAAATTTACACAAAATGTAAAAATCAACCAGTTAAGGACACAAAAATTTTCCTTTTTAGTTCCGTACTGCCCTTTACCAACAATTTTAAACCTAAATGTCAAAAAATCAATGAGCAAAGAATAAACTTGAATCAACAAAGATCATTATGTTGGAAACATTGTATACGGTTCGTAAACAAAACTTTACAAAAAATGTAAAACAGATCGGTTTTTGAGAAACACATCTAAATCAACAAAAATAAGTTCATTCAGCATGTCGTATATTGCCATTACCCATTAATCTTCCACAAAAAGGTTATGAAACACATCAAAATTTAAAAAAATCAGTGATTTCAGTGCATACAGTCCTCGCGTTTAGATTACAAAATATAAAAAACAAAAACAGTTTCAGTCAGAACATTAAGTATACAATTTTTTTTATCATCAGCAAACATTTATCCCTACAAAATTTTGTAAAATTCTCAAGAAAAACAAAAACGTGAAACCATGGAATTTTCTTCCAGCAAAAATTACATCACATACAGTTAGTTCTCCCAAACAATAGTTTATAATACGAAATATAAAGACAAAGTTGTTTATATAGTCTGAAGATGTACTTAGTGTACGAAAAGCTTAACAAATAAATACTTTTTAACTTTCAAACTCGTTTTATTTTTTCTTAATTAGCAAAATATGGCTGTTATTTTTAACGATAAAGACATCAGCTTTACAACAGCTTACAGTGAAGTCTGATTCTACAAGGATTTGTTCTTTCAGTATATTGCATGTGGTCTATTTCCACAAAAGTTTACACAAAATTTCAAAAAACAGCATTTTGCAACACGAACAATATGAACTGACAACCATACCATCCTCTCATAAATTTTTTTAACCCAAAGTCATAAACCCACGTATATAAATTTCCAATCAAATGTCAAAAACCCCTGTAAAAAAACCTGGCATTTAACATGTAGGCTGAGGATGAGGTAACAAAACAATAAAAAATAACTTAACACACACACTTTAAATTCTATAAAACTCGTTCCACTTGTCATATTGTGGTCCCCTTGTAAAGTTTACAGGAAATGTGAAAAAATTATTCTCTATGGGCATAAAAATGTGTCACAGTATCCTAAAAGTTCAAGAAAGATTTTGTAGCTAGCTTGTTACATGATAATTCGTGTTCAAAAAAGAAGAGAAGTTTGACTACTAAGGTAGCTATAAATACCTAAAAAAAGAGGAATAACAACAAAACTCATAGATTAGTAGTTAGAGCTAGCTATGGGATGGAGCCTTGAAGCTAACATTAGCTAGCTAGCTAACAAAACAGTACCTAAGACACCCAGTTAAATATACTTAAGCTGGGGAGAAGTAAAACATATATAAAGGAAAACAATAGCAATGTAAAAATTATGACATTTGCAGTTAGTTCAACAAACCAAAACTTTCTATTTCGCTGGCACATTTGTTTGGTAGCCAGCTAACAGCTTTATGCAGCATTTTGAATTTTAGGACAAATACATTAGTTACGCACCAGGGGATACATTAATTATGCAAAAAAAAGCAAACAAATTCTAGCTTTTTTATAAAAAACGCGGTAAAACATAAAGCTTAAAGAATTTGAAGCTTTTAAGTGACTTTTTCCTGGCAAATGCGAGTCTGCCTGACACGTAACTCTAGCGACATAAAAACTTAACGTCTAAAAATATCAAAGTTCTTACTATATGTGAATCCAAATCGACTTTAAACCCAAGCTTTTATTTTCTACTTCTAACTTTTTTTTACTACTTCTAGCTGCACTCTTCACTTTAAAAGCAACTTCTCGTGGCTTCTAACTTTACTTTTGTACTTCTACTTCTCCACTTTGACTTTTCTTGCTTTTAATATCTGCACTTTTTTGTGACTAAGGGATCGTCGAAAATAAGACATTTTTTAACCGCTTCTTCAGTTCGCCTTTTGTGTCGAGAACTTTGTCGAGAATTTTTTATGTTTGTTTGTTTTTACGCTAACGGAACTTTTTATTCGAATGCCGTTCCGTTCGAAAGTATGTATTTCAGCGAATCATACTGCTTATTTTCTATCACGTGGTTTCTAACGGTTGTGAGACAAATGTAAACAAAACAAAAAAACTCGAAAAACTCGCGCATTCGGGTGGTAAAAAATATCGTGTTTGCAAAAGTGACAGACAGACACACGGAACTGGCTTATTATTATAAGAGATTTTGATTTTATCTTACAACAGGGCTGTAAGATAATCTTGGTTTCAAACCAATGCCAGGAATTCCTTTTGCGTCAGGTCACCCCCAAATCTTCCGAGGAGTCTCCAGTCCGGGGCAGGCCTTCCCCTGTAGCGTCTTTTCAATAACCACAGCGACATTTCGTACGCACTATCATACACCTTTCGCTCCTCCACGTAAGCCAAGCAGCACGCATTTCCACAAAAATAGCCCTCGTACACGTACTCACCACCATCGCCCATATGAGCAGTTAGATTTTCCTTCACATGAAAAAGCCGGATTTCATCATATGTTTTGTACTCACTTGTGGAGGGTTGTATCTCATGGGGCACCTGACGCCTATTTTATCGCACAGTTCTACAGAGCACCAGTAACAGAGTACCATTTTATTATAACCATTCCAACAAGGTCCGAAGATTGCTGAGTAAGTTGGGAATTACTCCCACAATTTTGAGATCTCTTGCTTCTCATCGTCCGCCATACACCAATCCCAATATCGGTCCGAATGCCAGGCTACTGGGGCTAGCTCCTCCTTAATCCTAGCCTTGCCCGCTTTCCTCCGGTGGTAGGCCTCGAGTACTTTAGGCCTAGTGCTCATGCTACTATACATGTCCCGGGTGACAAACCAGTCTGGAATATATTTAAGCATCAAGGGATACTTTTCAACAGCCTTGTTGCACATGTCCTGCGTCTTGAAACGGTCAGGCACATCCTTGATTATAAGGGGATTATCCTCAACAGCCCAGTTGCACATATCCTGAGTTCTAAAACGATCTGGTATATGCAGGAAAACTAAACAACATGGAAAAATATTGAAGGCCTTGTTGCATATGTCCTGCGTCTTGAAACGGTCCGGTACATACCCGAGCATCAGGGGCATCTTTTCAACGGCTTTGTTGCACATGTCCTGCGTCTTAAAACGGTCCGGCACGTGCCTGAGCAACCAGGCATGCTCCCCGACAGCTTTGTTGCACATGTCCTGCGTCTTGAAACGGTCAGGCACATCCTCAATCCATTTAGGATCTCCTTAAACCATCATGTTGCACATGTCCTGAGTTTTGAACTGGTCCGGCACATCCTCGAACAGATGAGGTATCTTTTCAACAGCCCACGTTCATTCAGAATGGGAAATTCAGAATGCGCGTGCGCAAAATTCGCGAAATATTTTGTAATTTTTTCAAGATGGTAGACGTCCTCGCATGCCTGACAAACATTGTTTTACAAATTGGATGCTCTACTGATTTTGAACAAAAGCTGACTTTCATGACTACAAAGCGTTTGTTTTAATTTTATAATGTTTGATAACATGTTGGCGAAGTCAAAAAATTTGTTGGTGGCTATGGCAAAAAGCAAGAAAACGAAAGAAGAACATCTCATTGTCAAGAACGTATTTTTTTCAGACAGGGGCAAAAGGAGCATATAAAAATGCCTGAAACTAACATTCTAAAGTTTTCCAAGCCTATTCATAGTTATTTTTATTAATTTCAAACATTATATTACCAGAAAAAATCAACGTCCTGGTGCTTACATTTTTTTGCTCTGAAAAATTTGCCTTCAAAGTCGAGATATTTTGGTGACCTGTAGCTAGCTATAAATGGCATTTGAATGATGATGTTATGAGTAGTATAATGAATTGTAAGTAGAATTTTGTTATTACTACCTAACACAGGTTACTGATATGAATGTTTTTTCTTAGTAAACTATATTTTGTGTTTTTTTCAGCTGGTAGAGCTGTTCTGCCCAGATAATAAACACTGCCCTGATTATGTACGGCCGGTTAAAAACAGGACAGAAAATACATAATCAGGACAAAATAATCAGGATAGGCCGGCTAATTATGTACAACAGTTAAAAAATATTATTTGGCACTTATAAAAGGAACATAATCAGGGCAGGCCGGTTTATGTACCACAGTCTAATATCATTTGTTACTTAAAAAACAAAAATAATCGGGGCGGCCGACTTGTATGACAGTCTAATATTACTTAAAACGTATAGAACGAACATATCGGGGCAGGCTCACTTATGTTTTTATATTATTTCTCACTTATGGAACAAATATAATCGGGGCCGACCGCTTTTATATCATTCGTCATCACTTCTGACAAGCAAATAGCCCTGGTGGCAAAGTTGTTGTTGTTCTCAAATGAAACGAAATTTCGTGGCAAATACTAAATTTTGGGATTCGCAAGTTTAATAACTTTTCACCAAACTTAATTCCCGCAAAAAGAATAATTTAGGTTCCGTGAAATTTAGTTACTTCAAAGTATATTATGTTGAAATACTTTTGTCAGAGAGTTTTGTGTAAAAATATGTTAGGATTGAACAGTGAATTTTACAAATGCATACACCTTTTTGTATAAGAAAACCCTTTTTTGACTTAAGCCTAAATGTTCTTAGCAAGGTGACTGAATATAGGCTGAAATTTTCTTAATCCTTTTGTTATTTTTAGGATAAGGCCTTGTTAGGATGTTTATTTGATTGGAAAACTATTTCTTATAAAAATAAATGTGTATATACTCTATACTGTATATACTAAAAAATAGCGAAATAATGAGGATTTACATTCGCGAATAAGTGATTAAATATATTTCGCTTAAAATAACTTAATTTTAATTTTATATTTGCTCCTATACAATTTATATGCACGTCTTTTTACCTGCACAAGCTTAAAATTCCAGTCATTATGAAATGTCTATGAAATACATTAAAGAAAATCCAAGGCAAAAAATTTATTTCAAAAATTTATCCTGTTAAGGTAATGTAAATATTAAAAATCCACTGTCATATTTTTTTTAGTTTCCATGTGGCGTCAACAACCTGTTAAAGTGTTTATGGATTACTCCTTGTATGGTTTCAGTCGTTTGGGATACTTTTTTTTGCAAACACAACTATGCACATTATATGGTTCTTATTGGAAGACTTATTTAAAGAATTATATATGTTAATGTATATACAGTTTTTATTTTTATGTTTGCTAAATGAAATACACAAATTATATTGTAACTTAGATTATTTTATCTTTGTTTGAGACTTTTCTTCGTGAGTTCTAAGGGGCATGTTCATTTGGGAAATATTTCCTCAGGAACCGGGTAAATGTTTCAGCATGATATCAAGTCAAGATCTCGGGTTGTTAACAAACTCTTAACAAAATTTAGTTGCGTTCATATGAGAAAAAACATTTACCCGCCTACCAAGATCTCGGGTGCGCATGATCGAGATCTTGGTAAGCGGGTAATGCATTTTCCCAAAAAACAGAAGTTTCCTTGGCAGGCGAGATAAATTTATGTCGATTGGGCATAATTTTTAAAAATAAACAATAGATTCTTATCATAATAAACAATAGAAACTTATCACATGGTATTTTCTCACCCGAGGAAAAGTTTTCTCGCCCATGCCATATGAACAGAAAGTAAAAATTATATCATGCTGAAATATTTCCCCGCTATCCGAGGAAATATTTGATATGAACAGCCCCTAAATATGACATTTTGCACTTAACAGCAAAAGCGTGGCAGTAATTATTGTTCAAAGCATTCATAAGGCTTTATTTGGTTTATTTTTTCACAGTTTAATTAACAGCCAGCTAGCTAAATATAAAACCGAAACTGCCACTTAGGCTCTTGGAGTGCTCTTAAAACATGCTATTATTTCATCCAAATTTAAGACTTGTATTCTTTGGCCAAAAATTAACCCATGTGCTATTAAATTGAAGATAATGCAATTGTGTGGCCACCTATATCAATCTGCTATATCTTAAGGTTTTGCTGCATTTTTTTCCCTGTCCTAGCATTTATGGCTAGCTACCCAAATGGCCTGCTACACTGTATCTACCACACTTTCATACTTAGATTTTGCAAATCAGAGTGAAAATCAAAAGAACTGTTAAATGTAATAATGAGATTAATTTAACCTTTTTGATTATCTAAGACTTATAGAACCTTTTGCATGTCGATCTGTCGGCCATGTTTGTTGATATTCAAGGAGGCTAGCTAGCCAAACACCCTTACCGTGGAAAATGCTTAAAAACTTTTAGTAAAAAAATGTAAGCAAAATAAGGTTTTTTGCAGCGGAAAGACAAATCCCGTAGCTTTTCAAAATATATATACTTTACTGGGTAAAAAACTTTAGTTCTCTCTCAAATTTTGGTAGAATATAGGAATTCTGCAAATTTGTCGGATAAAAAAACCCTTTCATTTACGTTGCCACAACAAAAGCAAACCCGTCGTTTTCAGTGTTTATACGGAGCCTTGGCCACACTTATTATAATAAAATACAAAGTAAACAATATTTTAGCACCATGCCTTGTAATTTAGCATGTTAAGTCAGGTATGTCGAGATTATGACGTCATCATCGCCACGGAATTTTTGCGTTTTGAGATTTCAAAAGTTAGCGCATGCGCAGACTGAATTTCCCGTGTACAGGCGGAACTGAATGACCGTGAGCCTTGTTGAACATGTCTCGCGTCTTGAACCGGTCCGGCACATGCCAGAGTATGCGGGGATTCTCTTCAACAACTTTATTGCATATGTCCTGCGTTCTTAATTGATCAGGGACATACTCAAACAGGTGGGGATCATCCTCGATGACCTTGTTGCACATTTCCTGAGTTTTGAACTGGTTGGGGACATACTCAAACATCTCGAAATCCTCTTCAACAGCCTTGTTGCACATATCCTGAGTTTTGAATTGCTCCTCCACTAAAGTTACCAAATCAGCCTTACGTATTCTACTAAAACCCGTAAGTCCACGACTTTTTGCGATCTCTTGTAATTCTTTTACTGTGCGCGTGTTCATTATTTTATTGTATGAGTTGATTATCAGTAAATTACAATGGTGGTCAAAACTAGCGCAGTTGATGTGCTCAGGATTAAATGAATGAACGCTACTGCGCATGCGTTGATTTTTGATGATTATTAGCGGATGTGTGTGTGCGGGGAGGGGAATTTACCTTGATATGCGCTAGAAATTTTTTTACTCATTTTAGTATGATTTTGATATACATCAATAAACATAGCATGATGGGGATTTACCTTGATGTGCATGAATAAACACAGCATGATAAGGACTTACCCCTCTAGGTATTGAATGAGCAGGGATTTATTGGGTTTGACTGTGGGTATGCGCGTGTGTGCGCCTAAGAACTTATGAGGGACTTTACCTTGATATACATGACTAAACATGGCATTATAGGGACTTGTGTTGGATGATCGGGGATTTGTTGTGTTTGACTGTGGCGTGTGCGCGGGATGTGCGCCTAAGAACTTATGAAGACGTGCGTGCGCGTGTGCGGGTAGGGCTAGTCGCGCCAGAACATACAATACTATATCTCTAAAAGCTCTTGGGACGAGGAATGATTCATTATTTCACTTCCGTGGTATTTCTTTGGATGGCGAGAAATGCAACGAAATACCAGGGGATTAGATCAAAAACTCCGTCGCTTTTTAGTTCAAGTTCTCTTGAGAGCGATAAGGGAAGGCGACGAGATCATCGCCCTCAGTGTCAACCAGGCTAGGCATTCTGAGGTTTAGCTTGGGGTTTGAACTTCTAACCAGCACTTTCTTTTTCATGTTGTGGTCCTGCAATAACATCTTTGGACGATTTTGATGAGCTTTGTTTCTCTATAGTGGTTTTATTTTGACGAGATTGTTTTGGCTTGATTTCTATCAATTTTTTACTTTTATTAATACATCTTCGTTCTTGCGGCAGTATAATTTGTCAGAATATTAAACAGTGTTAATTCGTGGATCAATCGCTCTTTTCCCCAGAAAATTATCGACAATAGCGACGAATCACAAAATTGAGAGAACTAAATTTTCTTCTCTCGTTCCAAGGAAAGTCCTACGCCTGCTATGCTATGCTGACGAGCCGACTCCATAATTGAAGTTACACTTTTTAATATTATAAGAAGGATTTAATAAGAAGCACAAACTTTGGATTTTGCTGAAAAATAAGAACAAAATAAGAACAACTTAAGGCTGAAATCAATGTCTTCCAAACTACCGAGACTGGATTTTGCCATAAAATAAGAACAAACAGATACACTAAATTTTATGATGTAAACACATTAATTTTGAAGAAAATTGAGAAACAAAACGAGGCTAAAATTTGGAGTTGTGTTCCGACTATTAGAACAAAATAAGAACAAATTAAGTTGATAAAAGGCTCGAAAAATAAAAACATTTTACTGGTTCTTTATTATTACTAAAACCGTTTACCAAGGATAGCCTCTTCAGTTCCTATTGGTACTGCTATTAATGAAGGTCTTGCGAAGTACCCACTTTAACATTACATACCTTAATGGAATATAATTTTGCAATTTTTTGCGCTTTTCGCGAAATGCTTTAATTTCCAGTCGGCAGTCACCATCAAATATACAAAAAGGAAAATTTGCTACATTCAATTAACACTTGGAATAAAAGTCTTTGGTTGGTGGCGAGGGAACCGAATAGCGAGTGCGGTGATTACAACGCCGTCCTTATATCAAAAAGAGAGAAAAGAGCCCTGGGATCGAGGTTGCGGTGATTACAAACTGAACATATGAGACACAACTTAAACATTTGCATTGACATTGCTTTAATAGACAAGTCACATAAATTTAATATTTTTTTATTATAAAATCAAATTTATTACTGTAAAATTTAAAATGGCTCACAACTACATTTAACTCAAATCATGATAGTTAGTTAGGCACACTTCATTCGGTTAGATCACCGGTCGCATCTTTAACGCCGCATTCTTCTTCTTGCTCTCTGGGTTGGGCGAGAAGGATTGTTCCCAGATCCAATCGCAAAACCACCTGCCGATGGCGTATTAAAACCTTGCTGGCCGAACGAACCTGCTTGCGGTGTTCCGAAGGAAGGTTGTTGTGGCGTTCCGAAGTTTGGCGTAGATGGAACATTGAAATTTGGTGTTGCTGGATTAGACATACCAAATTGTTTAACGGGAGCTGGAGCCATCGGTTGGACACCAAATGAATTTGTAGACGGAGCAGCTGAACGAAATTTAAGATAAATTGTCAAATTTATAAGATTTCTAATCTACAAAAAACAGACGCCTTAAAGCACAAACCCTAAATAGGGGTAAAAAGCTTTAATTCAGAGTAATTTGTGTAAGAAAGAGCTCAAGTGTAAAAACCAAATTTAGAGCGTCGTTCTATCTTTAGAGGATTGTAAAAACTGATGCGAATAAAAAACAACATTCTACAAAGATGTCACGTTACACTAACAGCTAATCGCGAGACCACGTGATATTTTCGTCTCCAGGACGCGAACAAAGTAGAAAAATTATAAGATATCAAACACTAATTTTATTCAAGAATATACTCGGTAAATTAATAACAGGGCGCAATTACATGAATGAAACACCTACCTCCGAAATTTATAGAAGGTTGTTTCAAAGAAGCAGAGAATGATGGTGATGATGATGATGGTCGTTGCTCTCCAAAATGGTTAGAAGCAGCTGTGTTACTTCCAAATGGCGTTGGATTATTGTTATTACCGAACACAGACGTACTTGAGTTTCCCGCTGCTCCAAACGCATTTCCGTTTTGTTGACCGAAAACTGAATTCTGGTTTGCAGATGATCCAAACTGAAAACCGTTTGTTTGTGGCTGTTGCCCGAAGGCGGATGAAGTATTACTGTTACCAAACACATTTGCGGTTGAAGAAGCACCGAATGCATTTTTTGTTGAGGATCCAAACATGCTTGAAGAGTTAGTGGTATTGGCCGGTGCTCCAAAAATGGTGTTGTTGGTGGTATTAGCCGGTGCTCCAAAAATATTGGAGGAGTTAGTGGCATTTGGTGGTGCTCCAAAAATGTTGGAGGAATTGTTAGTATTCAAATACTAATTTTGATTGAGTGTTGCACATTTATTATAGTACTAGTAGATTAGGCCCGTGGAAAAATCCACTTAGGCAGAAAAACAATTGAAAAGTTCTGTCATTTGAATTTTGATGACATCAGCAAATATTTCAGTATATTGAATATGCCTTTTACTAAAAAAAATGATCTGAAAATGCATAAAAAGAAAGTATATAAGTCATAATTTAACAAAAAAGTTCTTAAAATCTAACACAAAATATCAAATGTCAAATCGCATTAAATCCTCCCAACAAAACTTCAGACAAAATATGAAAAACAACGGCGTGCAAGGTGTAAAATCTAGTTAGTAGAAAGTTACAACATTGACAGTCACAACCCAGACAGTTACGACAACAATAATAATAATGTCAGAAATAACACATCTCAAATATGTATTACATCTTATTATGTGATTATGTTGAAAACCTTCAATATTTTAATCTGAAATGTCGAAAAGAAAGGCTTGCAACAGTAAGCACAGATCTATGAAATAAGTTCTTTATGCATTTTAAACATTGTCTTTTCCCTAAATGCTTATACAACAATACAACCTGAACAATATCAAAAAGCCAAACTTAAACAAACACAAAACACCAAAAAACAAAAAGTTAAACTTTGAAAAATCATTTATTCGGTTGCATACCATCCTCTCCCGCAAAAATATGCACAAAATGTAAAAATTAACCAGTTAACAAAACAATTTTTTTGTCTAATGATCCGTACTGACTTTACCAAACATTTTAAACTGAAATGTCGAAAAAGCAATCAGCAAGGAGTAAATTTCAAATCAACAAAAATCATTATTTTGAAAAATTGTATATATATATATGGTCCTTCCTCACAAAAGTTTACAATAAATGTAGAACACAAAGGTTTATGAGGAGCAAATCAAAATATGAACAAAAATCAGTTCAATTGGCATGTTCTATATTGTCTTCACCCATAAAATCTTCCACAAAATTGATATGAAACCCATCAAATTCAACTCAGAAAAAGCAGTCATTTAAGTGCATACAAAAATACAACTTGGAAAGTGTAGAATATCAAATTATTATTTTTAGTATATATACTTGCATATGGTCCTCCCTCACAACAGTTAAACAGTTTCAGTCTGAACATACAGTAATTTTTTATCATCACCAAATATTTATTCCCGTAATTACATTACTTACAGTTAGTTTAAAATTTAAAAAAAGTTTATAAAACAAAATATAAAAAAAATCAAACTTACACAACAGCTCACAGTCTAATTGTACAAAAGTTTGTTCTTTCAGTATTTTGCATGTGGTCTTTTTCCACAAAAGTTTACACAGCATTTAAAAAACAGCATTTTGCAACACAAACAATATAAACGTCAACCATACTATTCTCTGCTGAGAAATTTTAACCACAAATGTAAAAAACCCAGGTAAATTTCCCCAAAAATGTCAACAACCTTTGTAAAAATATCAACCACCACCCTTATAAAAATATATAACCTTGTAATTTACATGCAAGCTCACAGAAGTTTAACAGGATGTCAACAACAAAACAATAAAACTTACTCCAATTAACGCACACACTTTAGTTTTACAAAATCATTCCTCTTAAAGTAAAATTTGCAGAAAACGTGAGAAAAATTATTCCTCACACTACCCTAAAAGTTCAATAAGTCTTTGAAAGATTTTGTGGCTTGTTACATCATAATTCGTGCTCAAATAAGATCCCTAAGTTTGACTACTAAGGTGGATATAAAGAGCTAAAAGAGGAATAACATCAGTTAGCTAGCTAGGTTTAGATACGGAGCTTGAAGGTAACATTAGATAAGACAGATACCCAGTTAAATATAGTTAAACTGGGAAGACGCATATAGCCAGCTAGCTATTTATGCTTAGTAAAACACATATAAAGAGAAACAATAGCAATATAAAAATTATGACATTTGCAGTAAGTTCAACAAACCAAAAGTTTCGCTAGCACATTTGTTTGATAGCCAGTTAACAGCTTTATGTAGCATTTTGAATTTTAGGACAAATACATTAGTTACGCACCAGGGGAAACATTAATTATGCAAAAAAGTGTAAAAAAATATGCTAGATTTTTTATAAAAAACGCGGTAAAATATAAAATATAAAGAATTTGAAGCTTTTAAGTGACTTTTTCCTGGCAAATGCGAGTCTGCCTGACACGTAACTCTAGCGACATAAAAACATAACGTCTAAAAATATCTAAAAAGTTCTTACTATTTGTGAATCCAAATTTACTTTAAACCCAAGCTTTCATTTTCTACTTCTAACTTTTCTTTATATACTACTTCTAGCTCCACTCTTCATTTTCGAAGTAACTTCTTGTGGCTTCTAACTTTACTTTTGTACTCCTATGTTCACATAAAATATATATAAAAAAGAACAGAGTGTAAAACCAATTGGCAAATTTTTTAGGCTAATTAGTCAAATTAGAAATGCAAAAACAAAGTTTGAGTCATAATTCATGTTAAAACAACAACAATCAATTTAACAGTTCATTTTATGTCAATTTTTGCACTAAATTTGCAACACAAAATACAAATTCTAAATAATTCCTATGGTTTTCCTCAAAAGTTTAATCAAAATATAAAAGATGACAGGTGAACGACAAAATCAAAGTTTGCAGAATTTAATTATTTTGGTATATATATGTCTATTGATATATGCCCTTTATAACAATATTTCAATCCAAAATGTGAAAAAGAAAAACAGTTTGCAACAAAATCAGTTATTTTGATGATATTGCATACACTTTTTCTCCAAAAAAGTGTAAAAAAAGAATGGTTGTAGGAAATACTTCTGATTCAACAAAAATCAGTATTTGCATCATAAATATTACTACTCATTAAATATTACCCAAAATTTCAAAAAACTGCGATTTGGAACGCATCAAATTTATAAATAGAGAGGAATCAGTCATTTCGGTATGTTGTACAGAGTCCTGCCCGGTAAGAATTTATACAAAATATAAAAAAAAAACACAAGTTTTTTCGGTGTTGTACTCCCTCAAAAAAGTTGAAACTTTTCTTAATTAAGACAAAATGTCATAAACAAAAACATTTTAGTCAGAACATCTAGAACAACAAAAATCACTACACTTAAGGTACCAGAATTACATGTTAAATAAAAATCGTTTCGTCATATTGCATGTAACCGATGTATAGACCATTTTGAATGTTTACATTTTCCGCGGTAAGCCCTTTCGGCTTTAACAATTGTGTGGCAGGCAAAAAGATGGGGGCGCTAGGTGAAGTGAGGTCCTTTTTAGTCTGTTTCTTCGCACAAAGGTATCATTATGACTTTATATGAATATATGTCAGTCAGAAGTTACCCATCTACACTCGATAATAGTTTAAAGCCTCAAAAATATTTCCGTAGAAAGAAATGGGCTAAAAAATACCTTTCTTCAGCAAGCTTCCGCATCTTTCTGCCTGCCACGCAGTTGTTAGAGCCAGAAGGGCTTACCGCGGAAAATGTAAACATTCAAAAAGGTCTATATAAGTTTAGTTACACAAAATGTGAAAAATACATTATTTGCATACACAAAATGTGAAAAATACATTATTTGCTTAAAAACAGTCCTTAAACTCTTCTTAAATATTATGTAATACTTTTTTAAAAGTTGTTGTGGCTTGTTAATTTAAGCTTAAAATGTCAAGTGAAATAAGTTACAGTCACATTCTTAGCAAAGACCACTAAGATAACACTACGGTAGCTAGCTTACATGTAAAAAGCAACATAAAACTGAAGCTAACATAAGCTAGCTACAGCAGCTAATAGCTGGTCAGTTGAATATAAACTGGAGACTTAGCTAGGTATAAAGAACATGGCTACATATTTATAAAGTCCGAGCTAGCTAGCTATTAGGTTGTTGTTGGTGTGGTTGGTTTTATGATGCTAGCTAACAAACATGTCTCGCATCAATAATATCATCAAAACTGAAAAAAACATAAACAAACCTTACAGAAACCTTTCTATACTTCATTTATATACCATGCCCCTTTTAAAGATTTATTTTGAAGGAAAGAGTAGAAAATGCTTAAAAAGAACAGCCATCTTTTTTGCAAACACAATTTCCGTTACTTTGTGCTAGAACTTCATTTAACAAACCACACAAAACTCGCAACTTTTCACGACAAAGAAGACATATAATTTACGGCAACATCAAAGATTTTTTTCGGCAACATCAAAGGAAAATGACGATATCCACTTTGCAAAAGTGACAGACAGACAGACGGAACTGGCTTATTATTATAGAGACTAGTAGATCAGGCCCGTGGAAAAATCCACTTAGGCAGAAAAACAATTGAAAAGTTCTGTCATTTGAATTTTGATGACATCAGCAAATATTTCAGTATATTGAATATGCCTTTTACTAAAAAAAATGATCTGAAAATGCATAAAAAGAAAGTATATAAGTCATAATTTAACAAAAAAGTTCTTAAAATCTAACACAAAATATCAAATGTCAAATCGCATTAAATCCTCCCAACAAAACTTCAGACAAAATATGAAAAACAACGGCGTGCAAGGTGTAAAATCTAGTTAGTAGAGAGTTACAACATTGACAGTCACAACCCAGACAGTTACGACAACAATAATAATAATGTCAGAAATAACACATCTCAAATATGTATTACATCTTATTATGTGATTATGTTGAAAACCTTCAATATTTTAATCTGAAATGTCGAAAAGAAAGGCTTGCAACAGTAAGCACAGATCTATGAAATAAGTTCTTTATGCATTTTAAACATTGTCTTTTCCCTAAATGCTTATACAACAATACAACCTGAACAATATCAAAAAGCCAAACTTAAACAAACACAAAACACCAAAAAACAAAAAGTTAAACTTTGAAAAATCATTTATTCGGTTGCATACCATCCTCTCCCGCAAAAATATGCACAAAATGTAAAAATTAACCAGTTAACAAAACAATTTTTTTGTCTAATGATCCGTACTGACTTTACCAAACATTTTAAACTGAAATGTCGAAAAAGCAATCAGCAAGGAGTAAATTTCAAATCAACAAAAATCATTATTTTGAAAAATTGTATATATATATATGGTCCTTCCTCACAAAAGTTTACAATAAATGTAGAACACAAAGGTTTATGAGGAGCAAATCAAAATATGAACAAAAATCAGTTCAATTGGCATGTTCTATATTGTCTTCACCCATAAAATCTTCCACAAAATTGATATGAAACCCATCAAATTCAACTCAGAAAAAGCAGTCATTTAAGTGCATACAAAAATACAACTTGGAAAGTGTAGAATATCAAATTATTATTTTTAGTATATATACTTGCATATGGTCCTCCCTCACAACAGTTAAACAATTTCAGTCTGAACATACAGTAATTTTTTATCATCACCAAATATTTATTCCCGTAATTACATTACTTACAGTTAGTTTAAAATTTAAAAAAAGTTTATAAAACAAAATATAAAAAAATCAAACTTACACAACAGCTCACAGTCTAATTGTACAAAAGTTTGTTCTTTCAGTATTTTGCATGTGGTCTTTTTCCACAAAAGTTTACACAGCATTTAAAAAACAGCATTTTGCAACACAAACAATATAAACGTCAACCATACTATTCTCTGCTGAGAAATTTTAACCACAAATGTAAAAAACCCAGGTAAATTTCCCCAAAAATGTCAACAACCTTTTGTAAAAATATCAACCACCACCCTTATAAAAATATATAACCTTGTAATTTACATGCAAGCTCACAGAAGTTTAACAGGATGTCAACAACAAAACAATAAAACTTACTCCAATTAACGCACACACTTTAGTTTTACAAAATCATTCCTCTTAAAGTAAAATTTGCAGAAAACGTGAGAAAAATTATTCCTCACACTACCCTAAAAGTTCAATAAGTCTTTGAAAGATTTTGTGGCTTGTTACATCATAATTCGTGCTCAAATAAGATCCCTAAGTTTGACTACTAAGGTGGATATAAAGAGCTAAAAGAGGAATAACATCAGTTAGCTAGCTAGGTTTAGATACGGAGCTTGAAGGTAACATTAGATAAGACAGATACCCAGTTAAATATAGTTAAACTGGGAAGACGCATATAGCCAGCTAGCTATTTATGCTTAGTAAAACACATATAAAGAGAAACAATAGCAATATAAAAATTATGACATTTGCAGTAAGTTCAACAAACCAAAAGTTTCGCTAGCACATTTGTTTGATAGCCAGTTAACAGCTTTATGTAGCATTTTGAATTTTAGGACAAATACATTAGTTACGCACCAGGGGAAACATTAATTATGCAAAAAAGTGTAAAAAAATATGCTAGATTTTTTATAAAAAACGCGGTAAAATATAAAATATAAAGAATTTGAAGCTTTTAAGTGACTTTTTCCTGGCAAATGCGAGTCTGCCTGACACGTAACTCTAGCGACATAAAAACATAACGTCTAAAGATATCTAAAAAGTTCTTACTATTTGTGAATCCAAATTTACTTTAAACCCAAGCTTTCATTTTCTACTTCTAACTTTTCTTTATATACTACTTCTAGCTCCACTCTTCATTTTCGAAGTAACTTCTTGTGGCTTCTAACTTTACTTTTGTACTCCTATGTTCACATAAAATATATATAAAAAAGAACAGAGTGTAAAACCAATTGGCAAATTTTTTAGGCTAATTAGTCAAATTAGAAATGCAAAAACAAAGTTTGAGTCATAATTCATGTTAAAACAACAACAATCAATTTAACAGTTCATTTTATGTCAATTTTTGCACTAAATTTGCAACACAAAATACAAATTCTAAATAATTCCTATGGTTTTCCTCAAAAGTTTAATCAAAATATAAAAGATGACAGGTGAACGACAAAATCAAAGTTTGCAGAATTTAATTATTTTGGTATATATATGTCTATTGATATATGCCCTTTATAACAATATTTCAATCCAAAATGTGAAAAAGAAAAACAGTTTGCAACAAAATCAGTTATTTTGATGATATTGCATACACTTTTTCTCCAAAAAAGTGTAAAAAAAGAATGGTTGTAGGAAATACTTCTGATTCAACAAAAATCAGTATTTGCATCATAAATATTACTACTCATTAAATATTACCCAAAATTTCAAAAAACTGCGATTTGGAACGCATCAAATTTATAAATAGAGAGGAATCAGTCATTTCGGTATGTTGTACAGAGTCCTGCCCGGTAAGAATTTATACAAAATGTAAAAAAAAAACACAAGTTTTTTCGGTGTTGTACTCCCTCAAAAAAGTTGAAACTTTTCTTAATTAAGACAAAATGTCATAAACAAAAACATTTTAGTCAGAACATCTAGAACAACAAAAATCACTACACTTAAGGTACCAGAATTACATGTTAAATAAAAATCGTTTCGTCATATTGCATGTAACCGATGTATATAAGTTTAGTTACACAAAATGTGAAAAATACATTATTTGCATACACAAAATGTGAAAAATACATTATTTGCTTAAAAGCAGTCCTTAAACTCTTCTTAAATATTATGTAATACTTTTTTAAAAGTTGTTGTGGCTTGTTAATTTAAGCTTAAAATGTCAAGTGAAATAAGTTACAGTCACATTCTTAGCAAAGACCACTAAGATAACACTACGGTAGCTAGCTTACATGTAAAAAGCAACATAAAACTGAAGCTAACATAAGCTAGCTACAGCAGCTAATAGCTGGTCAGTTGAATATAAACTGGAGACTTAGCTAGGTATAAAGAACATGGCTACATATTTATAAAGTCCGAGCTAGCTAGCTATTAGGTTGTTGTTGGTGTGGTTGGTTTTATGATGCTAGCTAACAAACATGTCTCGCATCAATAATATCATCAAAACTGAAAAAAACATAAACAAACCTTACAGAAACCTTTCTATACTTCATTTATATACCATGCCCCTTTTAAAGATTTATTTTGAAGGAAAGAGTAGAAAATGCTTAAAAAGAACAGCCATCTTTTTTGCAAACACAATTTCCGTTACTTTGTGCTAGAACTTCATTTAACAAACCACACAAAACTCGCAACTTTTCACGACAAAGAAGACATATATTTTACGGCAACATCAAAGATTTTTTTCGGCAACATCAAAGGAAAATGACGATATCCACTTTGCAAAAGTCACAGACAGACAGACGGAACTGGCTTATTATTATAGAGATAATAAAGATAAGGGCCCGTGGAAAAATCCACTTAGGCAGTATAACAGAGAAAAACAACCGTCATTTAAATTTTGATGACGTCAGCAGAGACTTGTCAGAACACAATTTTTTTTTTCAGAAATTTGTATACCTGTTGCCTTCATCGTATAGATCTTGAAACGCTGATCAATCAAGAAAATGTATAGGATGTACTTTTGTGTACTTTTGACAAACGGATGCAGAGATATTAGGGTTTAAAGGTTTTTTGATGACGTCATTAACCCGTCCATTCCGAAACGGATTCAGTGATCCAGGTTTGGAAAACTTACCCAAATTGGTCCCAGGTAGTCCCTAGTTACCCACGCAGGAGATGACGTCAGTTATTTCCACCCGTTTCCAAGTTATTAAGCCTTAAATTTAAAAGTGCAATGCAATGGCTTCACTAATCTTAATATACTTTCCTTTGACGTCAATATTGCTTTAACGTCAAAGTTTGGTAATTTACAGAACAAATTTATAGGCGATGTTTTATAGACTTTATCAAAGAAATTTTATCCACTTTGCAAAAGTCACAGACAGACAGACGGAACTGGCGTATTATTATATAGATTTTGATTTTATCTTACAACAGGGCTGTAAGATAATCTTGGTTTCAAACCAATGCCAGGAATTCCTTTTGCGTCAGGTCACCCCCAAATCTTCCGAGGAGTCTCCAGTCCGGGGCAGGCCTTCCCCTGTAGCGTCTTTTCAATAACCACAGCGACATTTCGTACGCACTATCATACACCTTTCGCTCCTCCACGTAAGCCAAGCAGCACGCATTTCCACAAAAATAGCCCTCGTACACGTACTCACCACCATCGCCCATATGAGCAGTTAGATTTTCCTTCACATGAAAAAGCCGGATTTCATCATATGTTTTGTACTCACTTGTGGAGGGTTGTATCTCATGGGGCACCTGACGCCTATTTTATCGCACAGTTCTACAGAGCACCAGTAACAGAGTACCATTTTATTATAACCATTCCAACAAGGTCCGAAGATTGCTGAGTAAGTTGGGAATTACTCCCACAATTTTGAGATCTCTTGCTTCTCATCGTCCGCCATACACCAATCCCAATATCGGTCCGAATGCCAGGCTACTGGGGCTAGCTCCTCCTTAATCCTAGCCTTGCCCGCTTTCCTCCGGTGGTAGGCCTCGAGTACTTTAGGCCTAGTGCTCATGCTACTATACATGTCCCGGGTGACAAACCAGTCTGGAATATATTTAAGCATCAAGGGATACTGCGTCTTGAAACGGTCAGGCACATCCTTGATTATAAGGGGATTATCCTCAACAGCCCAGTTGCACATATCCTGAGTTCTAAAACGATCTGGTATATGCAGGAAAACTAAACAACATGGAAAAATATTGAAGGCCTTGTTGCATATGTCCTGCGTCTTGAAACGGTCCGGTACATACCCGAGCATCAGGGGCATCTTTTCAACGGCTTTGTTGCACATGTCCTGCGTCTTAAAACGGTCCGGCACGTGCCTGAGCAACCAGGCATGCTCCCCGACAGCTTTGTTGCACATGTCCTGCGTCTTGAAACGGTCAGGCACATCCTCAATCCATTTAGGATCTCCTTAAACCATCATGTTGCACATGTCCTGAGTTTTGAACTGGTCCGGCACATCCTCGAACAGATGAGGTATCTTTTCAACAGCCTTGTTGAACATGTCTCGCGTCTTGAACCGGTCCGGCACATGCCAGAGTATGCGGGGATTCTCTTCAACAACTTTATTGCATATGTCCTGCGTTCTTAATTGATCAGGGACATACTCAAACAGGTGGGGATCATCCTCGATGACCTTGTTGCACATTTCCTGAGTTTTGAACTGGTTGGGGACATACTCAAACATCTCGAAATCCTCTTCAACAGCCTTGTTGCACATATCCTGAGTTTTGAATTGCTCCTCCACTAAAGTTACCAAATCAGCCTTACGTATTCTACTAAAACCCGTAAGTCCACGACTTTTTGCGATCTCTCGTAATTCTTTTACTGTGCGCGTGTTCATTATTTTATTGTATGAGTTGATTATCAGTAAATTACAATGGTGGTCAAAACTAGCGCAGTTGATGTGCTCAGGATTAAATGAATGAACGCTACTGCGCATGCGTTGATTTTTGATGATTATTAGCGGATGTGTGTGTGCGGGGAGGGGAATTTACCTTGATATGCGCTAGAAATTTTTTTACTCATTTTAGTATGATTTTGATATACATCAATAAACATAGCATGATGGGGATTTACCTTGATGTGCATGAATAAACACAGCATTATAAGGACTTACCCCTCTAGGTATTGGATGAGCAGGGATTTATTGGGTTTGACTGTGGGTATGCGCGTGTGTGCGCCTAAGAACTTATGAGGGACTTTACCTTGATATACATGACTAAACATGGCATTATAGGGACTTGTGTTGGATGATCGGGGATTTGTTGTGTTTGACTGTGGCGTGTGCGCGGGATGTGCGCCTAAGAACTTATGATGATGTGCGTGCGCGTGTGCGGGATGTGCGTTGCGCCAGAACATACAATACTACATCTCTAAAAGCTCTTGGGACGAGGAATGATTCATTATTTCACTTCCGTGGTATTTCTTTGGATGGCGAGAAATGCAACGAAATACCAGGGGATTAGATCAAAAACTCCGTCGCTTTTTAGTTCAAGTTCTCTTGAGAGCGATAAGGGAAGGCGACGAGATCATCGCCCTCAGTGTCAACCAGGCTAGGCATTCTGAGGTTTAGCTTGGGGTTTGAACTTCTAACCAGCACTTTCTTTTTCATGTTGTGGTCCTGCAATAACATCTTTGGACGATTTTGATGAGCTTTGTTTCTCTATAGTGGTTTTATTTTGACGAGATTGTTTTGGCTTGATTTCTATCAATTTTTTACTTTTATTAATACATCTTCGTTCTTGCGGCAGTATAATTTGTCAGAATATTAAACAGTGTTAATTCGTGGATCAATCGCTCTTTTCCCCAGAAAATTATCGACAATAGCGACGAATCACAAAATTGAGAGAACTAAATTTTCTTCTCTCGTTCCAAGGAAAGTCCTACGCCTGCTATGCTATGCTGACGAGCCGACTCCATAATTGAAGTTACACTTTTTAATATTATAAGAAGGATTTAATAAGAAGCACAAACTTTGGATTTTGCTGAAAAATAAGAACAAAATAAGAACAACTTAAGGCTGAAATCAATGTCTTCCAAACTACCGAGACTGGATTTTGCCATAAAATAAGAACAACCAGATACACTAAATTTTATGATGTAAACACATTAATTTTGAAGAAAATTGAGAAACAAAACGAGGCTAAAATTTGGAGTTGTGTTCCGACTATTAGAACAAAATAAGAACAAATTAAGTTGATAAAAGGCTCGAAAAATAAAAACATTTTACTGGTTCTTTATTATTACTAAAACCGTTTACCAAGGATAGCCTCTTCAGTTCCTATTGGTACTGCTATAATGGAATATAATTTTGCAATTTTTTGCGCTTTTCGCGAAATGCTTTAATTTCCAGTCGGCAGTCACCATCAAATATACAAAAAGGAAAATTTGCTACATTCAATTAACACTTGGAATAAAAGTCTTTGGTTGGTGGCGAGGGAACCGAATAGCGAGTGCGGTGATTACAACGCCGTCCTTATATCAAAAAGAGAGAAAAGAGCCCTGGGATCGAGGTTGAAGTGATTACAAACTGAACATATGAGACACAACTTAAACATTTGCATTGGCATTGCTTTAATAGACAAGTCACATAAATTTAATATTTTTTTATTATAAAATCAAATTTATTACTGTAAAATTTAAAATGGCTCACAACTACATTTTAACTCAAATCATGATAGTTAGTTAGGCACACTTCATTCGGTTAGATCACCGGTCGCATCTTTAACGCCGCATTCTTCTTCTTGCTCTCTGGGTTGGGCGAGAAGGATTGTTCCCAGATCCAATCGCAAAACCACCTGCCGATGGCGTATTAAAACCTTGCTGGCCGAACGAACCTGCTTGCGGTGTTCCGAAGGAAGGTTGTTGTGGCGTTCCGAAGTTTGGCGTAGATGGAACATTGAAATTTGGTGTTGCTGGATTAGACATACCAAATGGTTTAACGGGAGCTGGAGCCATCGGTTGGACACCAAATGAATTTGTAGACGGAGCAGCTGAACGAAATTTAAGATAAATTGTCAAATTTATAAGATTTCTAATCTACAAAAAACAGACGCCTTAAAGCACAAACCCTAAATAGGGGTAAAAAGCTTTAATTCAGAGTAATTTGTGTAAGAAAGAGCTCAAGTGTAAAAACCAAATTTAGAGCGTCGTTCTATCTTTAGGGGATTGTAAAAACTGATGCGAATAAAAAACAACATTCTACAAAGATGTCACGTTACACTAACAGCTAATCGCGTGACCACGTGATATTTTCGTCTCCAGGACGCGAACAAAGTAGAAAAATTATAAGATATCAAACATTAATTTTATTCAAGAATATACTCGGTAAATTAATAACAGGGCGCAATTACATGAATGAAACACCTACCTCCGAAATTTATAGAAGGTTGTTTCAAAGAAGCAGAGAAGTCAAAACCAGATGATGATGGTCGTTGCTCTCCAAAATGGTTAGAAGCAGCTGTGTTACTTCCAAATGGCGTTGGATTATTGTTATTACCGAACACAGACGTACTTGAGTTTCCCGCTGCTCCAAACGCATTTCCGTTTTGTTGACCGAAAACTGAATTCTGGTTTGCAGATGATCCAAACTGAAAACCGTTTGTTTGTGGCTGTTGCCCGAAGGCGGATGAAGTATTACTGTTACCAAACACATTTGCGGTTGAAGAAGCACCGAATGCATTTTTTGTTGAGGATCCAAACATGCTTGAAGAGTTAGTGGTATTGGCCGGTGCTCCAAAAATAGTGTTGTTGGTGGTATTAGCCGGTGCTCCAAAAATATTGGAGGAGTTAGTGGCATTTGGTGGTGCTCCAAAAATGTTGGAGGAATTGTTAGTATTAGTAGGAACTTGAAACACGCTGGAAGTTGAAGATGCTCCAAATCCACTTGGGGCAGCCGCAGTACCAAAAACGCTTGAGGTCTTGGCAGCACCAAAAGTATTTGTCGTATTGGCACCAAAAGCATTTGTGGTTGTGGCACCAAATCCACCGCCAGTCGTCGTAGCTCCAAATAAATTTGGAGCGGTAGTGACAGTGCCACCGCCAAACACGCTAGGAGCTGTAGCAGCCGCACCAAATGCAATTGAAGTGGTAGTGACGCCGAAAACACCAGTTGTAGTAGTTGCAGCAGCGCTGAAAACATTCTGTGTTGTGCTAACGCCAAATATGTTGGATGACGTCGCAGGAACGCCGAAAGCATTCGAAGCAGCTGTATTGGTGGAGGAAGAAGTTGGCATAGCTCCAAATATATTTTTCGTGGAAGTCGCAGTAAATACATTTTGGGTTCCTGAAGCAGTCGAAGTGGTAGCTGAGTTACTAAATATACTCGGAGTGTTATTTACAGATGGGAAAACACTCAGTTGCAAATTCGACGTTATAAAAGACGATGAAATCTTGGACCCTTCAGTGGATTTAGAAATGCCAAAAGCATTTTGTGTAGCAGCGGAGCCGAAAGTGAAACCTGTTGGTGCAGCTGACTGCGTGGACACCGTGCTTACAGAAGGTACAAGTGACGCTCCAAATGCATTAACAGGCTGAGACGAGGCTGTAAACATACTGCTAGTAGCAGGTGTCGAGTTTGCTGTAAAAGCACCAAATAAATTTTTGCTGACTGTTGATGGATTGGACTGTATACTGCTAGAAATAGAGGGGTTAGCTCCTGTTCCCAATGTGGCGGCAGTACTGACTCCGAAATTAAAGCCACTTGACGTAGAAGTTACGGTTGCTGTGGGAATTCCAAATGCAGCTGCTGAAGACGATGCAACTACAGCACTTAAAAGAGTGTTTGAAGTTGCTCCAGATGGTGCTGTCCCAAACGAAAAGGGTGTGGCAGCGGAAGAGGTACCAGGCAATTGACTACTGCTTTGAGCCGAGATGACAGTACTTCCAAATGAGAAGCCTGTCGAAGAAGAAGCAACGGCCGTTATGTTTTTGCTGCTCTCACTCACAGTTGTTTTGTTTCCAAATAAAAATCCAGTCGAAGGTGTTGCTGGGGTGGTCGTTGCTATCTCGCCGGCTACTTGAGAAGTGGTGGCGGGTTTAAAACTAAAAGAACCCGTTGTAACAGCAGTTGAAGCTGGATTAAACGCGAACGTAACACTTTTGGCAGAAGTTGTGGCAATTTGTGATGTCGAAACGGGCGGTGCCGCTGAAGAAGGATTAGCTGTCGTTGTCGCTGCTGAACTTGATACATTCAAAGCAAGTGATTGCGATGTAGATGATGCGTTAAACAGATTGTTCGCAGCTGGCGTTGTTTCAGACGTTGTTCTCGGAGCTGCTGCACCAAATGAAAACGACGAAACAGTGGAAGTTGTTTTTAAAGCGTTCAACAAATTTGATTGCTGCAAGGTTGTTGTCCCATTCAGACTGCTTTCTGACGTTGTAAAGGCTACAGTAGATAACAGATAACAGAACATAAGTTATTTTAATACGAATAAATTGTGTATTTCTAGCTACTTTAAAAAGGAGTGAAAGAATTGTAGACGACTAAAGTGAGCGAAATTTTTTCGCCGTAGTTATTACCGCAGTTGGGAGCAGGCTTACTTTGTAGGATAAAAATTTTTCGCATTTTTTCTCAATAATGAATTTATACTAAACCTACTGCTTTTCGTCCGCGCTTTGAACAATTGTTTGCAACTCTTTAAAGACAAACATAAGGACTACGCAAGCTATCTCAAGGCTCAGAAATTGTACGATTTTTAAATTTTTGTTTTCTGTATTTTAAATTCAATTGGGTTTTAAAGTATAATGAAATTGCTTTGGCAATTTAAGATTAAAATCGCGAGGATAACCTCACGAAAGGTAAAGTGTATAAACGTACAAGCCTTCTTTAAATCAGTTTGGTTATCATCAACATCTTCGAATAAATCGTTTACTCGATTCGACGCCTCCTCTTGATCCAGTCGAAACGCTTTTAAAGACGCCCCTCTCGAACCAAATTCTTCGCGGTTGCTCTACAATATATTAAAACACTTTTGTTATTAAGAATATCGTACGGTGTAGTTTCATTCTAAAATCTGCAAAAAAAAAATATTAAAAGGGGGCAAGAAAAAGGTACACACCCTGATTTTATAAGCTACACGCTTATTAAAGGATTTACCGCACCCAACAAATTAATGAACAAACCTGGATTTCATCGATATCAATTTTGGCGGTAAAATACACTGGATGTTTTCTGCGCTTTTCTGTTGATCCAGGTTGCAAGTTAGATGGGAAGTTCGTGTTTAGTATTTTCTTGAATGGCGACTGAAATATAGATACTTTTACTTTGCAACATCCACAAAACATGTGAATATACAACAGGCACGCAGTATACCCCCAAAACAGTCAGAAAAAGGAAAAAAACAGGTTGCGTGCTATCTACAAACCTATGTACAAATTTACTCAAAAATTACGAAGCATTCGTTTTAGTGCATCAAAGATCTTTCTGAAATAAATACATGTCAAATACGTATCAGACGTCAAGATTCTAACAAAACTTTTTAGACGTTTTTTAGAAATTTTAGGCATAGGTAGAGAGCAGACTTTTTTGATTTTCTGGGCTAGCCACTCTAAACATTTATTATTATTATTATTACTTTTACCTTTTCCACAGAAGGTGAAAATTTTAAAAAACCTGTCAATCAAATATAACTTTTTCTTGTATGATTGATTACTCATTTTACATCCGAAAAAAAATGTTGAAGAATATTTATTACAAATGGAAGCTTTATAAATTCATCACTTTTTTTTATTGACCTAAAATTAAGAGGTTACTTGACATTGGCTAAGTGGCTTGCAGTGGTGTTGTGTGGCATTCAAAAACTACCCTTTTTCCAGAGCGCATTGTCCTATCAATACTCCAGAATATGGCGAGTGTTAAGGTCACAGAGGCTTTTTTGTTTTTCTTAAATTACTTACAGGTGACTCCCAAATTGAAAAGAGTACGACGCTAAACGCCAGTTTCCACGTCAATCTAAGAACAACGATTTTTTGTGGAGAGAAAGAAATATTTTAAACTGATTTGTTGTTATATTCTCAGGACAATATGTTCGAGTGCATTGGATTTCAGTGGACTTCTTGATTAAGACTTTTGATACGCGAGTCACTCCTTAAATCCGTTGACGACGGGATATATCTGGGCAAAAGTAGAGAAAAACCGCCCATATGATGAAAAGTGTTCCTTATGTTTTAAAAAGAGCATCAGTTGGGTTACGTAACAGTACCGAACAAAAACCATCTAGTCTATTTCTCAGCCCTAAATCGCTGCTCAAGTTTTGAAAAGCAAATTAATTTTTGACCAGAAAAAGGGTCGTTTTAAAAACTCAAATCTGTACATACCTTTAAATTTCTTAAAGCTGACTGTTTCACACTTGCTGGATAGTAAGTGCTATCATTATTATTATTGTTTTTGTCATTCACAGTGGATGCAATCTTTTTAGATACACTGTCTTGGTATGGTGTTACCAATGTTTCTTTTACATGTTTCACAGCATTCTCTAAAATAGAAGAAGTTATTCCAATTAACAGATGCAATAATGGCTTTACATAAAGACACAGTGTGACTTAGAATATGTAAAGCGCATGTTTAACAACAGATTGATTATTGCAACAACATAAATTTAACAAACTGATAAAAACAAACGAAACAACTGCTATTAATTAAGTCAATAAGCTGCCGTAGTAAATATGAATTCTGTGTTTTTTTTTAATTTTTCATTACAATTTTTTAGACAAAAAATCCATGACTTTTCTACAACTTCTTAAATTTCTGACCGACTTACCACACACAAGAGTTACCATGAACAAAAAGAAGTGTAAATACTTGGTAAAGTACATGTGTGTTATCAAAATGATAAAAAAGGTAAAATTGATAAATACACAAAAGCATATGTTAAATACAATCAGTTACCTAAAGTTGATTTATCCACTGTGTTGTTAGTTTCATCTTCCTGAAAAAGAAAAATACAGTCTTACACAGGTCTCTTGTCTAGTCTTTATAAATATTTGCAAAATTTTGGGCAAATTCATTTCGGTGTTGATTTCATTTCAGTCTAAAAGACCAAAATGAAATTTCATTCCACTCTTACAAATATCCATGTATGTAAACATGATTTACCTGAAATGAAACTATTGCGCATGTTCAAAAAGTTATGGCGCATGTGTGCAAAGTTATGGGCATGTGCAGTTCACACAACCTGGATATGAAATCTCATTTCAAGTAAATCATGTGTCGGGTCCATGTAAAGGCTATCTAACATAATGTAACAAGTGAATATTGGATCAGAGGGGAAAATGATAAATATAAAACCCTTGCCTTGTTAGACTGAAAATTGTTTTCGACCAACATTTCAGTTGCTTGTTGCTCAGATAAGCCAAATTTTGATCGACTAGGACTTTCTGCTGTTTTTATTCTTTTCGACGTTGATTCATCCTAAAAAAAGATTTAAATTTTGACTAAAAAATAAACTAATTAAATCATGAAGTTTTTTTTGCTCAGTGACTCTAAAAACAGCTTTAAAGATCGTCTCCTTTGGACTCACTACAATAACTCACTACACGATTGATGTTTGTAGAAGTCTTTTTTAAAAATATTAAAAATATCATGGATATTTTTAATCTTCATCTTTGAAAAATCTAACAATCTTTCATCATTAAATCTATCTAACAATCTTTCATCATTAAATCTATACACCAGCTGCTCCAATGTCGACATAGTTTGGTGTCACTGAGAAGGAAAATCAATTCTCTTTCAAACAGGCCTCCACTTTGTAATATTAAGTGGTCACAAGTTATGAGGAATCTGCCAATGTACATTTACAAACCAATCTTATAAACTGTTGAAAGTAAATTAGCAAACCCAAGTAAAATGACAACATACTTTATCAAGTCTTTCATACTGGCTTGCAGTTGACACATATCTTTTCTTTGAAGAGCGAATTGTTGCAAGTTTTTTTCTCAACAGCGATCCAGATGTCACAACAGGTGGAAACAACTCATTCAGCGTTGAATTGAAAGTTTCATCATTAAATCTAATTTTTTTGGCAGATTGGTTCTCCTGCACCGTTTGCTGTGTTTGCATTGGACGTTTGCGTTTACTGTGAAACAATAAAAATTAAAATCAGCGTTTTTGAAAATCAGTAATTTTTCTACTTAATTCTTGCTTTCATAATGGCACTGTGTGGTGATGAAATCAGCGTTATGGCATTTAAAAAGTTATGTTATTACAAATTCATAGGTGTCCACCCAGTATTAGCTTCTTAAATTTTTTTAATTTTTTAACTTTATTTTGCACAACTTCCACGGAATATATCTCAAAAAATATAAATGTAATAACAGATTATTAATAGAATTAGAACTTAATAAAATTAGATCTTAAAGAAATATCTCACAGAACGAATCATTGCCAATATCGTGAAAAATGAAAATAGTCCCCAAATTACTGACATTTTCTAAACAGAGTGAATACTCAACTCTGCTATTTTTTAGTCTCACCTTTTTTCTTTTAATACAGATACTACTTCTGCAGTGCTTGTGTGATCATAAACTGATTTTGAGTTTCTGGATCCACGTGACCTTCAAATAAATAAATTCAGCAAGTAAAAATCAGTATCATAGTTATTTCACGTCGGCATTCGGCATTGCCGACTTGAAAGCCGAACTACATTGAATCAAGGACACCTTTTTTATGCCACTCTATATGTGTGCCAAGTCGAGAAATCTTCTTAATAAAGCGGCAGTATCAACCTTGCTTTAATTGCTGCAGAATGTTTGTTAATGTCTTCCTAATACCAAGAGGCTTTAAAAACGGTCTGTATATTGCATAGGTAATATACATAGGTAATATGGTTCACAAAGTTTCCTGTAATTATACCCATAAAAATTGAACATGCCACTGCCTGTGAAAAAATTATATAAAGAAACAAAAACAGCACAATTGAAAAAAAAATTCTTAGAAGGAGCATATTTATTGACGAATAAAGCTTTTTTATTTTTCAAACAAAACATAAACATGCCAGTTCATAGAAAAGTAGTCAAAATTGGAAAATTTCCTGCTTGGGATTTAAAATGAACTCTGACAAGGAAGTGACGCTTTTGCTTTGCAAAATTTGCAGAGTAAAGAAGAATATAACATGTCGACCCCTAAATGCCTCTTGCCAAACTCATTTTTGTTGTAGGTGGGTAAATTATTCTGGCCTTCTGCCGGCGAACGTCAAATGGCCCACTTTCAGTACTTTGGATTTACAAGGATGTACTATACAACTTGTGCAAATCTCTTTTATCTGTATTAAAAAAGCCATGTACTTACAATGAAGGTTTTCTGTGACTATACTCATTAAGTGGTTCCTCTGAAACCGATCCTGCTGGAGAATTGAAGCTGTTGTTTACAAGGCTAAACGAGTTCACACTGTCTTCCTCACTATGGAGAACACTCTTATTGATAAAGTAGGATCCATGAACTTCTAATCCATTAATAGAAGTGTTTGCTGCATTATTTACATGAGGACTATTATAGGGACTTGCCACTGAAAACTGGTTCATACCACTGTTATTATATATGCTAGGTGACCTGACTCCTGGGGAGCTAGGGAAGATACTTGGGCTTCTTCCAATCATCGGTGACTGCATATTTCTGTATAAGGGACTCTTCTGAACTGAATCCACAGCACTGGATCTTCTAAAAACATATAATAAAATGCATGAACATTTTTAAAAACTCTGACAAATAATATTGCATGTTTAAGACTACGCTTTTTCGATTTTACAGTGATGAATCTGATAATAAAGTCAGAAAAACCATTCACACATTTTAGTAATTACCTGAATAAAATTGACAACAAAGACATTATTATTACAGGCCTTGCCATGAGTCGCGAGCAATTGCTCGCGCCCGCGTAAATGCTCAATACCCGAGCATTCTATTAATAGATAAGTGTAAACGTTTTTCTCAAGAATTGATTGGTCTTTTAGGCGAAATTTCTGCACGAACGCTCAACCTGAAACTGAAAAGATATTTGGTGTGATTATTTTCCACCCATCGTGCAACAGTTCATTCGCCATTTTGTAAAACGCGTGCGATACGGCCATTAAGGTCAATCTTTGTTGCGCATTCATTTTGCAGTAGAAAAGTGAGGGACGTTTTAAATCGTGAACCCCAAACACGATGATCGAGCGTCTACTGGTATACTATACTGTCGTTTTCATAAATTTAATGTTTATTTTTCAGGTCATCACAAGCAAATAGGAAAAAAATATGCTTCGTTCTCAAATTGAAAAAAATCTTTATCCGCGTGGTTTAAATAAAACTAATAAATAAAATCTCTTTTTAAAAGGTACACGTCAGGTACATAAAATTTATACAAAAAAAAAAATTATACTGCACATGGGTTTCGTTTTTAAAATTGTTTGAATAACAGTTGCGGCATAAAGAAAATAATCCATTAAATTTAGACCTGCTATGGTTTCCAATTGTTTCGTCAAATGAAGAAATTATCTACAATTAAATCCATGATAAATTGTCTGTTCCGCAGTAAGTGCAGTTTTGCAGACTTGCGTCATCCGTGCTCCGTCGACGTTCACCTCCGCATTAGTTAAGAACCACATGGCTGGATTTCTTGTGTAAGACCTGGTTACCAACGACGAAGGGGCCAGGCAAAAGAGATTTATGTCTATGTAGTTTTTTAACTAAGTCAGGAGTCAGTGAATTAGCTAGGATGGTCAGGTTGGCTATGAATAGGCTTGCTCGTGGATTTAAAGGACCAGGACTATTCAATAATTCTGAGATCTAAGTGTCCCACCAAAACGGAAATCTATCGGACGTTTTAACCGACGAAAGTTCGAAACGAGCTACGGACATGTCCGACCAAACTAGAAATATGGCGGACGTTTTAATCACACACCTGAAACGAAAAAGATGCCCTGAGAGACTAAATGTAAATTTTTTTTTAGCGAAAAATATGGCGAGCAAAATTGCTCGCGTGGACACTCTGACGCAAGCAATTAATTGCTCGGGAGGTTATTTGCTCATGGCAAGACCTGTATTATTAATTTTAGTAAATTGGTCTGTGGAAAAATCCAGAAGAACAATGGAAAATAACAGTCACTTTAATTTTGATGATTTCAGCTATGACCCACCCATACACAAAAAAATTGAAACCCTGATCAAGAAAATGTATAATCATTTGCTTCTGAAAAACAGTTCCAGAGATATTGAGATTTAAAGGTTTTTAACAACAGCCAGTTCTAAATCGGATAAATTGGCCTGACTTTAGGTAATTTGACAAATTTCGGTTTCAGATGGTCAGTATTAACAAGCGTGCTGAAAAATAACCAAAGTTACTACCCTGTTTCCACGTTATTGACCCTTTCAAGTTATAAAGTGCGTTGTAATGGCTTTATTATTTTAAATTAAGTTATTGACATCAAACTTATGTTATTAATATCACCACATCTAATTTATTGATTAACATTTGAGACATGAAAAAGTCCACTTTACCTGTTAAACGGTTACTGTATTCAGGGTTCGAATTAGCAGTTCGCAATTTGCAAATCGAAATGCCATTTTTGCGAATCACTTTGTGAAAAAAATGATAAAATTGCAAATCGAATATTTTTAAGCGGCGATAGAAAAGCTTCGTTAGAACGCATTAAAAAAAAATTAAGAACGAAGAACGACGATAGAAAAGCTTTTTTAGATCGCATTTTAAAAGTTTAAGAATGAAAAGCAGCAATAGAAATGCTTTTTTAGATCGCGTTTAAAAATTAATGTTTCCGAGGTTCTTAACCAGTTTTCGTGAACATTACAACGCAAGTTAAATACAGTATACTGATTAAAATTGCTTTCACAAAAAGTATGTTTGTTTCAAACATGAGTCTTGTAGTAAAATGCTGTTTACAGTACTGTCCAGATGAAAGCGTGCGCGTACGCTCAACTTGCAAAAATAATTGCTTTCATTCAAAAACATAATAGGATAGCGAGTTCCTTTCAAATCACACAAAAATAATTGCTTAGTGTTAAATTTTTAAACCACGATCTAAAAAGCATTTCTATCGCCGCTTTACGTTCTTACTGTAAACTTTTAAAATGCGATCTAAAAAAGCATTTCTATTGCCGCGTTTCGTTCTTAATTACATTTTGAATATTTTCTTACAGCATGCTATAAAAATAAACTTATTTCATTTTTGCAACATTATTTCGGCTATCAGAGACAAGAAAGTTAAAACTGAGAGAGTCACTAGTTCAGATGCTCAGTTCTCGTGTTTGGGGTTCACAAGTTTAAACGTCCCCCACTTGTCTCCAACAAAAAAATAATAACGCAGGAAAAAGTAAAGTTCGCAGGTCACAAAAAATACAAATTCTCGTTGAAAAACAAGTAGCTACTAATGAACAAGCCAATGGTAATTGATCTACGGTGTTCCCAGGCCACATCTAGATAGTGGTTTACTTCGTTACAGAGTGCCAAATTTTTTGCGAACCGACTTTACTTTTCTAATTTGAACCTTGGTATTATTACATAAGATCACAATGTAATCCAGTGTTCCTAGTAGTCACTAAGCATTTATTTCCAATTGATTAGAAAAATATAGTTATGTTCTCTCTATTACAATAAATACAAAGTTTTTTTTAGAATTTGCAAAGGAATAAGATTTAACTAAAACCTTCAGTCACAATCTTATCATTTACCAATTAACACACAGTATTGTGTCATAGGAGAATAGATGCTATGTTCATGTTATGATGGAAAGTAAAAGGAGAATAATGTTGACAATCATAAAGGAAAAAAATAATCTGATTTTCAAAAGTTTTTTCAAGGTATGAGAACTGCAGAATAATTTTAATTGCTAAAAAACCTTGGGTAAAAAAACTAAGAAATATAGAAGTGATCTTAAATTCCTTATCCCACCAAACTTTAAGGCAACCACTATACAATACACATATTTTTTTGCAGTCAGAAAAAAACAAAGCATATTTCAATGTAATTTAAAAACGTCTGTAGTGCAACTGCTCAAAATGTGGTTTCTTTACACACCTTAGATACATGTTATTCTTCACAACAGCTAGAAGTGGTTGCGAATCGCTTGGCCTGTAATTCTCTTTACTCTCTGATGATTTTCTGTGAATAAGTGACATAAGGCTTGGCTTAGGTTGTCCTACAACAAGCAAAAGTATAAAATACTAGGTGCTGAAGGAAAAAATAACACATTACAAGGAAGATAAATAAAAACAAAAAATGCTATTACCTGCAACCCCATATTTACTGCCCAACCTTGAGTCACTGTTTTTAGATTTCTTTCGATCTGCAAAGAACATTATGTTTTGTGGATCTGTGCATGTAGGGCTGTCGTCTTTGCTGTGCTTCTTGAAATGTATACCTGGAGAAAATTGTCTGTAGTATCTGCTATATGCAGTAGAACTGCCAGCCTTATTCTTTGTATTCTGTACTTCTACCGTCTCTGCATTGAAGGTATGGTCAAGTAAATAAATAGTTGAAATAATAACAAATGCCCAAAGGATGTCAAACACACAAGAAAGTACTACAACAGAAAGGACGGAAGAAATAGTTTTGTTATTTTCAATCCATGTTTGTATATTCATATTCCTAGGATATAATAATTAAATAAATAAAGGTATGGCTCAAAACAAAGTACTGGCACTGTTCTTAACTGATGATTTAATGAAAAATATGTCCAAGTTAGGCTGTTAGCAAAAGTGAAAAGTAATTGGGCAAGGTATACTGTCAAATATTCTTACAATGCATATTACACCCTAATGGTAAAAGTGCTGCACAAAACCCTTTAACTAAACTAACATTTGCTTTTTAGGCATGAATTTAGAATACACCCTCTCATTTTAATTTTACAATTAAATTAACCTACATGACCCAACACGTAGGTCTTGTACGCGCATAAAAACAATCACGTCCGTTAGGGTTAGGTTACTTTTGTAGGAATTCTATCGCCAAAATACATAGTACGCGTTGGTCACATAGGTCCCTTAGGTTACTTTTATAGAAATTCTTACATATTGCAGGGGGTATTCTAAAGTCGGTCGACTTTTTATTTGCAAAAAAAATGCTAAAAATAAGGAATAAATAAACAGTCTTTGTTTTGTTAAGTTTATACGTTATGTGTGTGTAAGTCTTTGTTCTTGTGTGGGTTAATGTTTGCTCATGTATAAGTGTATTGAGTATTGGTTGATACTACTTGATGTGGCATAATAGAAAAAAGATACAATAGTTCCTTACTTTTTTTACTGTACACCTTGTTTTGTATATTTTAACAAGCTGGGCACACAGGCAACCAAAATACAAATAAGAGACCAGTGAGGAGGCACAGGAAACATCTATTTTAGGGAAATGCTTTTGTGTCTGTACTTCCAGAACCACAAAACTATGTTCTGATATTTCTGGTGTGGGTGGGTTTAAAAAATGATTTTACGGGACGGTTATTTGCAGTTACGTAGAGGGAAATTACATCATAGTTTCCCATCCTAGACAAAACATGAAGGATAATTTCATTATTTATTAACCATATTATAATACTTTCTGTCACCAAGGGTTTTGTTATTTAAAACAACATCTATAATCACACTTATCAGTCTGGTCAATCTAGAACGTGCGATCCCACTTGCAGGCTTTTACACATGGCTAAAACTGAATTGGGCTTACAGTTTTCAGGTCTTAGTCGCACGCGTAAAATCCAAAATCGCTTATACAAAATTTAATTTTTTAATGCAATTTATAACAAAAATGAACTGCCTAAATTGTAGCTACTGCTAATTTTTGTACCATTTTCTGGTGAGTCGGCACCCTCATTAGTTAGCACGAGGGTGCCGAATCGCCGAAAGCGCGGTATATGTGAAGGTGGCCACTGCCGTTTTTTCGGGTTTTTTTCAAGGTTTTTGTCTGTAACCACCCAAAAAGCATGGGCCCGTCCGAAACCGCCCGAGATGCAACGCGCGCGAGCTCATTTAAATTTTGTCGCTAAGAAGGAAGGTGCTATTTTGTCGTTGTACTCTCAGTTTATTATTTGTGGAATTTCATTACAGCTATTTATTGAATAAATGATATAAAAAACAGTTCTTTTCAGAACTCTTCCACTACCACTGCTCGACATTAAAAGAATAAATTATACATGGTATATAATAAATGTTTAAAAAAATTTTGTTTCGTGTTTCTCCGGGCAAAATTTTAAGGGTTTTTTTTAAAACGCCGGAAGTCGTCCGACAGCCCCTGTGGTTTTTGCGGCGTTTCCGGCGAGTTGGTACCCTTGTTAGTTAGCTTGTCGATCAAATCAAAAACAAAGTTCAGTTAACCCCAAGTTTTGAAGAGTAGCTATAATTAAAGTATTAAAAGTAAAGTAAGTATATTTTCATAAACAATCAAGTACTTAAATATAAAAATATAATTTCTCAAATTCAGGGCATCTGTGTACTTTCTTTATCCGGCAAACCAGGCGACTGGAAAGCCAGACCATTCTAGCTACATCTTCTTCCCCGTTTAGATAATCACGTAATACTGGTTGCTAGTTTTGAAAAAAATATTCAGGATTAAAAAACAGTTCATGGCGAAAAAAGAGTCAATTGGAAAAGCATTAATACACTAAAAAAACAGATAAAAATGAATAAAACACAAACATGTTATGTTTACATGTTTCACCAAGCTGAATCGAAGTGTATGTCATGATGATATAATTTAAATCCTAGCTACCCACGTTTAGTATAATATAACCTTTATTCTCGAGTCAGTTAGGTTTAATTCATTTGTAAGGCAAGTTAAGCATCAGACCAAAAATGTAAGATTGACTTATCCCAGTGGAGTTATGACTTTTGCATAATCGCCAATTCCGTTCGCCAGCGCGAAAAACAAACCAGCGCCTGCAATTACAGTAGCGCGTGAAAATATTTTTTTAATTTTTTTTGCGCATCCAACCTGGAGGCAAATTTCTTTTAGCTGGCTATAACTCTAATATTTAGCAGGTAGCCAGAGTTTTAGTCTGTTTTTTTAATAAGAAGTGTTTCTCTTCCAAAATAACTGGCTACACTTGTAGTTTTTTTTGGCTTTGCTGTTTTTGTTTCTTTTAACATTCCGTGACTTTTAGTGTAGTTTTTGTGTGCCTAGCTTGCTATCTAAACAATGTAGCTAACCTTCTTCAAGTAAACCAAGTCCTTACATTGCACCAAAGCCACAAAGCTATGTAACATGATGTTCATGTCACTAGAAAAACCCACACACTCACCACCCACATGCTTATAAAGTTGTAGAAGGTATATCTCCACAAAGATTACATTCTCCCTGTTGGCAAATGTCACATGATAGTTTTAAACCAATTACAGGTCCTTACTGTTCAGGGTAGCCATAATGATCTGAGGCAAAACACACCTTTCACGCAGTTACTTCTTCATAGAAAGGGGCTTCAAACCTCTTATATTCTTATGTTTTAGGAGAATTTTTGCTAATTTTGCTTTACCTAATTCAGATACTTGTAGTTCTTGTTCATTCAAAGCTTCTTCTGTGAGAGTTTGACCGTAAAATGTGCCTGTTTTTTCTAACCGAAAGTTGTACCACATGACATTGTAACTGGGAGACCATGCAAAAATGAGCTATAAAGGTTGTAGCGATATGTGATGTTCGCACTTTTGTTTTCTGCATGTAAAAATATATCATTTATGGATAAGTTCTGAGACAACTGATGTTTTGCTTGAACTAATTCTTCATTTTAAAATTATTGCGCACATCGTTATTATTAATCTCCAAACGTTTTCAAAATAGCATGTAAAAGCATAAACGTACAATTACGGACATTTTACAACCACAAAATCTATCAAAATAATGAACCCATAGCTTAAAACGGGAGATTTATCTATTGTCTACATGTTGGAACCATTTCTCCAAACATTGCTAGACCTGCTTCATTACAATTGCTGTTTTTAACCCGAGCACCTCCTGCGTCCAATTACGAACACCTAGTTTAAAGGCGCGTAATCACCCTTTTCGAAAAAAAATTAACATATACATTTTTTTTATTTATTTCAAAGTTCAGACGGAGTTATGACTTTCCTGAAAATTTGAGGATATAAAACTTACTAGGAATGGAAATAATGGTACTTTAATATCTTAAATTTATTGTTTGTTTTTTCTACTGTAGCCCCCATATTTAACGATCTTGTTGATCTTCTAATAAGTGGGCCGTCACAAAATGTTCGTGTGAAACTGTAGGTAAACAAACAGCCTTAACTTTAAATGAGCCCTGAGATGGAGTTCGATAATATCGGCATTATGGTAGGCTCCGTTCACGCCATATTTTTGGCTTGTTTTTTGTTTGTAAAACTTGGCATCAAAAAGTGGAAAGAAATTTTATCCCAGAGTTTCTATTGGAAAGGCACAGATTTTCTCTTTATTCTATTCGCCATTGTTTTTGGAGACCAGAGACAAAACAAAACGAAACAGAAAGAAGAAATCATAACATTGTCTCGTGGTTAATAATTATGATAATTAATGTTTATCTTGCTCTGTCTTTTTTTATTAGCATGACCGGGATTATTGCATATTATAAGCAAAAAAACCAACGGGGGAGAATGCACATTGTGATAGTTGAAGATAGTTGAAGCATTATGGAGATAATTAAATTTAGAGCATAAAAGGGGAAATTCTGAAAATTTAGGTATTCTAATTGTCAATGTCTCCGTAAGGAAACGACTAACTGTTTGAACAAAGGAAAATAATCAAAAAGTAAGACAGCTAGCTAGGCGAAGCTATCTTCAGAAACAACAACAAGAAGAGGTCATTGTTGCAAAGAAGTCTGATTTCAGTAAGTTAAAACGTTTAAATAATAAAGAATAACACAGAAACTTCGATTGATTTATCTGATTTATCATGTTCGGAACTTTGTTGATACATTTATAAAAGCATTACGATGGAAACACAGCTACAGATGCTCTCCCTCATTCATTATTTTTTTTGTAATGGCATGAATCCAGCAACCATGTGATCAATTTTGCCGTGCGTTTATTATTGCATGATCCGTGGAATGAAATGTAATGGCTGTTCTGTAGGCGAAGAGAAATTGGGGTGAGTTTGCTATTTCTATGAAACATTGGAACATGTTCTGGTTGTCAGTTTTCAATAAAATTTTCAGGATAATGTTTTCTCATGTATATCTTTCAATGTTTACAATAAAATAGGCACCTCAAAAAAAATTCCCTATAGGGTGATTCATCATCATCATCATCATTCTCGGCCTAACGTCCGTTTTCCATGCTAGCATGGATTGGACGGGGTATATTAATGACCCTCTTCCAATCTGATCTAGACTGTGTTAGATCTAAACTCAACTTCCTCTGTATCAAGTCTGTCCTTATAACCTCCTGCCAAGTCTTTCTCGGTCTGCCTCTGGGCTTTGCCCCAGGAACTATCAAGTCTCTACACTTTCTTACCCAATTATCCTCCTCCATTCTTTCCAAGTGCCCCAGCCAATTCAATCTTCTTATCTGGATAACATCTTTAATTCTACGGATACTTAGCCTGCTTCTCAGCTCATCTGAACTCTTTCTGTCTCTCACTTCTTCCAACACCCCCTTCACTGCCCAACATATCACCTAAGTAACAGAAGTTCTCAACTATCTCTAACGAGCCACTGTTGTACATCATTAAAGCTGGAAATACTTCATTCTCTATAATCTCACCTTTGCAACACTTGCATACAAACTGAATGTCAGCTCTTAACCTTCCACCAATACTACTGCACTTCTTATGTACCCAATGCTTGCAAGTCTGACAAAAAATTGAGTTACTACCAACCCCTTTCCTGCAAACTCCACAAGGCCACTTTCCAACTACAAGGTCACACTTGGCTGCAATGCTACTAATCATGACTTTAGACTTTGCTGTGTTCACCCTTTCTCTTCTAGTCCTTTCTTCCACTTCTCAAACTTTTCAACTAATTCTTCCATCGACTCTACTATGAGAACCAAATCATCTGCATACAATAACTCCCATGGACAACCTGTTCTGAACTCCATTGACAGCGCTTCTAAGACTAGAACAAAGGACTAAGTACAGAACCCTGATGTACACCAACATTTACACTAAATTCATCACTAAGTGAATCGTTAATCCTGACACGACTGTACCATCGTAACTAGCCACTCATCCACACCTAATTTTCTCATAGCCCACCAAATAACTTTACGTGGCACTATATCAAAAGCTTTCTCTAAATCTACAAAGGCAAAATAGAGATTCTTTCTCTTTCCTAAATACTTTTCCTGAAGCTGTCTTAGTAAAAATATTGCATCTGTAGTGCCACGCCCTGGAACAAAACCAAATTGCATCTTATCTATATCAATTCTTTCTCTAAGTAACTTATCAATCACTCTTTCAATAACTTTCATTACTTGATCAACCAACTTTAAACCTCTATAGTTACCTCTTTCTAATGTGATTACGCGACTTTAATTACGGACACACTGTTTTTTGTCATATACATTTTTTATGTTAGCATAGCTATTATATAATAAATTATATCATAAAATCAGCGAAAAAAAGAAGCAAGTATTCTAAATCCATTGTTTTGGTATATGTAACAGCGAGGCAAATCGAATGAAACCTAACAATCATAATGGCTTTGAGTAGGAGAGGCAAGACATCGTGAAATGAAGTTGGGAATACAAGGTTAAGTGGTGAAAAACTTTCATTTACTAAGGTGTCTGTAATTTTACGGGTCCGAAATTGTATATAAGTTTATGCGCTAGCTAATTGAATTAGTGTTTCTTGACATTGTTTTTTAAACCGATATTTTTGCATGTTTTTAAACAAATTATATTTTCTTAATATGTATAAATTTTGTTTAGTGAAAACACAGCCTTTGCAATGCCCAGGTTTTATTTTGTTTTTTCTTAGTCTTTTTGTTCAAAAGCTTTTGCTCATGATTTAATTTTAATATGTTTCTGGCATTTTGTGAAAATTAGCAAGTGACTATTAAAAAATATTTTAACATCATATTAGGCCTGGTGATATAAGGTACGTGACCACGCGCCCACGCCTTCGCATGCTTGTTGTAATCTAGGTGCGTGATAAACTGCGCGCCTACAAAAATCAGGTGCACTATCACAAATTTCATGCCTTACTCAACGCCTAGATATACCAAAATGATTAAGCGACTTTGTTACTCGATAGACTCAAACAAGACTATTTCCATTACTTTGTGCACTGCGCACAAAGCCTTGTCTGTTTTAAGGGGTGTGGAACGTTCACAGAGCAAGCTCTATGAGCAGTGAACCCCAAACACTGTCACTATCAATGATGGTAAATCATCGTCAACCATTAACAAGCAACCCAATTTTCGTTAGTCTCTATTTTTTACCATTTATGATTACTTTACCATTAAAACTCAGTTTTTATCTGCTTGTGGTTACAAAATTTTGATTATTAAATTGTTGCAAACAAAATAAATAAAAAAATGGGAAATTACGACCGTTACAGCCCTTAAAAAATTTTTTTTGGGCCAGTCAGACAAAGTGTCAATCGCATTTCCAGTTTGGTTGCGCATGTCCACAGCTCCTTTTTAATGTTTGTCGGACAATCGATATATTTTATTCTTGCAAGCCTATCAATAAGGGGGGAGCAATTGCTCTTGCTCACGCAAAGACTCACCCAATTCTAAGAAATGAGAAACTAGCTGAGGCATTAATTGCTCCCCCAATTCCAAAAAAAGTTTAAAAAGCAATATCAATTCATCTCACATGGAAATCAATGTTCTCTTTCTTATTATTTACAGTGAAAAACAACTAAAATATATAAAAAAGACAAGATAAAATAGATAAAAAAGATTTTGTAATAAAATATACATTTATAAACTTATTCTATTTATTCAGATTGCTTGCCCAGTTTAAATTATTGAAACTTCGGGGGAGCGATTTATTGCTTGGGTGTTATTTTCTTATTGATAGGCCTGATTCTTGGTTAACCACTTCCATTTATTTACATGACAGAATTATCGAATAACCCGATCCATGAGTCAGCCTGTTCATAGCCAACTTAACCATCCTAGCTAATTTACCGACTCCTGACCTAGTTAAAAGAACTACGTAGACATGAATCTCAATTGCCTGGCCCCTTTGTTGTTGGTAACCAAGTCTTACAAAAGAAATCCAGCCGTGCTGTCCTCAACTAATGCGGAGGTGAACGTTGACAGAGCATGGATAATACAAGTCTGCAAGACTGCACTTGCAGGAGGAACAGACATTATATCCATGGATTTAAGAACATTAATACTTTTGCTGTTGCTCTTGCGCATGAACTTTCATTGCTGCAATAAGGGAAGTCATTGCTTGCTAATCCTGAACTTGCCTTGATATGCCTCTATTTACATGATGATTTTTAAAAAGCATATACACTGATACTTTGTGTTTATTTATTTTTTTAATTCTTAAAGCATGCGACCGAGCGCGTGTGGTGCATGGAATATTTTACAAAATAAATATTTTGCAGTTAAAAGTAATAATAATATTCCTTTACTAGCTGTACACCGCACAGGTCGGCTTTTGTTTTGGCATGGGGAACAAGTGAAGAGCGAGTTCCAGCAAAGTTCACAGCTCAAGGTTTAACTCATATTATATAAAAAAAAAAATCATGAGTTTAGTCATTATTTAAACTTTGTAACTACATGTGGAAAAACAATATTTAATATAAATAAAATTATGGAAAGTTTAACGGCAGCGATATATAACGATATTTAACATTACGCTAACAACAACTAGATAATATTTTTAATTTTTTATTATTTTATAGTTATTTTATTTTAGTTATTTTTTAAGCTTAATTCTATAAAGACGACCATAAAAAAATATTATAGTAAGTTTTTATATATAAAATTTATATTATAAAATCACAAAACGCTACTAAACGGAACATAAATACTGCCGTATTCTTTTAACAATATTTAATAATTAGTGCAGCCACAAGTAAAAACAAATCGATTAAATAGGATTTTAAAATAAAATAATTAAAAAGTTGCAAAGCTTTCTTTAATATATATAGTTCTTTGACTTCATATTCGCTTTTTTTGTAATTAAGATTTGGGAAGCTTTCCCAGATAAGAAAACATTGATAAGGTTTAAAATTATCAACCTAGGAAAATCGAAGTGCGTCATAATAATCGCGCACCTAAATTAATTTAGGCAGTCCTTTTGCAGAAAAAAATTTGAATTTTGGACTGAATGACAGGACCAAGGTTGTTAGTTGTTATAGCTAGGAATAGGCTATGTATTTCAATTGTCCGAGCTAACATCTTTTTCTCCGCAATGTTTCAGTTAACATGCATATATGCTCATGGGCTATACTGTGGTTTTGTTGTAAACGTTGGCCAATAAAATTAACCATAGATTTTAACCATTTTTCTTTATAACCTTTTAGTTAAAGAATAATAATTAAAAACGATGAATCGCTCAACATGCACTATATGTTCAGATTACCTTACTGCTTCAAATGTTACAGCTTGCCCATGTATCCTTTTTAAAATTTATCAATCTGTCTATATCTGTCTGGTCAAAGTGGTGTCAACACTAGTTGTTTAAACAACAAGACTGAAGTGAAGTGCACCAAATGAAGTCTTCATAAATTATGTATATGTATATGAATGTAAAATATACATTATAATTTGCATTATCTTGGTACTTGGTAAGGTCTGTAGGAATATATGTGTTTTCTAAGTATAACCAGTTTATAAAGCAACTATACTAAAATTTGTTAAAACTGTTTTTGTTGCATAATGTATCTTTTATGTACATGTAGTGCTCAATATAGGTATACTTTTCAGTGTAGACAGAGCTTAAATCAATTTTCAATTTCTTTGTTTGTTTTTCTTAACAAAAGTCTTTTTAAAGGTGGACATACTTTTCACTATGAATGGTAAGTACATAGAAAGAAACTCATATTCCGCTTCTTTGCTATTTCATTTTATTTTAATTTTGTGTTATAGATAACTGGACTTTTTTCTTTAACTGTTGTTCTGTTTATATGTAATTTTCGTCATCCAGGATTGTTTTATTGTTTGTTTTTAAAGGTTCAAAACAAGATTCACCATTTCAACTATCACTAAATTCCTCAAAAGTATCACACCCTGAATATAAAAATATGCCCTTTCTTTGTACATATCTCTTCTTTGCAATTTGATCTTATTTAACCCCGAAGGACTAAAAAAATTTACCCCTCTAATAAAAGTGGATATCCTTAATAAAATAGCATTTTTTACTTCTTGCCGAATAGACTTTGTACTAACATAAGCCTCTTCTCAAGTCAGTAGTGTCAAAATAAGTGTTGTTTATTATTATTTCCATGTTTCTTCAATTTTAAATTGTGTAATGTTTTTTTTTAACTTATTTTTCTTTCTAAAATATTGTTTGAGGAGTTGGATTAAAAGGGATGAATGAGATCAAATCCAAATTTGGTAGATGTTGATCTAAGCATGAAAATCTTTAACTAAAAAAGAAACTTTTTCCTATTGGTCAGAAGCACTGTTACTGCAAACCATAAAGCCTGACATGAGCATTCTTTATTTGTTTTCTTTAGTATTATGACATGGAAGGAGCATTCTGCAACTTGTCCACAATGTCGGATTCGCTTTAAAGAACCGATTAAATTATATTTTGAGGAGAATTTGTCTGGGGAAACGGAGGTAGATTCAGCTGTGTTGAAGGTAAATGCGGTGCATAAGTGCCTCAATAGTTCTTTAAAGGGATGTTCACAGGAACCATGCAGTAAATATATAGATTTTTGTTCTTTTTATTGAGCCTGTATTTACTGTAAGATTTATTGCATTTAAATTGAATTAATTTAAGTTTAAATATTATCTTCTTACCATTTGTCAAAAGGGGGTATAACTTATTTTATTCTGCATATAATCTGGGAACAAGATCTGAAAAATAAAGGCAACAGTTAAAAAATTTCCAAAGAGAAATTTGTATTTGGATGGGTCATAAAAGTTTTTTTTTTTTACATTGTTCTCCCATGATTTTTCCACAGACCTTTTACGGATACGTCAAACCCTTTTTTTGATTTTTTCTCAAAAAAAAAATTTTTATGCCTTTGGGAAGCAAATGGTTCATAGAATATTTATTTGAAAAAAAATGTATAAATTTATAATGCAAACAAAAATGCAAACATATTTTTTCAAACCTTCTTTGTTTAAAAATTGAAAAGAATTTAAATCTTGCACACATGAGCATGTTTTTTTCTAATATGCTGAAGATATGAGGGTATTTTTTGAAGTTGATCATTTGAACATTTCAAAATGATTATATACTCATTAGTTGAGGTAGATATGAATAAAACCTATAGGAACTACATATCATTCAGAACACAAGTTGAAACAATTAAAAAATATTTTCTGGTTATTATTTTCTTTATTTATATTTACATTTATCATAATCTTATCGAATATGGGACGTGCTAGTGCGAGTGGATCTTCGTTCAAAAAAAGAAAATTGAAAAGGTTGCCAAAAAAGGCAGAGCATTTTTCAATTTAACGGAAAAAAATCCTCGCTGTCAGCGACCTCGGTTCGTATTATAACCAGGAACAACAATGGCAGGAAGAACAATTTGATACTCTAAGTCCTAGTAGGAAGAAAATTATCTTGCCCGAGGAAAATATTGATACAATAGATAATGAATCATACGATATTGACGATGCACGTATAGCAGGTTCTGAATACAAAACATTACAAACAACGAAAGAAAAAATTAGCTGCAAGAAAACGTATTTTTCCACATTATTTTATACTTTATTTTCCTGGAATACAGTCTTTCCTATCAATTTATTCCTTTCCCAAACAAATAGCGCTGGGAACGAGGTTGCTTGTGTACTCTATTTTTTGTTATGCTTAGCAAGTGAGTTTACGTTATTTCTCTTTCAATATATAAATAATTTATTAAAAAAAATAGCCACATGCTGTAGAATCATGACGCATCAGCATAATTCTGTATCATACAGAGCATGCAAACCCGAAGAAATTATTTTCTTTGTTTCGAATTACTGAAGCGTGAGGATGTTCAAGGCTGTTTATCTCGTAAACATATTTTTCTCGATGTTGCTCTACATTTTAGGGTAGAAGGTACAGGGACTTCAATATATCAAGACAAAATTAGCACATAATTTTTATCAAGATATTCAGCTGTCCAAAGGTGTTTATTTTTTTGAAAAAAATGTACCATTCAGAGGTTACCATGTGATAAAGTTTATTTTTATTAACGAAAGAGTACCAAAATCTATTTTTCGTAATAAAACTAAAAATATATTTTTAGAAAAAAAACGCAGGCACCTTTTTCATGCCCATGGGGAGCTGAGTTTAATGATATAACTTTTACAATATAAAAGTAAAATGCTTGTACCTTCTACCCTCAAGTATCAGAGACTTTGAAAACGTGTTCGATAATTTTTTACGCCTTTCCATTTTTAATAAGAATAGCATGGCCAGATAGGAAATTTAATAGGCTTTCAGAATATATATACTTTTATAAAGTTAAATTTTATAGTTTAGGAAATATACGCATTATTCTCAACATGGGTAAAAAGGGTTTGACGTATCCTTAACTATAGATTCGTATGTTTTAGAATCAGCTTAGCGATGCAAATTTAAAGTTAAAAGAAAAAGGTATTAAATTTGATTTTTTTTTTAGTTCGCAGTGAGAAATATTTTGAAACTGTGACATCACTAATTATTTTCTCTTATTTATTGTTTATAATTTAACTAGACATGTTATCAATGCATAATTTTTTTCTTTTCCAGACTTGTCTATTACAACTCTAAGAAAGAACCATTTGCTTTCAATGAACGAGCTGGCAACAGTAACACAGGATAAAAATGCAATTGCACAACTTTTACAAAATGTACAAGGTACTAACGATGCGCTAAAGGTATTTTTTGTTAGAATTTAACTTATGCAAAGGCAATTTAATTTGCTGTTCTGTGGCCTGTCTTTTTTCATAAAACTATAAAATAAGTTGAAATTTGCCACTGTGAACATTGCTGTAACTTGCATTATGCTTAATCCTAACACCAAAACAGCATTTGCTGTGCTGTGTACAGGGGTGAAGGAATTTTATCACTTCATTTTATATTTAGCTGTAAATTTTAATTTTTTGAGATCAAACGCTCGGCTGACCCTACGTTTTCTTTATAACTATTTTTAATTTGCTGATTAACCGACTCAAAAAAAATTATCTTTGTTGTTCGTAGGACACTGATTAAATTGCCTTATCCTTGGTTTAATTTTTTACCTGAAGAAATTTTAAGTGATATGTTTATGGTTGGATATATACTTTTTTTTCTGTCATAGAAACAACTGTCTTATATGGAGAAATACAAAGTGGAAGCCAAAAGAGCCAGGGAACAGGCTGGTCAGCTTGAAAAAACACTGCTAGAATATAAAAGGTATGATAGTGTTTCCCCTCTAATAATAAGAAAATAGTTGCACCACTTTTAAATTTGTTTAATCTTGGCATTCTTTCATTGTCACAACTGCACTTGTTTTGAATATGAACCCCTTGACGCTTGATGGATGGTTCGGTTGACGAGTACAACTTTTAAAGTTTACAATCACAAGCAAGTGACTCCTATTTAAGTAACACACACACACAAATTTTGCTTGTTAATCTTCAAAGCAGACTTACAATCTTAGGTTATTTGGTTAAGTCCAAAATCTTAAATTAATACCAACTTTTGCTGACATCAGCATGCTCTATTTCATGATTTTCCAGACATTTCTAGGTCATAGTGCAAATTGTTGCAGACATAGCAGATGTAAACAGTGCAACTTGTCCATAACAATGTATAAAAATATAGCTGTAGTATTACACATGATATACTTGAAGCAAGGCTGCAATCATCATTTTTCAGGTGCATGCAGCAAAATGTTGTTGCAAATATTTCACGTTGCCCATAACCATGAACTTGTTGCTAACCAGTCTTTTGCAGCAAAAGATTTATAAATTTTGGCTGAAGAACCAAAATCTGCGTTTATATACATTTGAAACAAAATTTACTTGTGGACTTACCATTTAACTGCATCATTTTATTGTTTTTGGACATTCCTGAAAATATTGGTAACCAGTTCTTAAATATTGTTTAATAGCAATATAACATGTCACCAAACAAAAGTGTACAAACTTGACTAGAAAGGTATATGCAAAAACAGCTAGCTATATTTATTTGGTAAAATATCACAACAGGCAAATCCAGGAAGACAGGATGTCCATTATGGAAAATAAGAAGACAATGTGATTATTTCAACAGGCTTTGCTGTACATTCTTTAAATTTTGAAAAAGGTTGACCGTAATATTTAAAAGCAAAGATATATTTTAACTGCAGTTAATTGGTGTGGTCATGTCTTCATAGGACATCAAATGCTTGATAGTAATTGATTAATTCTCCCAGTTGGCAGGTTGGTGTTTTTCAAGGTGGCCATTCTGTATTGATAGAAAACATGCCATTCACATGGTTCAACTCTTCGTAAATTTAGGCTGAATTTTGTAAAAAAATTTATAATATACAAAAAAATCACAGGAAATGCCAAAAAAACAGGAAATAGCAAATGCTGGGAAATGATTTTATGTTAGGGTGAAATAAAATTACTTTACGCTAGCAGGAACCTTCGTGTGAACAATAGAATGTTATTAATACCAGAGTAAATTTTTAAGCTAATAAAGTTAAGTTTTTTTAAGAATAACATGCAGAATAAACAGTAGAAAATTAATTTATATCCACTTTTTTAATATTATATTATTATTATGTTATATTACATATTAATTTATTTCACTTTTTGTTTAATATAAATATCATTTGCAATAACTTTATTAGGAAAACGAGGTTCTTCTTATTTCTTTTTCGTTTTCTTCTCCTGAATAGGAGAGAATTATTTCAATATTGTGGAATGGAGGTACACTGCTTAAGATGGCTAATGCAAGATTTGGATTGTGACTGTTGTACAAAGGTTCTATATAAAATGGCCCCCTGTCCAGAACTTTTTCCAAGCCCTTAGTGACTGTCTTAAACAGGTTTGACTGTAATCCTATTGAATTCCGTATTTTGTAGCATTCAAGAGTTGGTTCGTGGTGAAAGACATGAAGTTGAAGACATGATAAAGAATTTCAATGATCCATCAATTGCGCTATCGCAAATTGCTACTTCATATAATATTTTGAAAAAGTAAGCTTTTTTAATTTATTCTAACACATCTTGTACTTCCTTTGGCTTTTATTTGCCAAAAAGTCATGAAAATGCAATGTCAGTATATTTGAAACTGTACTGTATAAATAGCTTAAGCACTATTCTTCTTTTTTTAGGGAATTCGAACTGTTAAAAGAGTCCAAAAGACAGTTGGAAATAGACAAGAAGGCAATAAGAAGAAAGGCTGAAGCTGCTTCTAGAGAGGTAGGGACTGTCTATAAATTTATCTTAATTCTCCAATGGTTATGTCACACAGTGATGTTTTGTTTGTAGTTGCTCCACCGTGGAACATGTTCCAAGTTAATCATACGAGCTCCTCTATCTGTTCGTTTCATCTCTATACTTTGTTTGAGCTATATCTTCCAATGTTTAGCTAAGTTTGGTACAAAAAATTATACCGAATTGCTAACAGTTTTAACAAATTTTGATTGCAGCCCCTAAATAAGGGAAAAATCTTGAGGAGGAAAAAATGCAGCCATAATTGTTATATACAGGGGAATTTGATGGCATTTTGTTTAAGTAAAGCTGCATAAAACAAGATCACAAGAAATGTACTTTTAATATATGTTATTTGTACATATAAAAAATATTCATGAGCAAAATTTGCCAGTTTAATTTTTGATTGCCTCCTCCTCTTCAATTCTCCTCAATTTTAAAAAGCCTCCTCAAATCTCCTCCCAAGGTAGACTTCTTAACCTCAATCTCCTCAATTACAAAATGATTTATTACACATTATTTTCATTACAAAATGCATAGAATTGCTACATGGGTGCAGAAATAATGTGTTCTTCACTTGTGACGTTACTTTTAAAAACTTCTCAAACATTCTGAATTTCTTTTTAAAAAATGTGAAAATTCCCTCAAATTTCCTCAATTTGTTTTAAAGGGAATACCATCAATTGCTTAAAAATATTCTTATCAAAAGTCCTCTTATCTCGTAAATTTGGGTCCATAAAATCGCAATTATAGAATACTGTCATTAAGCAGAATGGCTGCAGATTGAGACTTTTCATTCTTTGTCTCAATGGTAAAAATGTAATGGGCATTTTTCTCGTTGTATCACTGTTAATATTACAAATTATACAAAAATTAAAGTTAAATATAAAATATGAAAAATCAGTTAATAAACAGTCGTGTGAAAACTAAAATTTATTTTTATAAATTAACATGTTAAATTGTCGACCAGACAAATCCTGATAATTGTATGACCAGGAAATGTAAACGTTCAAAATTTAGTTTTGAATTATTAAAAATGACTGTATTAAAAACAAGTAGAAAATTTATTGAGAAACACTTAAAATGTATTTTAACATTAAAAATTTACCTACCAAATTTACCTGTTTTTCATTTCAGGCGTTTGAATATAAAGAGCAACTTAAAGTTGTTGGTAACGATTTAACACATTTGAGCGACACGAATAAGGTAATGGTTTCAATTATTGTGCATGATTAATACATTTACTATACCCCATGCAATCTTTATTTACAGCTCCAAACAATAATTATTATTGTTTTTTATATGCAAGTTGCAACCGTCTGGACTTTAAAAGTCCGAAAAGATAGGAATATTAACAATTCCTTGGAGGTTTAGGAGAATGTCAGAACTAACCTTTAAGTGGTCAATTAAAATAATTTTCAAGCTTTTTTCAAAATATTGGCAAGAATTGAATGTCAGGCTGTTCTTAAGGTTCCTATAAAATGTCTGTTTGGAACTGAAATCGCTGAAAAAGTCAGGAATTTCAATCAAAGTGTTTTGATTGAAATCAGAAATTTTATTTAAAAATGTCAGGAATTGAAATTAAAAAAAATGTCAGGAATGTCAAGAATGTAAGGAATAAATGTTGAGTGGGTACCCTGCTAACAACATCCCTGCACACATTTCCTTACTAAAGCAACATTCCTCTCTCAGTTTGACGATGAAAAAAGACTTGTTTAAGAAACAATATTAAACAGTATTTCCAGCACTGTCGTATGCTTTGGAGCTAATTTTGTATGTTGATTCCACTGCTGTCACAACAAATTCAATCAACTAAGACCCCAACCCTAAAGCCTGACCTAAAAATGGATTTGCTGTTTTGTTAGTATGAGGACTACGTATGTTTCTAACCTTGCAGGTTAAGGTAACAATGTTGTAAAAAATACCTTATATCTGCTAGCCTGTATAATATGTCTTGTAATTTTTTTAAGAGTCTTGAAAAGAAGATTAAAAAACTAGAACAAGCGTTTGCATCACCTAGCCCTCGATCAAGTGCTATTAAGCGACTCATACAAGAAAGGTATCTTTTTGTCATCTTTAAAACTTTTATATTGAACTGTAAATTCAAAATAGGTGAAAATCAATCTTGAAATAGAAGGATTTGAGGCTTGTTTTACCGTTGACATTTAGTTTTGTATCTAAGAAGTACCTTTCATCGGCCAAAAAAAAGTGTACCGTAAAAAACATTTTCACTTGCATCTTCACTACACTGATTATACTCACCCGTCAGATAGGAAGGTTCGATCGGGGTAAACCATTCTAAGTGGAGAATGCCACACAAATGTACCATGATAAGCTTTCGCCTATATGCATGATTTACACCTGCTTGAATTGCTTTTGTAATATAATATTTTTCTCTGAAATTTTGTAGCACTTTTTATTATGCTTTATCCTCTAGTCCAGCTCCTTTGGATTTGAAACGACTGCGTACTGATGTAGTTTTGGAGGAACAAGAAGCAAACGGTAGTTTGGTCTTATTTGACGATCATGATATTGGAGATGATGGTGATGGTAGAGACAGTGGATATTCAAATGAGATTGTGGACGAAGACACAATTAGCGTGGAAGAGGAGGAGAGCAAGGAGTTGGCAAATGAGTAATTATTTTATTTCTCTTTATTGCTTTTCTTGATATTATACTAGGGTATTCTCACCTTGCAGACGTTGTCAAATTACGATTTCTTTGCTAGTGTTATACACTTTTTTGTTTTTAGAATTAAAGTATGAAACTTTCACTTTCATCATCAAACACCCTGTTTACATTAATGCTGTGTGAAACAACACCCTGTTTACATTAATGCTGTGTGAAACAACACACTGTTTACATTAGTGCTGTGTGAAACAACACCCTGTGTACATTTGTGCTGTTTGAGCAACACCCTGTTTACATTGGTGCTGTTTAAAGCAACACACTTTACATTAGTGCTGTTTAAGCAACACCCTGTTTTCATTGGTGCTGTTTAAGCAATACCCTGTTTACATTGGTGCTGTTTGAAGCAACACCCTGTGTACATTGGTACTGTTTGAAGCAACACACTGTTCACATTAGTGCTGTTTAAGCAACACCCTGTTTACATTGGTGCTGTTTAAGCAACACCCTGTTTACATTGGTGCTGTTTGAAGCAACACCCTGTTTACATTAATGCTGTGTGAAACAACACACTGTTTACATTAGTGCTGTTTGAGCAACACCCTATTTACATTAGTGCTGTTTGAGCAACACCCTGTTTACATTAGTGCTGTGTGAAACAACACCCTGCTTACATTAGTGCTGTATGAGGCATAGTTTCTTGTATCATGGTGTCTGTCAGATCAAGAAAAGTCTTCAAAGTCAAATAATCCAAATGAAGATTAGGAGAGGAGGGTAAACATTAGCAAACAAGTGTCAATTTGGCAAAAAATTTATGCTAATCAATTCACCTTTGAAATATCTATGCATTGATAAAGTTTGAATGCACATCCCTTAACAGGTCTAAAATTATTGATGACAAAAAAAGTCAAAATATGCTATTATTCAAATATGACATCAAAATTTATGCAGCATAATTAAATCTGAAATTTTTTAAATGTGAATATCTTGAGAACGAAAAGAGCTTTTTTAAAAATTTAAAAAGACTTGTTTACCAACTTTTTAGGCTCTATAATTTAAGTCTAACATCATTTTATACTTCGGGTTCCCTTTAAAGAATCACCCACGTCATATTTCTCTTCGTTTCTGTTAGATTTGGTCTGAACTATGTCCCGACAACGAGTATGACGTCGAATAGACGACCTTTAAAAGATGTCAACATAAACAGTATATTGAAACTTAACATGGCAACAAAAAAACCGACATCGACGTTAACTACGACAGGTTCGACGTGTTTACCTCACGTTAGAAAGGGTTATAACGGTATGGGCGGACAATCAAAAGTCTTGATTTTACCAAAGAAAAACACAAACTTTGTCAAGCCGTTGCCAGCGAAGAAGGAACGGAAAAAGATAAAAATTCCAAGAAATAATTCAACCATTTCAAAATTATTCACTGCACCAAGGTTACCACAGTCCAGTCCCTGAGACATATTTATTATTTTTATATGTATATTTTTGTAAATATGTAATTTATTGAACACACAAAGAAGGAATTTTTTTAAATATGGAATTTTATTCTTTCGATCTGACCCAAAAACTTCTATCCTGAATATTGCTAAAATGCTAATTGATTTATGCTCTACAAACTTTGTTTAATTATATCTTAAACGTTATGTTTCCTAAGTGTTTTTTCGTTACAGTATTCCTAATTTTTAACCAAGAATCATTCTGTTATATTCTTAGCATATTCGTAGCACAGTTAGGCTTTAAAGATCTGAAAATGAAAAATGGTGAAAAATCACCCCTAAGTTGCTGTTGTTTAATTCAACTAACAGGTAAACTAGATTTTGTGGGAAAATAATTAAAATACAACTTATTGCTATGCTTATATTCAAGCAAAATTTAAGATAAGCATGTTCTTAATTTTTTTTCTTATTTTCTTATGAATATTCTTATAGAGTATATTCTTATCAAGTAAGTGTGGATTGTGTATATGGACAAAACATCAGCCAATAAGATTGTTTTGTTTTTCATGTTAAGAAAACAGCTTGCTCTGTGCGTTTCTCGCCTCTCATCCCTTTTTATGCCTGAGAAATGCTTTCTGTGATAAGTTGCATAAATTCTGCACTTGTCACAATATTTCAGGGGGGATTGATGAGTGGTGAAAAAGTGGTAAAAACAACATCTACCTTGAAAAAGAATACGTTATTATACCGTTTAAACTCATAATTTATGCATAATCTATTTTTATATACTTTGTATACTTACTTTATCTTTATCTATGTACAACCCCCTGAATGTTTATGAAAATACAATTATAATTCAGCTTGTGAAGTTCTTCAAAGATGTCAACGAAAGTCACATCACGAACAGAACGTTCATAGTATGGTAAACTTTATTATTTTTATTTTATTTTATTGTTCTCAAAGATGTAAAGGCGGTTAAATATATGTCTTGTTCAACGCAGTTTCTGCTCGCCTCAAGTAATACTGTTTTTAAATTCTGACGTGATTAAAAAAGAACTCATATTATCTAGAAATTAAAAACATTCGTATTGCCTTTTCTCATTCGTATTGACTTTTCGCAAACTTAACCGAACGGTTAAGTTTGCGAAAAGTCATGAAAGAAAGCTTTTTTTTAAAGTTTTAGAAAATAATGGAGTTTTTCAGACCAGGACATCATTATTTTACCTCGTGCAGCTGATTTTTTTTTTCTTTTATCAATTACTTTAATTAGTTTTTTTTTTGTTCTGTCGTTTGTGTTACACATTCTAGCCTAAAATCTAAAACAAAAACGAATCATTTTTTAGGTAAATTATGGATAAAAATCTCGGTGAGAAAAGGGGTGTAAAAAGGGTGTGCACGAGTTTTTATAGGTGCTATGAATCTTGTAAAAACGTTGCTTACAAAAAAGGTTTTGTAGAAAAAGAACGAACTTTTTATTGTACAAGAGTTTGCGATCTAGTCAGTGATAAAGAAAACTTGGAGAAACCTGCAAAAGTCGGGTAATTTAAAACTGAGTCATTTTTAAATGTCAGGGACATTTTTTGTTTAAAATTTAACCGACCACTATCTAAATGCAAATGAAATAGTGTTTTAAAAATTTGTTTTGTAACGAGTTATTGCACATATGAAATGAAGGTAAATTTCCATATAGGTCATGGGAAAGCCAGGAAAAGTGAAAGCGAAAAGTGCATGGTCAGTCTGCAAAAAAAATAAGGCTAGCTTCAAAAGAATTGATTGTGAAAGACATCTGTCCCATGTTCTACATGTTGTACATTTGTTGGAATACTTTCTACAGAATATACGTATAACAAAATATAAAGAGAGAACTAAAAATAAAATGAAGATTACGTGGAAGAATACATCTAGTTTGAATATTTGCAAGGTGTTTAAAAAATTAACTACAAATCAATTTTTATATTTAAATCTATTTATCTTAATTCTTATAAAAATATATGATCTGTATATCAGAAGCAAGTTTATAATCTTGAGAAACACTCCGTTGTTTCTGTTCCCGTTGGCTATTTAAGAGAGAAAAAAGCACCCTTTTAAAATCGAGGTACGGAATAAAAGCTCAAATGAACGCCACGCAATTACGACTCGCTGCAAAGATTTTTGTTTTAATCACACTTTAACGTAAAAGGGTTGGGAAAGAAGTTGCAATAAGCGCTTAACTGACATCACATTTCAATTTTTTTAATTGATTCTTTGCATATTTTTGGATGACGAAATAAGCGGTTTTCAACTCTCTGTTTTCCCTTCCTCCAATTTTTCCTAAATGTATTTTTGAATATCGAAAAATACGTTGTGACGTTAACATTTGAATGACATGTCAAATGTGGTCACACTTACCTTGGAAAAGAAGGTTAAAGTTGGTTCCGACGGTATTTTGGTTGCAGCTGCAATGTTAATTTATTTTTGTAAACTATTACCGGAACTTATTTTTTATGGATTCAACATATATGCAAGTATATTTGAAAATGTTAGCTTAGCAAGTCTAAGTGGATATTTTCTAAAAATTCGGAGCGCACGGAATAAGCATTTGAAGCTCTGAGAACATCGCAGTGCCTTTTTTTAATTTCGTTTGTTTTAGGCCGACGCATTAACAGAGGAAGAAGTTGAAGGTGAGTGTGAGTGTGACCATGATACGAATTTTGACGAGGAAGTGGACACTTCCTGTCCTCGTTACTTTGTTTTCTAACTCAACAAGCGATGTTGAAGCGCTTACTACGTTTGTGGTTTTTCTTTGTTTAGTCTGTTTTCGAGCCTGGGAAAAATTGGGACAGCGACTGAGTTTTTAGGAAGATCATAGTAGATGTATATATGAGTTGAAAACCACAAAAATAATCGTTTAGTCGAAAACTGATAGTTACATCAAACTGGATCCCTTATGTTAAACTCATAAATATTAAAAAATTTCTGCATTAAAGTTTACGACAGCCGGAAAATACATCGGTATCTAACGAACTTCTTATTTGGATGACGATGTTCAATAAGCATTATTGTTGTATTTTCAGAATTTCGTGAGGCGTTTTCTCTCTTTGATAAAAATGGCGACGGTACAATAACTTCAAACGAATTGGCTGTTGTAATGAAGAGTCTCGGACAAAAAACGACAGAATCGGAATTGCAGGATATGATAAACGAAGTAGATATTGATGGTAAGTGTGCCCATGTTTATTAAATTTAACAAGCAGAAAGTTTGTAAAGGTGTTTTTTTGTTGACTGGGAAAATCTTATGACACTACTATTCCTTTAGGGATTAGTTTTAACTGCTTCACGACATTTTTTGCAAGGAAGCCATTTTTTTGTAAACAAAACTTTTCTCTTAAGATTTGAAAACATTAAGAACCTCCAAAGCTAAAGTGAACCTAAAAATTTAATACCATTTCTGCGCTGGCTTAAAACGTTTGAAATACGCTTTTTAAATAAGAACATTGAACATTTTTCTCAGATATTTTGCCTGAAATTTTCTTATATTTTAAGCAGTACAATATTTTCAAAATCTTTGTAAGTGCAAGTTTCGCAAGATTTGATTCCGTAAAATATCTGCCTTAAAAGAAGTATTTACGCATGTGTTTTTTGTGTTTTATTTCAAAAAAAAAGATTTTCAGATTTTCACTACGTTTTTTAGGTAATGGAACCATAGATTTTCCCGAATTTCTCGCTTTGTTTGACAGGAAGACGGAAAGTTCAAATTCGAAGGAGGATGTTAAAGAAGCGTTTCGTGTGTTCGACAAAGATGGTAGGTAGAGTTATGAACTGATTTTTAACTTTGATCTAATAATCTGTTCTTCGAAACAACAATTTTCTATTTCGTAAAATAGAAAAGTACATTATTTTCAAAAAAGCTGTGTATCTTCTTTCAAATATTTGCATTTATTTGTTGTCATATCCCACACAGAAATGCTGACATCAGCATAAAAACGTTAAATTTAGGCCGTTTTCGAAATTACACATGCTATAACTCAGTAAAGTAAATATCACTTCTTTATCTGCTTTAGAAATATCACTTGTATGAGGAAGTACGTAAAGTTGGTCTTCATGTATTCTGGTCTTTGAAATATAACTATCATGGACAAAATATAATAAAACAGCACAGTTAATTTCGAATTTAGCCGCCACAAGTAATAACATTGGTTGTTTCCATATAAAAGTTGCGCATTTTGAACTTGTCAAAATTCACTTGTCAATGTTTACAACCTTCTGAAACATGCTAATTGTTGTTGACGTCAGCGCGACCATTTTTCCTGCCGACTGCAGAGTAGTGACCATTTCACGCTTTTGTCCGTGTTTGACAAATGACAAAAAAATTTGCCATCGTTTCGTTAATTTTGTTCATGATTGCAGGCCACCCGATTAGACTGAAAACCATTTTAATCTTGGACACCAATAGTGTAGCTATTAGAAAAACAGAATTACAATTTGTTTTACCTGGCCTGCATGTGTTAAAATACTAGAACAAAATAGTACAATCTATTTACGCTACTGTAATTGTCTAGAAAATTATGGAATTCATAATTTCATAATAATCAGAATTTCTTAGTAATCCGAAGTCTCTAAAAAATTAAATGCGGAATATATATCTTCGCAAGGATAAGAAATATTCTGTGGAACCGGTTAAACTTCCTAGACATGTTATTTTATAAGCATATGAAATTTTCAGATGAGGCTTGGTTATGCTTAAGCTATCACAAAATAAAGGCTGGAGTTGCGTATACGGTATACTTATTACGATAAAATCTAGTATTTCCGGAATGTGTGAAAAAGTATAGCATAAATCTGTTATTACTTGTATGGCCTCCTTAAAAGCCCTAATTTCACCGCATGGAAGGAGAGTAAATACACGACTCACTGATTGCTTAACTCACTTTAATTTGATGCCAAAAATATGACCTAAGTGAAACATGGAATTCTGGATAAAAACGTTTTTGTAGTGTACTTTAGCTTAGATATGCTTAGCAGAAACTCCGCAGGCTCGTAAATATGCTTATTTGTTTGACAAAACAGAGACTTGGTATGCTTATGAACGTTCTTCTATTAAATGTATTCATGTATTCTACTTCTTAGGCAATGGTTACATAAATGCTAGCGAGTTACAGTATGTGATGACAACCCTGGGTGAAAAGTTGACTAACGAAGAAGTGGAAGACATGTTGAAAGAAGCAGACATTGATGAAGATGGAGCGATAAACTATGAAGGTGGGTACTATGTTTTTTAAATTTTATTTACGTTGAAAAAATGTTTTTGTTTATTGAGCTTTGAATGGTCACACATACAAAGAAGTCGTAACAGTTGTTTTAAAGTATTCTTGTTAGATATTTTTGCGAGCATAAATTTTCATGTATCGCGCTATTCGCGAGATTTTCAGAATTCGCCAGAATATACTTTCGAAAGTCGATCGAGTCCGAATATTTTTGCTAGAATTTATTTTGCAAACCAAGTAAAAAATAAATTTCATGGAAATTTAATTCCTGTTACCGGTGAGGTCCTATAAATTGACCTGTGTCCGTCCGTTACCAGCTTTTCTTAGATTGGATTATTAGTTTTTTTCTGATTTTTTGCACAATGACAGGAAACAATAGACCATGGAATGTGAGTCAGTTTTCTGAAAAAAAATTTATTGCTGCAAAAATGGCGGATTTATGCGCAAAATGAATTTTACCAGGTAGGTCCATTGAAATTTCGCTTGTTAACTTATTATCTCTTTAAGGATTACGTATTATCTCTTTAAGAATTTGTAAAAATACTGATGGAGAAGTAAATAACATGCGATTGAAGCTTCAATGACATACGAAAATGGTATGGTTAATACGAATCTGAGGAGAAAATATTTTTATTTATTTTTTGATCTTATATGTTAATATGAAATTAGTAAAAACGTTTCTATTAGAATGGTATTGAAGGCTTGACAGTAATGAAAACACAATGAAAGCTTCGTGTGTAAGCATTTTTTTTTTTTTAGGAAATAATAACGACCGTTGATATTTTGAATTTTCTTCAATGTTTTTGGTGTTCATTCACCCACTCTCAAAGAGTATGTACAATTTCAATTTTTTTAAAATAAAACTGAAAACCTTCCGTCACAGGTACCGATTTAAATTGGAAAATGGTTGTGCACATGGTACGACTTACGCCATAAAAAAAGGAGTAGCAAGATATTTGGGGGTTATTTTTATGCAATCTGTCAAGGACGGCGAGGAGGGGGGAGGTAATTACGCAAACGAGTTCTTCAAAACGAGAAAAAGGCGGGTATCATAAAAAATTACATCTTGGATGGAAAAGCTAAATTGTTAAATGCCAATTTCTTAAATTTTTCAACGAATAGAAATTTTAATACCCTATAATCACATTTTTTTTAACCTTGTTTATTCTCCAGCCTTAACCTTAAATCCCCGGAATTACCAGAGATTTCTTGCTGTTTTTATGATGATATTACGGTGATAGGTGGTTAATATACACAACCTTGTAACCATGGTAACAATCTTGTTTCAGCATGATAACGCAGGTTTTTATGTTTTATATAAAGTTTCTATAAATTTCATAAACTGTAAATTTAAAACATTGTGTCCTGATTTTTTGTAAAATATCCAATATTGATAATATTTTTAATTTTATTATTTATTGTTAACGAGTGTTGCCCGTATTTTTGATAGCGTTTATTATCCTTAGCCTTGTCTGGACTTCAGAAATCATAGTTCCTTTCACAATTATCCCTTCTTTCAGGAAATTTATTGGAAAATTTTTTGTGGAGATTCTAAAAATAACAAAAGCTAGACCGAAAAACGTTTCTTGCGGTTTAAATTTTTTTAGGTCCCATAGCCATCACTCGAAACTACCCTTTAAATATCACAACTTTCGTTAGGATCATCTTTGAAACTCACAACACAACTTTGTTTCATCAAGAGGAATCATTTTGTAAAGTTTGGACACGTGATTAACCAGATTCGCTGATTTTAAAAATTTTCACAAAAATCAGGCAAATTTTGGAAACTTAGTTTAGTTAGATTTCGCGCAAATTAAATTTTAAAATTTCGCGAATAGATTTTGCGAGAATTCATTTTCGCGAAGGCCAATGTCTGTTAAATAACTTGCAAGTTTAATGTTTTAAGTCTACACGCTTTTTTTAAAATACCAAATTTTATCCAGGCTAGTCATTCTTCTTATTAAGATTTCGGGTTACATCCGAGATCTTATTAAAACGGGCGGTCTTTTTCTTCTCCTCCTTCTTCGACCGATTTTTTAACTGACTGCCGTAACGTCACGACTTTTAAAGTCCGACCTGGCCCCGCGTCCTAGCTCTACGCCGGTTTTGTCCGTATCTCAATGTTCGTAAAATTGGGAAAGAATGAAGACTGCGTTACAAATTTGATCACAAATATTGTTATTTTTTTATTATTTGATGAGCTATGCTAGATACCCCTTCAAATTTTCGTTTCCAGTTATGATTTTAAAGAGGCGGATTTTGTTCAACTAAACCGAGCTCTAGGGGTTTAAGTACGAGTCGTTTCTTTCGAGGGACCGAGTTCAAGGACGCCACATTTGTTATACTCCGGCTTCTTCACCATGCTGCGAATTAAAATTTTTTGAAGAAAGAGGAATATTTGGTTGTGTTATATAGTATAGTTATTTAACTGCCTAAATTTCAGTTCTATCAACGTTCAGATATTCTCTTCATTGTGTCTATGTTTTCACATTTTAAGATGAAAATATCATCACGTTTTCTAGCCATGTGTAAATCTGAAACAAACCAATTTCAAGATTTTAGCTAGCTAACGTAGATTTCAAGGCAGCATCCGGCTGAAGCCAGCTACCTGTAGCTAGCCTTATTTATTCTTATTATTTTAAAGTTTGGTATATTATTTATTTTTATGTTGGGGTTGTGGCTCTCTTCTAGCTAGCTCTTTAGCTATACTTCTGGCACGGGGGTGCCGACTCGCCGGAAACGCCGTATATGTTAGGGCGGCCGCGGGCATTTTTTCGGGGTTTTTTCAAGGTTTTCGTCTGTAACCGCCCGGAAAAGCCTGGGCCCGTCCGAAATCGCCCGAATTGCGCCCGAAATGCTATGCGCGCGAGGCTCATTGTTCTCATTTAAATTTTGTCGCGAAGAAGGAAGGTGCTATTTTGTCGTTTTACTCTCAGTTTATTATTTGTGGGATTTTATTACAGCTATATTTATCGAATAAATGATATAAAAAACAGTTTTTTCAGAACTTCCACTGTTGAGGAGTGACTATTAGTCTACCGTTATGTTTATGTTTGGTATTGGGTACCTTAACCATGTCGTTATGTGTCGATATGCAAATGCACTGTAGCTGTACTGTAAAGTATCTACGGACTTCGTTAATACACAGAAGACAGACATTTATGTTAATACAAATATACGCGTTCTTATTTCGTTAACTAACCCTCCGTCATAACCAGAGATTTACGTCTAACATCCACTACCACTGCTCGACATTGAAAGAATAAATTGTACATCATGGTAATAAATGTTTAAAAAAATGTTGTTTCGGGTTGATTCGGGTTTCTCCGGGCGAAACTTTGAGTTTTTTTTAAAACGCCGGAAGTCGCCGACAGCCCCCGTGGTTTTTGCGGCGTTTCCGGTGAGTCGGCACCCTCGTCTTCTGGCTGAAGACGAGGGTAGCCACAAATGCAGTTTGGCTAGCTACAACAAAATTCTTAATCAATAATTATTATGCTAAATGCAGTTAGTAGGTAGCTTCACCTTTTATTAGTGTCATGAAAACTTACTCTGCAAAATAGAAATGCTGAGTGATTTTTTTAGCTGGACAGGGTAACGACAGGCTACTTTTCCCGTGTTTTTATTTAAACCGAAGTCGCAATAAAGTTTTTTTGAAAAGGGTATTACGCCTAAACGCATTGAAGACACAGTTGTTTACCTGTACGTACTAAGCGCTCAGTCCAATGTTAATGATGGCTGTTTCCTGAGTTTCTGTTTATCTGAAGTTACGATACAGTTTTTTTTCAAGTTATTTTTTGAAAATATATTACAGTGGAAAGACCATAATGTTGTGCGCCTATTTTTTCAAAATATATTACACTGGAAACACCATAATGTTCTGCGCCTCACTCAATTTATGACATACTATACTAAGGCGCTTCACCTGAATGTGTGGCACAGTTTACACTTCTTATTAATCGCTCTTCCAGGCGTTCAACGCCAAGTAACACAGTTACTTGTGGCTTAACCCGGCGTTTCGACTCCGGGTTCCCCGGCTAGTCTAAATATTAATACCACGGAATCGTATTTTGGATTTAGTCTCTATTGTTAATTCTAAACCGATGAACGTAGTCTTAACCTTTTTGTTTCTTTCGCCTACTTCTATTTCTTTTTTTGTTTTTAAACTTGTAGGATCCAACTTTATGGTCAAATCTTAGATATCTTAAACTTGATAAAGATTTTAGTCATGTCACAGGTATAATAAAACATTTCCAAAATATCGCTACACCGCAAGCAATAATATTTAATAAATTGATATGCTAAAACGTCTTCGTTTCTTTCTTATGAATGTTAAGTGTAGTGCAGTATTGTTAAAGTATTAATTCCCACAAATCACTTTTTGTTTATTTGTACTACATGAAACATTTTGCAAGTTCAAGATAATACCACACGGGATAACAAGAATCCGAAATCTTTTAGCCTGCAAGGGCTTTTCATTTCTCTATTGTTTTAAACATATTTTTCAACGTAAAATTCCAACCTGGTATTTTTATGAGGCATTTTTTTATAAAAGAAACAGCGTGTACCCTAATTTACGGCTAATCGTCAAGACTCACCAGAGGAACCTCTGTCATTGATGTAAATGTTCTCAGGACCTGGATGGGAAGTCACCGGCCGATGAATTTTATTTACAGTAGGCACAGTCTCATCGAAGGAAAAAAATATTTTCCTATTATTAAGATGTATAAACAAAGTGCGGGCGGGTTCAAAAATATTTTCGCGATTATCGAAAATTTTAGCGAATGACGACATTGCCAATTTAAGCATTTCGCACAAAGCACAAGAATCCGCGAAATCGCGAAATTTAATTTTTGCGAAAATTATTCCATAAGGTATGTAAGGACCGGAAAATATGTCGAATAACGTTTAGTTTGCTATCAGAAACTTTAAACACTGTTAAAATTCGCCCTAAAATTAAAGTAATTAATTTTAAGCAGATGATATTTTGATGACAGAAAAGTGCTGGCATTCTGTGTTGTTCCTTTCATGACATACTATAAATGTGTCAAATTTGGTTCAATGCAACTCGAACAACGGTTATAGCTCGAAATGTTTTTAGAGGAAATGTTTTTGCAGTCACTTGAAGTTTTCTAAACATTTCCTCTAAAAACCTCGTATAACTCGAACCATTTTTGGTCCTTCAGGTAACTCGAACACTTTCTAGTCAAAAAAATAAAATCAAAACGATTTGCCTGAATGCTAAAATTTAAATTTCTTTCAATTTCAAAAATTTATTAATGGCGAAGAAAGACAAATGCTGCCTGTCCAGATAAACTCGAGCATGCACCCTCCATCGTCATCGCCAAGAACCTTTAGCTACCCAAGCTACGTATCACTGCGCTGTGTGTAAAAGATTGTCTTAAAAAAGCTTCAGGATGTACCTTTCTTTGAACACCCCGAAAATTGTTTCGTTTCTCTTTACCAATTTTACGAACATCACCAGGCTTCATTGAAACTTCAACTGTTCGCCTTGTTTTCGTCATGTCTTTGTACACATAATGTCAATAGCACTGAGTCATTGATCTCATCCGACGTCTTGGATAAGGTAGATCCTTGGACCAAAAAGATTTAGGTGATATTTCTAACGAACTAACTGCCCACAACCCAATATGTGTGTCAACCGTACTCCGAAACTACATGTTATTCACTGATAATGTAGATTGTACTTGCAAATATTTACAAACCAAATAAGTTTGTTGTTGTAGGACGAATTATCAGCAAGTTCGGGATAACCTGGAATACGAAACTTGTTCCCAGTAAATGCTACATTGTAACACTATGTGTAATATTTATATTTTCTTGCTTGTAGAAGAAGTTGCCACAACTTGAACTGAAACCTTATTTTTTTTCGTTTAACATTCGTCAAATTTTTACCCTAGTCCCTAGATTACATCATGGCAAGTAAACCTTATTCATCATCGTTATATGGTGTCACACGTCAAAACTCTGTTGCATACCCTTGCATAAAATTAATATTATATTCTAAAAATATTAAAATTCTGTGAAATATACAAAAAGTTTTCGCGAAATAAAAAAGGACAAGAAAACCAACTTGGCAAAAGATAACATGAAAATATTCGATGACGCAACTTTTTACATGTGTCGTTAGAGATATGTATGCAACGAAGAAAGGACCAATCAAAAGATGTTCTACTGTTACGCATAGGTTTGTAGCCATCCCCAACTACAATCACGGATAAAAGTAATGAAACATTTTAAGTGTTGTCTCGAGTTGCTCTAAAGATTTGAGGGAAGGCGCGGTTCCAGTAATTCAAATTTTTTCGGTGCTTCATTTTATTTCGCCCACAATTGTAGAGTCGCAGAAGAATTAGTAAAACATATATATATACAATAAAATATAAAAGAACTAAAAAGAATCACCACTATGATTATCGAAGATACACTCTTGAAAAAAATTGTCTCAGTGTAATTTCGTCACAAAATATCACTGCTACCCAACTGTTCTTTTTGTGTGACAGAAAGCCTCCTATCCATCTCATTTTTGTTGCTCTGAGAACGCAAATGTATTCGTACACATTTCGGACATCGTTTATCGCGTCGACATTTAATGTGAAATGTGGATAAACAGCCTGGACACTAAAGAAAAAAGAACAAATATGTTAAAGTGATGGAGAAGTAGATCTCTCATTGAAACAAACTTTTCTACATTTAAATTTCGAATGTTTTGATTTTTCAAGAAGGGTTTAGCATGAAAATGTTTGTCTGTTTAAAAAACAACTTTACTTGATTTCGCCACCTGCTTCAAATAAGCTCTCACTCAACAAAGAATTTCTTTCATATAAGCCCCCGCCTGCGAATGAATCCCCATGTTTTTTCTCCTAACCCTACATGTTTTTTTATAAGCAATAGAAATTCTAAAATGAGGCTTAAGGATGCTTATGAAAAGTACTTTTTCAGGCTCAATATATGCTTAGGTTATGCTTAATGGCAAAAAGATTTATTGGAATATGGTTATGAAAAACACATGATCAGGCTAAAAATATGCTTATTTGAAAAAAAAATATGTACCACTATCAAAAAGCCTTAATATTCACGACACATATCTTAATATTCACGACACATATTGACAGTTGGACCTGTTTGCCTGGTTGTAACTTTGACCAATATTTTTTAAAAAAGTTAATCATCTCTGACAGCGGACCAAAAAGGCAAGGCGGATTTTCACGAGACGGATTGAAATGACGAATTTGTTGCGTACATTACTTGATTTCGACTTTGCGTGCTGAAATACACTTCGTCATTAAATTCGCCGTCAACTCGTCTCGTTGATAACGTCTGTTTGTCTAAGTTATTTAATAAACTTAATGAATTACCTGTGCAGCTATATTGACTTGAAACGGATAAATGATTGCTGGATCATGACAATATTCACAAATGAATCCTTTCTGTCGACAAAGCTAAACAAAACACATAGAAAAATATGCTTGTCGTAACACCCTTCTCCGTTAAACAAAACACAGAATACACACAGAATACGTTTTTTATTATTATTATAGCAGTGTAGACACTTTTTCTTTTCTAAGAAACTAAGCCACTAGTAGTAATAACAAGGTCTTAAATTCTGACGTCATCTTACTAGTACTTTTCTTAATTTTGACGGGATCTATAAGAGGGATATTTAACCAAAAGCATGGTTTTAACACAATAAGAGATATATACACAAAAAGGTTGAAATAATGTCCTTTTTGCCTTTTGCCTCAAAAATCATGTCTGTTCCATTGAAATCGTCAACATAACCTATTCGATTTCTTGTTACACCAGGTAAATATACGTGAACTTTATGATTGATAGGATTTTTTGGAGGGCGACTAGTCAGTTTCTTATAAAGTGGTTTCTTATATCAAAACCTGCATGTGGCGTGTTTATGTGAGTAAATAGAAAGATAACATAAATACACAAAAATTGCTTACTGTGCATTTATATATATGTTTTGAAAACTGTACAATCACTTTCTTCAAATGGTGCGCAAGCTGACCGTTGTAGACTTGCACTAAATCCTACACATGGAATTAATACCGTTTATAACCAAGAAGAAAGCGAGAAACATTATACCGAAAAGCGCGAAGAATCATCATTTTACTCACTAATAACGAATATTGATGAATGTCATCACATAGATATTCTCGTGGCCATAACCTGAAACAACAAAATAGTCGTTGTAAAATGCAAGAAAAGCATGTCCCATAATGCATTTGTAACTACTTTTGTTATACGGACATACAACTTTCTTTCGAATATTTTTTCCAACAAACTAACTATGAACATTACACATAAAATATTGCTTTCATAATTCTTCTGCAACCGACTCATACAGCTGTCGTTATAGTGATAGTTTTGGAATTTCGCGCTCATTAATTTTTGCGAATCCATGATTATAGGATTTTTGCGAGCATAATTTTTTGCAAATGGTCGAATGAATTAAAAAAAAAATATTAATTAGGTTGATGAATATTTGATCCATTCGTGATTTTGATTAGCAAACAACCAAATAGTCGTGACATTTATCAGAAGAAAATGAAAAAGCTAATAACACTAATTTTTGCAATTAGACAATTATTTCGCGAGCATAAACTTCACAAACTTAATGCTCGCAAAAAGTTATTCTTTTAAGGCGTCCCTTGATTTACCTGAAAACAATAAAAACCGCCTCGTTAAAGTACAAAAAAAATTCACCGTGTTTAGAAAAAAAAATATATATAAAGTATGTCAGTAAAACCTGATTCTAAAGTCTTCTGTTACTTCATTTCTGCATGTTTGAACATATTCTTTGATGTACAGGAGTTGCAAACGAAGAAGCTAAAAGTCATTATTTAAAATAACAATAGAAATTTATAATAAGGGTAATATACAGTGTACATGTTTTTATTGTATAAGCATGATATTTATAAGCATCCGTAGGCTTAAATTTGTTATTTTTAAGCATATGCTAAGCATTATGTGAAGCATAAGAAAATGTTGTGAAGAGTTTTTATGTTTTTTGTTTCGTTAGCAGTTTTTTTTATTTATTTTTTATGTTTAACATTCACATGCAATATTTTTTTTCAAATAAGCATATTTCGAGCCTGATCATGCGTTTTTCATAAGCATATTCCAATAAATCTTTTTGTCATTAAGCATAACGTAAGCATATATTGAGCCTGAAAAAGTACTTTTCATAAGCATCCGTAAGCCTGATTGTGGAATTTTAAATGCTTATAAAAAAAACATGTAACGAGATGAATCAATGTTTTATTCAAAGAAGAAAGTTGCATGTCTGGTTTATACCTTCGGAAAAGAGAGAGACGAGCCTACCTTGACTTCTTTCAGTTCTATGATCACATCATACAATCCAGCATTAATCTCATCAATATGAAAAAGTGGTTCTTCTTCAATTTTCATTAAGAATAATTTGTTATATTTTGACACTAAAAGAAACAAAGTAAAAAACTACAAGTCATTGTTTCGTGTGGCAGAAAAAAGCTTTATATAACAAAGTTGCTAGACTTAAAAAGTAAAAATACAACAAGAAAATGAAACGAAAAATTCACCTTTATGTCTTTTGAAATCCCAGTTTTGTATAACTCTCGAAGGTATCACGTGCTCTTCGTCGTCATGGCAATCAAAACAATAATACCTAACAACGAATCCATATCACTGATCACACTGGTTTACATGTAACAAACGAAAGTGCAAACGAAACCTACCCTCCATCATAATAACACACTCTGTACGGACCATATACTAAAAAGAAAAAGAAAAGAAACACAGTGAAGAAGGGTGCAAGAAGGTTTGGAGTATCTTTAAATCTTACAAGCATGCGCAAAAAGGCAAGTCCACATACTTAAACCAATAGGTTTTCCACATTGCTTGCAGCGGAAATTCTGTTTATCTAAACCTTGCTCCAATCCGATGAGAGTAAGTTGATTCAACGAAGATTGAGTTTTCTAGAAAAGTAATATACAAACTATCACGCACTTTGATCAAACTGAAGTTGAGTTACATATGAATCCCTAACATATAGCCTGGCAGCGAGTAGGATCCGAACAACGGTCCCCACCACTAAGAGCAGTAAAGGCCCCGCCACACTACGCTCGACAATATGCCACAACACACTCATAACTTATCCGGATGGCGTGTATATGTAGACTACGATTAATCATGGCACATCCGTGCGTCAATTCTTTACTGAGTAGTTCTACTTCAATGTTGTTAGACCTGTTATACTCATTATGGTCAGAGATTTGATTAGGGTGAACCATTTTCAGCAAAGAATGGAAACAGGAATATGCTATGATAAATCTCCATCTCCACATTTCGATGTTTACTCTATGTATTACAGTATAGAAATATGAGTAATTAAAAAATAGACTCAGTGTAATAATAGCCGTATTCTGTCTACGTTTGTTGCACATAATACGATTTTTAAAACTCCCTATGGATTTTTCATTGATTACCAATATGTAGCTTATTTTATTTTTACAGTTTTTCTTACGACTATCCTTATGTTTAACTTCGTAACTCTTAAAAATTTACGTAACGAGTCCAGGTACAAGCAGAGTATATAAAAAAATCCAAGGAGAGGTTGAGGATTAGTATGCTATTTCTATCAAAATGCTGGACATTTCAAACGTTTCGATTTAAACGAACAGCTGACAAAGAACTCATACAGACAAAGGCAATTTTTCAGCGTCATTGATAAGTAAGTCTGTTTCTTCAGAACTGGATTGCTATCAAGGTGCAAGGTAAAATAGCTTTTATTCAGAACTGGATTGCTATCAAGGTGCAAGGTAAAATAGCTTTTATTCAGAACTGGATTGCTATCAAGGTGCAAGGTAAAATAGCTTTTATTCAGAACTGGATTGCTATCAAGGTGCAAGGTAAAATAGCTTTTATTCAGAACTGGATTGCTATCAAGGTGCAAGGTAAAATAGCTTTTAGAAAGTCCTCATACCTCATCTATGTGATGTTTTTGTAAAGAATAACTCATTGGAACAACCTATTAAAATAAGACGTAAATATATTAGAGAAATTGTTAAAATAAATATACATCTTTTTATTTGTTACAGAAGATATACAAACTGGCTTTAAAAATATCTACAAAACAGTATAGATATAAATAAAAGTTTATGACTATAGTTCATCCTTAACTTTATTTTAAACACTCCGAGAGTTTGATGGTTTATGGTATATGAACTATTTAAGAGTCACAGAATTAAACCCCTTCTTCCCTTCCTTCAGTTTAGTTCAGTTTCTTCTGAAACAACATTGATCAAATCCATCAACATTGATCCTCAAATAGGAGGAAATGATTCTAACTTTGCAAGCGATTGATTGTAGATTGATTTGATCGATTTCGTTTCAGTAGAAACCCCATTTTAACGTTGGTTTAGCGCCCAGTGTGCACTTTTTGATTATCATTTGATTTAGAATCAAAAGAAAAAATAAGATATCTTAAAGCAATGCTTTTTTAAGTTTCAGATTCCATTTTTTGTTATGAATCTTCAAATATACATGTTTTCTTGCAATGATATTTTATATAAAACAACAATACAAACCTCAAAATTCATCTGTGCAAGATTAGCATCTGAAAAAAGCAATAAAAACATTTACATAATTTCATCTGTCACGTGACATAGGTGCAATCTGGAGAGATTCCATACCTGAATGAGCAGGAGAAGTACAGTCCTCCTTCTAAATGATAAAAAATAATCTTCGCGTGTACAGTACATTGTAATTACAAAAAAAAAAAACTTTTTTAAAAGTATTAAAGAGAAGTATTAAAGAGAAGTATTAAAGAGAAGTATTAAAGAGAAGTATTAAAGAGAAGTATAAAGAAACAATGGTCAGTTTCCTAAAATAAGGATTAAACAAACCTCTGGTGCGTCTGTAACAGTATTTTCTTTGGGTTGTATGACCACGTCTGCATCTACCTCATCAGAAGATGGATTCAGTACTTCTGTATCTTTAGACGGATTGTTGTCACCATATACTTTGAGGAGCTTCCCAAAACTTTCGTTTTTCTTGTTCATATCAGCAATTTCCTCCTTATCTGTGCTCTCCTCCACACTCTTTCCTCCCAAATCTTGTTTTTCCTCAGAATTAACATCAACAGAGGATTCCCGTTCAAACGAAGAAGACCAACCTGACCATCCGTTACCACCCAAACGGTTCCCAATGAGTACAGGTGGAGCTTCGTGAACATCGTTCCTGACAACAGAGTTCTGTGACATATTCTCAGCATCGACATCATGTGTAGAGGGGCTGCTTTCTTTTTCTTCTGCATTTTCTGCATGTTCTGAAGAAACGTTCTAAAATACAAATTGTATTATATTCTTCTGAAAAAACTTTCTAAAATACAAGTTATACAACCTTTCCAAAACAAATTCTCAGTCAATAAATGTTCAGAATGAATTATTGTAGTAAGTACTAATATAAGGAGATAAAAACTCTCCTGAAAGTTTTTGTGGATCACTTTCATACACCTTTTCATTAGTTTTACTAGGACACGTATATGAGAGTAGTGCGTAATAGTGGGTACGCACGCTGAACTGAGCATTTATGACATTATGTTAAATATTGAAAACGCTAACATAATCATTTTAGAAATTTCATTACATTTTACATATACGTTAAGTACCTTCATAAGAGTATCACTTTCAACTTTGAATATCTTTCTTGAGACTGTTGTATCAATACTTGACTGTATTCCTTCCACTGGAGGATTTTCATTGAGTTGGATTTTATCAGATGATGCTGTTGCTAGTGGAGTTTTATTTTCATTTTGAGTTTGTGTGTCCTGAATTGCACTTGTATTGATGCCTATAAGCACAGAGTGTGATAATGTTTGAATTAAAAGCACTCATGTGAAGCTCGTAAATTGTTAAAACAGGAATGTTGTGAGAAAAATAACTTTTTTCGCTATTGGCACCTAACAAAAGGATTTGGGTATTTTCATTAATAAATGTTTAACAAAACTCACCTGTTTGTTGAATGTCACTGTGGGTTGACACAGGACCAAGAATATCATTCTTGACAGCTACATCTTTCAATCGAGCTGTATTGCCTTCAGATTGAGCACATTCTAGTTTGTTATCTTCAGGTAGTATACCTGCAAGTTGTAACGGAAGTGTGTCCCACATATTCAACTTCGATGAGTTGTAGTTCAAACGAAATTCAAACTGCATGAGACCTGCATGAACACAAATTAAGTTTCCAACAATATTGAATACCACACAGCATTTAGTACTTATAATGAAGTAACACATCTGATTTTTTAAGTATTACTATATCATTTATTGTGTACATGAAAACTAAAAAATAATACCTTGTAGATACTCTTTTAAGATATCGGGTAGTTCACTATCCATAAGAAATGCATTCACTCCATAATATTTTCTGAAACAAATATAAATATGACATTTAACAGGATTTAAAAAGTTAGTGTTCTTTCGCCTGGTCCTCCGAACAAGCAATTTTTCCTAAGTGGTAGCACCCCTCTCCTCCCCAAACCAAATCCAAATTCGCCCTTGGATATAGACCTTTATCTTCCATCAAGAAAAAACACTATATTATACAAGCTTGATATATCACTTTTACTACCATCTAGGTATGTATGTTTCAAACAAAGCGACGACGGCAAGTTGAAGTGAACAAAGATTGATGACATTGATTTTTTTGGGAAATAATCATAAATCGCTGCATCCCACTTACTTACAAAAATTTGAACACATTGTACACAAATTTTTTTTTTTTTTAAGAAATAACACGTAATTTATATAATACCTATAAGTTTTTTTCCAAGGAATGATGGATAGTTAAGGTTTTCAAGAGAGCCTAGTCTGATTTATGACTTTTAAGGTTTAGCAGATGCCCTAATGGTATACATAACTGTTTGTCTTAATCACCAAACTTATAGTCCCATCCCATTTGTGCATGGGAACAATAAATCACATCCAAAAAAGTACAAAATGAAATCTGTCCAAACCAAAAAATGCTTGTAAAATATCCCAGCACCAATATCTTGCCAGTTTTTGGTAAAACATGTTCTCAAGCAAATCATAAAACTCCAAAAATCAAAATAGTATTCGTAAAATTACTAGATTGGGGGATAAAAAAAACTCCAACAGTTCCAAAAAACTAGACAAGCAAAGGAGAAAAATGTAGGAGAAACATACACAACAAGTGTAAACTTTTTGTTTCTACAGCAATTAAACAAACCCAGTGCTTACTTCAGCTGATTTCTGTCAGCTAGAATTGCATCCAGATAGCTAACTATTAAGCAATCGTTTAAGGCAAGTCGTATCCAAGCCTAAAAACAAAAACGTATTCAATTTAAGCATTGCTATCATGTGTTACAGAGTAATATCACTATTGACTAAACAACATAATTAATATAAAAACTAATTACCCTGCATAAACCAATCTCTGTCGTTACTACCAAGTGCTTGAGCTGTGTAATAACATCATGATGTGTAACCTCCTTCAACATATCCCAGAATGCCTATTATATGTGAGATTAATCAAACTTTAAAGCTGTGGAAAATAAATTAAAATGACTGGTTAATATGCAAAGTATTGCGACTGTGTTCCACTGACAACGCTTTCCTTATTAAAGAAGTTGAAAAATCAATTTAAATTTAACATTGGAGACCGCATAAATGTGCAATTAACTGTGTTATTAACATGTCTAATATAGATGAAAAAAAAACAGTGGAGTACACACATACTATGGAAACAATATCATCATCGGTGGTGCGAACGCCATCAACAAACATTGAGCGCAAATTAGTGACTGCTAACTAAAAAATGATAATAGACACAAATACATAAAATAAACAGTCAATATCACCATAAAACAACCTGTATGTATGACTGTAAGATATTCTATCACGTCATAGATTTGTTAAGCTTTTATATGATAAATAACAACTGTGGGCGCCTCAAATCTGAAAATAAAACTGCTATAAAAAGAACACTTACTGCAGAAGCATGTTGCTGGTATTCATGCAGAAATATGGCCTCCAATGCCATACATACCTGCAACGCATCTTCATCATTTCTAAAATAAAATCAATTAATTTTATTTTTGCTCTATATAATTTAGAATGTTAATAACATTAAAATTACACTAACCTTTCAACGATGCAAACATCATCATTTACATGTGATTTTTGTAACTGTAGAAACAAAAAGGTCATTGTTAAAGAAGAAGTGGTGGCATGTTTAGCCATTGAAGACAGGTAAAGTGTTAATAACAGTCACCTTTTTAATTTGGCGTGCTAAATTCTCTTTTAATTTTTTCTTTCGATACTCATCCTGGATTAAACTATTTCGTAGATCTAAGATGAAACATTTGTTTAATGTGTATAAACATTAGCTTTTTACAGACAAAAAATGTTTGTTAATTTGATTGTAAACTATATGATCATAAAAAAGCAAACAAAAACAAAAAGGACAACAATTTTATAACTCAGATTGCATTTGTGCCTATTATATGTTTTTTTTACAATTTTCAATCCAAACTCGTACTTTGACAGCATTTACATGGATCCAACATAAGATTTTGCAAAATAAGATTTTAAACCACAATGAAATCTTTGTTTGCATGTACATGGAGTTTTCATATTGGGGTTGAGTAAACTGCACATGTGTTAAAACTTTGTACACATGCATAGTAACTTCTTGAACATGCACAATAACTTTTCTAAGCCAAGAATGATGATGATGATGATGATGATGATGATAATGATAATGTGCAATAGTTTCATCTCAGGTAAATCGCGTTTACATTAATATGAAATTTTATTTAAATATTTTATACCAACATGAAATCAACACTGAAATGGGTTTCGCATGGAATAATGTAAACAATTATAAAGGCTAGACAAGAGACCAATAATGACGACACAAGTTGATATGATACAACAAAACACAACTGCATTCAAACATAAGATGAACAAACCTTTTACATTGTTTCCTGCAACAGCTTTTCGCAGGTATTGAAACATTTTTAAGGTGCCATGTTTTTGTTAATGTAATCTTTACTTTTTTCTATAATAAGAAATTGAAAACCTATTACTTTATTTAGTAATTTTTGCAATCTATGCCAATGAAAAATTTTGGCAGCATTAATAACATTCTCCAATTATCAAAATTTAACCTTAAAAATTTCAAGAGCCTCAAAACATATTTTTTTCACAGCATAGAATTGGAACTAAAATAGACCAATTTTGGCAGGAAATTGTGTTTTGCTAACACTAATGTTTTCAAATCGAAGGAATATCATGTCATTCGTGTTTTGATACATAAAAAGTTTATAAACTTGTTCAAAATTAATGAATGTTTCTGCCAGCGAAGTTTCTGCACTGAAAGTATTTATTTAAAATTGTTCTTCATCAACTAAAATTTTTTATCAATGAAACTTTAGCTTTTTTATAAAGTCTAAACAACCAGTGATAATTTCTGTGTTTATCACAAGGAGTTCTCAACAAACAGTCCGAAATATCTCAACCTAGATAAAACAAATTGTGTAAGCCCCTTCCCCTCTCACCTTACCTACGTTTTTTTACCAGACAACATTCATTTTTTAAGTCTACAATTCAGAATACATATAAAATTTTGATATAAATAAAAAAACCATACTTCCTCTGCCCTGGCCCTTGTAATATTTTTTTCAAAATTTAAAGTGGGGTAGTTATTAGAGGGGTGGGTTAAAGAGAGGGTACTTAAAAAATTATTTTCAAATTCACTATAATTTGTAAAAGGCGCAAAAACAATATTAATTTTACAAACTTAAAAATACAGTACACTGAAATTCAAAAAGAAAATCTGTCATTTTTTTTTGGGGGGGCACTTACGTTCAAATTTAATATCGTATTTATACCTCTACTAATATGTCAGGGCGAGTATAAAATGGAATGCTTAAAAGAGGGTCACTAAAAATATCTTGTATATAATCAAAGATTGCAAACGTTTTCAACGTATGTAAAATGGCAGGAGTATGGTAACATTAATTTCTGTTTTAAATTACATTTACCATTTTAAGAGTTGGTACAAAAATTTAACATGAAATATTTACAATGAATAAACTATATTTAAATATCTAACACTTCATAATAATAATAACAAGTTTCTAATCTTTTTAAGTGTTGCAAGTACGTTGGGTGTCAGGAGCCTTGCATGACTTTGGTCAGACAATAAATTACTCCATTTATCTATTATAAAGAAGTGAGGAAATAGTCTGTTTACACATTTTACACTAATGTATTTTTGGCTAATTTTAAGGACTAAATAGCTTTTGGTACTTGGGCTTAAGAATTTAGTTTTCGATGCAGGTAAGCTGTAACAATACCACAACCCAAACTTAATACGCAAACCTTGCAAAACAAGTAAATAAAAATAAATAAATAAATAGAAAATGATTAAATAAATAAATAAATTTTTGTGTAAACAATAACTGAGAAATTAAAGATTTGCTGATTCGAAGATGGTTTAAGAGTTAACAGTTGGCTCCATTTTTTGGCAAACACATGTTTATTTGAGTATAAAAATTTCTATAAATCATTAGGGCATTATATAAATGTAAAAAAAACAAAACAAATTCAAAAATCCGGCTTATATAACATGTAAAAATTTACTTAGGAATATAAATATTAAGATCCTCACAAAACCTAAGACTAAGAAAAAAACATCGACAGTTCTCAAAAATTTGAAGGAATAGGGGTGTCACAATTCCCATGCAGTATGTGATACGGTTGAATGCAATTAAAATATCGATCAAATATATCACCATATCCATTATGACGCCACCATTCGCAAAACTGTCGATTCCATTGACATGGCAAAATGTAAAACAATTCGTGATGTTCAAAACTTAGAAGTGAGTAAAAATCTTGATCACCCAAGTGACCTCTATAACTATATTTCAATGCAAGTTGGGCAAGCTTTACCCGATCATCTAAGTAGGTATTATAAAGTTTGCTATTATGCATCGCATCTAAGTTCATCAACATTACACCGCTGTTAAAACCTGTTAACCCATGTGGTGGGGGTGCTCCAATCAATGTGCCAGGATTGTTTTCTCTATAGTCCCACGTAATATGCCAATAAACAGGTTGCTGTTCTTGTGCAATTGCAATAATTTGAGTAGCATTCATTAACTCAAAGAATGCAAACAAATCCATAATGTCAACACGCAGCTGTAAATCGATATCTAACATGATTATCTTTGAGAGTTTAGAGGGAAGAACACGATGTAAAGCTGTTGGAATAAAGAACAGGACATTTTTGTAGTAAGCATTTGCATTTGAACTGAACAGTTCCTATAAATACAAAAGTAGAAAAAAAATTAAACAGTTGTAACAAACCTCACAGCTTTGTTTTTGTAAATAAAAGGATAGCACATTTGAGAAAGAAGAAATCTAGCATTACACCTTATCAAGGAATAACAAGACAAATTTTTTATGGCTATTAACATGGTAAGTTATTCTGAACATTATATTATAACAAACAATAAATAATCACCTGTAGCGGTTTTATCACATGAACTAACTGTTTTGCCAGCACAGAAATATCTAAATAAATCCTTCTTGGTAAGACTAATGAACTAAAACTTTTTTGAAAAGTTGAAAATATTGCTTCAGCAATGCCTTTTCCATCATTATCACTTGTGATGTACAGTGTGATGTTGCAACGTGTTCGACTTAAGAGAGATACCAAAAAGTTGAATAAGTTCTTCTGAAGTTTTCTATTCTCCTTTGCATTGACAAACTGGATAAGGATGTTGACAGATTTGTTGCACTTTTGGGTGACATTAGTAACAACAGTATGTGAATAATCTTGCAGTACATCAAAGTTTATTATGGTTTCTTCACTTTTTTCCAATGTTGAAGAAAAAGATTTTGATATTTGATGTGAATATAACAGAATCAGCATTACCATCACAAGTAATATCATGTTTCTAACAATAACCAATCTCTTCCATCCCATAGAAATAATTTATTATAATCTAAATGGGTGTGTTATAAAATTATTAATGTCTGATAAAATTTCAGCAGAACTTCAATAGATTGATAACTCAGGACTTGTTTTTTATGAAAACACTGAGGATTTTTTAATTTTTATTCGGAAAACAACCTTACTGTGGATTAAGATTACTAAGGAAAGATTATTTCACCTAATAAACATGTATGTACAATACCATAACTTCAATACCCTTTCTTCCAATACTATAGAATCTTCACAACCATCTGCAAACCTGGCCACATTATTTCTCTTTTCTTGAAAAATTGACACAACGTTTTTGGAAGATCACAAGAAAGGAACAAACAAGGCAAGAGATTTTAGGAGGTTTCGAGTAAAAATTTTAAAGATTTCAGGAGAATTTAGGAGGTTCTGAGTCAAATTTTAGGAGAAAACACTAAAAAATAATTTTTGAGATTTTGCCAAAATTTTAGCAGGAAATAAAGACTTATCAATAATCAACCCTTTTTTCATTTAAACGTCAGTGACTGTTCATTTTAAATTGTGGTTTTGTAATATAAACATATATGCTCATGTTTTATCACATTAAATGAAAAAAAGTTTGACACAAATTTTAGGAAGTTTTACAAGGAATCAATATTTTGAGTGAAATTTACTGAAGTTGCTTTCAAATCTAAAGGAACTTTAAGCTTGCCTGTTGTAACAAAATATAGAAATAACTTTCTCTTTATATTACTTGTATGATTTCTAAGAGAAAAAAAAATCCTTCTTTGTGAGTGAACAAAGAAATAAACAAAATTCTCACAACATTCAATTTAAGTTAACATCTGCAGGGCTTAAATCCAATGCTATTTTGGGCAAGTCTTATAGACTCTTGTCAGTTAAGCTTTGTGTGATCAATATTTTAAAGTTCAAAGGCTGTTAAAAATCTACAAGGCTTAAAATTTACTATGATTTTAATTGTAATAAGAAAATTATTTTTACTCTAAGAATAAGATAAACTTGGTAAAAGTAACGTTTAAATATACAATATTCGTGGAATGCAGTTTTTATATTTCAGCTACTCTATTCTAAAATAGAAAACAGGAGATTAAGCTAGCTATGAACAAAAACTCATGTGTTGATTTTTTTCTGGTGGTAGAACTAATGAGAGTATACTAGATTTAGATATATTTCATATTCAATATATTCAAATTTTGACATTTTCTGTCATCAGTTATTTTAGACTTGTTAAGGGATGCATAACCAGCCCTGTGAATCCAAAGTACTAAAATTCGGCACAATAGTGCCGTCCTTTGGCAGCCAAAGGCCAGCAAAATTTTGCAGACCTGCAACGAAAATAAACCTACCAAGCAGATAAAAAGAGTGCTAAATAGCTTCAATAAAGAGACTATAAGTAGGACATTTATTTTTTTATCTAAGAAACCGCATGGTGACAAAATGAAGAAAGACGATTTGTTAGATGCATTAATTATGAAGGTAAAAAATTATTTACCAGACAAATGTCAAATATGTAAAGAAGTGTATTGTTATACCATGAGTGATGCACCGTTTATGGAATGCCATTCCTGTGGTCAAGAGGTTCACAAAAAATGTAATTTTGAGCTTTTGGCATCAATGAATCTATTAAATGATGATAATAATAATACTTCTCAACCCAAGGCTTTATTAAACAAACCAAATGGCCATGCTGTTTTTGATGTAATTGATCAGAATGATATAACTGATCAGAACAATAGACTTAATTTAGTAAACCCAATTGTCAATGTGTATGATTCCATCAATGATGACAAAGACAGTGATGATCCTGCTGATAGAGATACATCACATCAACTGAAGGAAAAGGTGTGTCACTTTTATCAAAAAGGAAGATGTAAGTTTGGCCGAAAAGGTGCAGATTGTCCATTTGCCCACCCACGAGCCTGTCGAAAACTTTTATTGCATGGAAACAAGGGTACGAAAGGTTGTAAGCTAGGTACTAAATGTACAGATTTTCACCCTAGAATGTGTTCCAACCCTATAACTAGAAGACAGTGTTTCAATGAGAGATGTTTGTTGGTGCACATAGAAGGGACGATATGTAAAAGACCTGAACTGTTAGGAAATAGAACTAATGAGTCAAATATTTAACATGGTAATACTTTTAATCAAAACAGAAATAATCCCTATGATTTTTTAGAGGTTATTCACAACTTCAAAAGGGACATATTAAAAATTATGGATTCAAAAATAAAAGAAACTCTGGTAAGTCACCACAATATTCACAGACCTCCAACAACTCCAGGCCACTTTATGCAACCAGTTCATGCCCTATTACAACAGCCACAAATGCTCAGTCATCCACAACAGGTACTAATTCAGAACTTTGTGGAGCCAATCAATACCCCATTTCAACAGCCACAAAGGTTCAGACATCCACAACAGGTACCAATGCATCGACCAATGCCTCAAACTCAGAATATGAGACCAGGAGTACCTTCCAATCAGATGGTAATGAACAGTTGGAATCCAGCAAACCAACAAAGACTACTTTAAACTATTTCTCCATATTCAATGTACAGGGTCTAAAGCCACTAACTGTTGCATTCCTTTAATACATGATGTACTGAAAGAGAAGAACCAACTCTTCATAGCACTTACCGAGACCTGGTTATATGATCACTTAGATGCAGAATTGTCAATAGAAGGTTATAAACTCTTCAGATGCAATAGGAACCGTAAAAAGTCTAAAAGAGGTCGATCAAGTGGAGGAGTTGCAATTTGCATGCAAGAGGACATTGCTACCCGATTTAAAGTGACACATGAATACAGTAATGGCGTAAACGAACTTCTTGTTTTATATTCCGAACACAGTAACTCGCTGATAGCAGTATTGTATCGACAACCTGATGATGCAATGCATGGTCACCCATCAGGTTCGAAAGAGTTCAAAACGATGATTAATGATTTGAGTAATACTCTTAATAGCTTTAGTGGCAAATTCCCAGATGTGTTTCTTTGTGGTGACTTCAATTTACCAAACATAAACTGGGAAACCCATATGATTTCTTCCAAGTCAAATGAAGATAAAGAAATGTCATTAGATTTTATGAATTTTATAAATGAATTCCAACTTGTGCAATGCATTCATAAGCCTACGCACAACCGTGGCAATGTGCTTGATAACAAATAACAAGGAACTTATTCACAGTTATAAATGCATACCTTCCTCACCATCTGTATCCCACCATACTTTAATTGAAGTGACAAATCATTACGACCCAATCGTTCTGTTAAAAAATAATGAGGTGAGAACAGCACATACACCGTTTGATGTATTTAATTACTTTGTTGAGTCTATAGACTGGGAAAATATTAACAACAAACTCAACTCTGTTGCCTGGGACACGATGTTGAAAGATATGAACCCCGAACAACAACTACAAAATATTATAGATAAAATTTTACTTCTGTCTGAAGAACTATAGTTCCTAAAAGGAAAGTGTTTACAAGGAAACAAGATAAACACTACATACCAAGAGATCGTCGTGTACTAATGAGGCAGCGTCATAAGCTTATAAAGCGACTGTCCAAAACTTTTAAATGCAAACAAGTGAAAGAAATAAAAGAACGATTAGTCGACATTGAACTTTCTCTACAGCAGTCATATAAAGAAAGCAGACAATCTCTAGAAAAGAAAGCAATTTCTTCCATTAAAACAAACCCGAAATATTTTTATTCCTATGCGCAAAAACATAGTAAAACAAGGTCCAGAGTAGGTCCATTATTCAACAAAAGTAAACAGAAGTTCACTGATGATTGCAAAGAAATGGCTGACCTCCTGCAACAACAATACGTGAGTGTATTTAGTAAGCAACATAATTCAACAGCCGATGCTAATGATTTAACTTGTACCATTCCTGTAATGACAGATGTTGCACTTACCACTGATGATATAATTGAAGCAATTAACACTCTATCTGCTAATTCAGCTTCCGGCCCAGATGGTGTCCCTGCTATATTTCTTAAAAATTGTAAGAATGCTGTGGCAACTCCACTTCTTATGTTTTGGTCAAATTGTCTCAACACAGGTGTAACACCTCTGCTTTTGAGGACTGCAAACATTGCCCCCATCTTCAAAGGAGGTGACCAAAGCGAAGTGGGCAACTATCGACCAGTTGCCTTGACTTCACATGTCGTTAAAATATTTGAAAAAGTTATAAAAAAGAGCATAGTTGATCATCTTGTACAGTACAATCTTTTTAACAACTCACAACATGGTTTTAGAGAAGGTCGTTCCTGTTTATCGCAGCTACTGACCCATTATGATACAATCCTATCCTTTCTTGAAAGAGGTTCAAATGTAGATACAATTTACTTAGATTTTAGCAAGGCATTTGACAAAGTGGACCACTCCATCTTAGTTCTAAACTGAAACAACTTGGTATAAATGACAAACTGATAAAATGGATTAAATCATTCCTTAAAGACAGAATACAATATGTTTATGTCAATGGTGTAAAATCTATACCCGCTAACGTTGGATCAGGGGTTCCACAGGGGTCTGTTCTTGGCCCACTGCTTTTTCTAATCAAGGTTGGTGATATCAATCAGAACTTAAAATCTTCTTTAGCATCCAGCTTTGCAGACGACACACGAATTCTGAAAGAGATTAATGGCCTCATGGACACCTTTAAACTCCAAAGTGATCTAAATATAATTTATAAGTGGACAAATGAAAATAATATGAAACTCAATGGGTGTAATTCGAGCACCTAAGTTATGGAAAGATTGAGTCTTTGAAACCACTCTCTGTATATCTAAATAACACGTCAGAAAAGATTAACAAAAAAATCACTGTGAAGGACTTAGGAGTTATAATGTCGAATGATTGCAAATTTAATAAGCATATCTCAAACCTTAATAATAATAATAATAATAAATATTTAAAGTGGCTAGCCCAGAAAATCACAAAAACCTATAGTTAGTGGATTGTTTCCACCGGGGGCCACTAGAACAAAAAAGAAACAAAAAATGATAAACCTTAGCCTGCCTCAGCTCAATCAAACATAGTAACATTTATAATCTGTGAAAATTGAAAAGAAAAAGAATAAAAAACAAAAATTAAAAAGTTAACTTATATCAAAGGCAAACAGGATAACTTGATGGATATTACGAACATTCGAGAGCAGAGAAAAAAACGTGATGTTGACTCTTTGGAAATCATTAGTTATTCCCCACCTTGACTATTGTTCCCAGTTATGGTCTCCACTAATGAAAAGACAAATACAAGACATAGAAATGGTGCAAAGAACCTTTACTAGAAAAATCCTTGGAACTCAAGGTTTTTCAAACTGGGACGTACAGTACAGTCTGAATGTAATCTACCGCGTACGCGAAACTCGCATGAGTAGTTACACAGAACAATAACATCGCGATAGCTTTTGTTTTTTTAAGAAAATAATTGCCTCGCTGATAAACAATAACCCCACGCGATCGATTGTTTAAATCACAATAGGTTGCAAGATCAATTTTAGCAATCTATTTTGCGCGAACTCTTTTGAAATTTTTAATTGCAGTAATTAAATATAAAAGTTTAGTTGTTTGCGTTACATTATAAAATTAGTTATCGGAGTTGAATTAGAAATAGTATTTTAATATAAAGTTACTTCGATAAATATAAATTGTATATGTAAACCCTTGCCATCTCATTTGCCCAACCATATTTAAAATTTGGTCGTACAATAAATACAATAAGTACATAAAAATCGTGGTCTTTATGTATAAATAACAACATTGTTTTTTTAGATCGCACTTTAAAAGTTTAAGAACGAATAGCGGCGATAGAAATGCTCTTTTAGATGGCATTTTAAAAGTTTATAAACGAAAAGCGGCGATAGAAATGTTTTTTTAGATGGCATTTTAAAAGTTTAAATACGAAAAGCGGCGATAGAAATGTTTTTTTAGATCGCATTTTAAAAGTTTATAAACGAAAAGCGGCGATAGAAATGTTTTTTTAGATGGCATTTTAAAAGTTTAAATACGAAAAGCGGCGATAGAAATGTTTTTTTAGATCGCATTTTAAAAGTTTATAAACGAAAAGCGGCGATAGAAATGTTTTTTTAGATGGCATTTTAAAAGTTTAAATACGAAAAGCGGCGATAGAAATGTTTTTTTAGATCGCATTTTAAAAGTTTATAAACGAAAAGCGGCGATAGAAATGTTTTTTTAGATGGCATTTTAAAAGTTTAAATACGAAAAGCGGCGATAGAAATGTTTTTTTAGATCGCATTTTAAAAGTTTATAAACGAAAAGCGGCGATAGAAATGTTTTTTTAGATCGCATTTTAAAAGTTTATAAACGAAAAGCGGCGATAGAAATGTTTTTTTAAATCGCATTTTAAAAGTTTAAAAACGAAAAGCGGCGATAGAAATGTTTTTTAAGATCACATTTTAAAAGTTTAAGAACGAAAAACGGCGATAGAAATGTTTTTTAAGATCACATTTTAAAAGTTTATAAACGAAAAGCGGCATTTAATAGTTGTGAACAATGCTTCTCGTATGTTTCTTAAATTAAACGCGCTGGAATCTTTTTAAGTAATCAAATCAACAATACATTCTCGCGCAATGTATTATAAAACTTCGCGAAAGATTTTTATTATTTAAATACTTCACGCTAATACTTAAGGGAATAGCTTATCAATACATTTACACAATGCATCTCGCTATTACAAGAAATATAATTGCTCCGATATTTCTTCGCGAGCGCATTGTTTTTTAACACGCAAATATAAACTCGCAAAACCCTTAAGGGATTTAATTATAACAAAAGACAAACGACTGCCGTCCTCCACGCAAAGGTGTGATATTAGCGTGTACGCGGTAGATTACATTCAGACTGTACTGTACTAAAAAGATTAAATCTGTATTCTCTGGAGAGAAGAAGAGAACGGTATGCAATAATTTATATCTGGAAAGTGATTGAAAACATAGTACCAAACTTTGGTCAGGAATCTGTGAAAGGAGGCATCACATGGTACACTAATGATCGTTTGGGTCGAAAATGTGTTGTTCCTGTAGTAAAGAAAGGGCCATTTTATAAGATTCGTTGTGCTAGCTTGGCTGTTCAAGGAGTACGATTGTTTAATGGTCTACCAAAAGCAATACGCAACCTATCTGATTGCAGCATAGACTGTTTCAAGTCGAAGTTGGATTGCTTTCTTGCTACTGTTCCTGATGAGCCACTGATACCAAATTATGTTCAGTTTCGAAAGGCCAACACGAACAGCATCATTGACATGATGAGCATTGGACTCGCCGAGTTGAATGCGTGAAGATCTCACAAAATCTACTTCAAAGTATTAAGAAGTATAAGGTCAGTAAAACTGATTAGAGGCACTTCATAGGTCGGCACGTTATATTCTTCTTTACTCTGGGATTTAAATTACAAAATTTACATCAACTAATATCTTTTACAAATGTGTTATTCGGCGATTCGGTTCAGCTTTGTTGCCGTAGTGATGATTGACATTTTGCTTAATTGACGAATCACATTTGTGCTACATCCGCTACATTTTTAAAATTTTGCAGGGTGAAAACAAACCTAGTTCGTAGGGGGAAAAATGCTAAAAAATGTGGAAATGGAGGAATAATTAGCTAACGAAAGGTAACCACAATAAAAATCTGTCTGGGAATGATGCTTAGCTATCTAGATTTTGCTCCAAAAAATTATCTTTGCTCAAACTTCCTAACATTGTTCTTAAAACTCCAAAATGTGTCTAGCTCTGCACTCTCTTCACCTAAAATACGCAAACTTTTCACCTCCAAAAAAATTGTTATGACATCAAACCGAATAATCGAATACTTCCTATTGATTGACAACTTTGACTTTGTTTTCCTTAAGCCGCAAAGTCGAAATAAGGTCTGAAGAAACGTAAAATGCGGATTCTACGTGAGATTAAAATGGAGTGTAGTGGTTGTCCTTTGTCTACAACAAACAATCATTTTTTTTCCACATCGTTAAAACAAGGTTGGTTCTGCCAACATTATAAAGAAGTTTTCTCAGCATGTCGACATTAGCACACAGGGCGAAATAAAAGAGCTGTCCTTGAATCTGAAAGTTCAGGTCAGCAATGCCGACACTGACGAAAATTTTTGCCAAAATGACACTCGTTCGGAACAGAAAAGCT